>CM040984.1:4564608-4625201 GCA_022985145.1 Pangasius djambal | reverse complement strand
CCTCTAATCAGAAGCATGCGCACGGTGAAAAGAGAAACTCTTAAACTCATCTCAGGCTGGGTCAGCCGTTCCAACGACCCACAGATGGTAAGATGCGCGCATATACGCGAGCGCACACGTACACACACACACACACCTAATTCAGATGTAAGTCGCTCTGAACCTGTTAAGATAATCTGTCAGCACGTATACACACACACACACACACACACACACACACACACACACACACACACACACAGTGCCTCTCCCCCATTCCTTTGCTCATCCTTTAAGCCTCTGTGCGTGTGTGTTCTCAGGTCGGGGAGAACTTTGTTCCACCTTTGCTGGACGCTGTCCTGATAGATTACCAGCGGAACGTTCCGGCGGCCAGAGAGCCGGAAGTGCTCAGCACCATGGCGACCATCGTAAACAAACTGGGCGGCCACATCACAGCCGAGATTCCACAGATCTTTGATGCTGTGTTTGAATGCACACTGAACATGATCAACAAAGTAAGACCCTGCTTTAGTTCAGACACTGTTCTACACTGGATTGGATTTTGGATTTTGTTTTATTTTTAATTTCCAAAATGCAAACAGTACACTGTAGTATAAAAAAAGTTATAAAAGATGTAATTACCCTGAAAAGCACTTGAACAACAAGACTTTACAAGACATGAAGCAATAGTTTGGCACAAAACAAACTAAATTTTTCCATTATGCAGCGATAGTCAATAACCCAAGACATGTTCGCCTGCACCAGTGTCTGATGTTTTTAAAGTTTTGCTTTGGAGCTATGAGGCTAATGCCAAAATCATTCCATTTCCCACAAACCGCTTTGAGTTGATCATAAATCTCAAACAGACTTTATCTGGTTTCTGACACTGTGCTTCTCTTCCTGGTACACTCCTGGTTATTTTAGAAATGGAAAGGACATTGTAGAGCGAAAACAAACAAACAAACAAAAAAAACAGTGCATAATCTCCAATACAGACATCTTAAAGCCAGAATCACGGTTTCTCAGCACAGAGTTTGGTTCCGCTCTGCATCTGAAGATGTGATTCAGATGGCGATATAGTTCTGAATTGAATTTTTTTTTTTTTTACATCCAACTTTTTCTGTGTACTTTATGAAATTAAGTGTAAATAGTGTTACTGAGTCAAACGATGAGTGATTTAGGCATGCGTTTTGCATATGGCTCAACTGGCTGTACACTTCCGTACTACTTAGCTACAGTAGTTCAGTAAACTAAAAACATCTAGAATCTGAATTAAATTTGGGATGACGGGGGAAAAAATGTGTATTCTCTCTTTATGCCTATAGTTTTGTTTGTTTGTTTGTCTTTTTTAAATCTGTTAAATTTCAATATATTATGTTGCCTTATGGTGGAGGTGCAAAGAGAGCGACTTGTATGTGATTATTTATAAAGTAGTAAAAGTGCTACTGTTCTGCTAGGAGTCAGTTTCATATATTGTTGACGCCACTAGGTGGTGTCCATAGCGGTGATGTATGTCCATCGCGTTGTCTCTGTGTCCGTGCGTCCGTCTGAGATTCTTCTTAACGCTTAAGAGTGAGTGGTTGAATGTCTGTAGGATTTATATGGAATTATCACAGTAACCTGCAGATAAACGGATTAGATTTTGGTACTGATCCAAACGGGGTCAAGGTCACAGCAAAGTCAGACGTCTGAAATAGTTTTTCTTCACTAGCTTCGCTCGTTGTTTGAAGTATATTTTAAAGGTATTTCAGGCATAGAAATTAGTAACAAGAAGAACTAGACTTGGCGTTCTACTTGCTTTATCATAATCTGGTAAAGTCTTGTTTTATGTTTTCGTCCAGGATTTTGAGGAGTATCCAGAGCACCGCACACACTTCTTCTACCTGCTGCAGGCGGTGAATTCCCACTGCTTCCCGGCGTTCCTCGCCATTCCCCCGGCACAGTTCAAACTGGTGCTGGACTCCATCATCTGGGCCTTTAAACACACCATGAGAAACGTGGCTGACACTGGTGAGAAACTACACACACGTTCACACAGAGTTGATCTCACAGTGACTCAATATAGTGTATTGTGTTGGTTCTCTCGGGCAAACTTTATAGCCTCGTGTCTTTGGAGTTTATTTGCTCTAATTTTGTGGTGTTACTTATGAGTGCTTGTGTCCCTCCCTAGTCTGTAATAATTAGTCGGTCTGTACTGCTGTACGGTATTATCTCGCTAAGGCAGAAAGTTGTTTGTGTTTGACATTCAGTAATGTTATTTTTGGTGTGTGTGTGTGTGTGTGTGTGTGTGTGTGTGTGTGTGTGTGTGTGTGTGTGTGTGTGTGTATGCAGGTTTGCAGATTCTCTACACGTTGCTGCAGAATGTAGCCCAGGAGGAGGCGGCAGCTCAGAGCTTCTACCAGACCTACTTCTGTGACATACTGCAACACATCTTCTCCGTAGTTACGGACACGTCACACACGGCCGGTGAGTCATACAGTGCAGGTTCACTGAAGTTAATGATGCACCACACACACACACACACACACACACACACACACCCTATGAGTCACTGCTACTCATCTCAGAGTTTGAGGAATAAATATGAGTAACGCACTTTGTCTAACAGAGAAACATGCATGACACAGATGATTTTTTTTTTTTTTTTCTTTTCTCTCCCCTGTTTCTGTCACTGGGAAAGAGAATAAGTCCATCATGCATGCTTTTGCTACAGGCGTCAAAACAAGAAGTCTTTATTATGTATAGGTTTCTTGTACATGTATATGTTTTTGCTCAGTATATCTTGCATAAAGCACAGGTAATGTCCCTTATACCACATTTATATAACATTTATGGAAGGAGTCTCAGTTGGAAGCATTTTGTAACAGTCAGTGTTTCCCAGCTCAGGAAAGTCTTCAGGACAGAGCACTTTACACTTTCTGGTTTTTCAGTAAAATGACAGGCTGCATCTTTTTGCGATAAAGAGCAAGTGAGAGATAGTGATCTGATTGAGCTAGAGAGAGTGAGAGAAAGGGAGAGAGAAAGAGGCTGGTGAGGGAATGACCGTTTATCTCTGCTGTAATGTAATGAGAACAGGAGCTAACTTGTCTCTTGGAAGTTGAACAGCATTGAGTCTTAACAACATTTTAGATAAACTGTTAAAATGTGCAGTGTGGTGTTCATTAATGAAATTAATTAATAGTTTGGCAAATTTGCCGTGGCATAAGCGGAATAACACACTCATAACCGCGCAGTTATACGAAAATAATACACTCCGCTTCGTGCCGTGCCACATCACTACCCCCACGTGCATTATTTTCATGTAACTTTTGTGTGTTAATCCTTACATAAAATTTTGTACAGTAAAAATAAAATTTGAACACCAAACATAACATAAAGGTATGGCTTGTGTATGGTTTTAATAAAGGTCATGGCTTGTGTATGGTTTTCTCTGCATAACTCCTGTGTCTGTGTGTATCCTCCAGGCCTGACGATGCACGCGTCTATCCTGGCTTACATGTTTAATTTGGTAGAGGAGGGTAAGATCAGTATGACCCTGAACCCTGCGAACCCCATAAGCAATCAGGCTTTCATCCAGGAGTACGTGGCCAACTTGCTCAAGACGGCCTTCCCTCATCTGCAGGAGTGAGTTTGTGTTTTACTTTACTGTTTTACATTTCCATGGAAATTTTGATAACACTTTTAATACTAGCAAAATGCACATCCTGGCATAGATCCAATTCTATGCTAGTTAACATATGGCTAATTATTGTTATTACTATTATTTTTTAAAAATATGCAGCCAGTGGCATAATCTTGAACTGTACTAAACCAAAACTGAGAACAGGTGGAAACTAGCGGAGCACATCCTGGCATAGATCCAATTCTATGCTAATTAACATATGGCTAATTGTAGTTGTTGTTATTATTATTATTATTATTATTATTATTATTATTATTATTTTGATATGCAGCCAGTGGCATAATCTTGATGCATGAATCAATTTTAAAATAGCCACGTAAGCCCTTTTTTTTTTTTTTTTTAGCAATTTATGCTCACTACGTTGCACTATATGCGTAAAAGAATGCCATTTATTATTTGGCCAAAAATAACATCCCCTTTTATAAGTTATATGTACTAATAATAATCAGTGGGTATAAAGTCATGATTACCCTTACAGTCTCTCTCTTCCCTTCAGCTTGAATAGGGACGACGTGCTCTGTTATGTGTCCGAGTCTGATCTAGATCTGCATCTGCTGCCCGAATCCTAACTTTCGCTCTATTTGTGTATGTAGTGCACAGGTGAAGGTGTTTGTGACGGGGCTGTTCAGTCTGAACCAGGACATCCCCGCGTTTAAAGAGCACTTGAGAGACTTCCTGGTGCAGATCAAGGTGAGTACGGCCACACAACAGGCTTGGACTTCTTTGGCCATACTTTCTATCCAGTCATATTTACTGAGTTATTACCATTAACACCCGATAAACGGTGTGTTTTGTGCGTTTATCGTGGTTCTCGTAATAAAAAGAAATTAGACGTTGGAAATAATGTACAATTTGTCTGACTGGAGAAAACAAAAGAGCAGAACAGTGCAGTCTCTGAGGGAATTCAGTCACTGAATGACTTTTGACTAAAGGTCTGAGGAAAATGTAATGAGTAATAAATATACACTGCACTGTTGACGTTGTTGGAAAGACATGTATTGCATACTTGTTTTCGCGCAAATGTTTTAGAGTTTTATTATCTGAGTTTTAATGGAACAGGTTTTCTGTTCTTTTTTTAGTAATAGCACATGCACTTTAGATGGCGTAGCTTGAGGAGGGGGGTTTGGGGAGGGGGGGGTAGTCTGGTGTATTCCTGTGAGGCTCTGACAGCGTGTTTCTAAATACTAGCAGAGGTTTAGGTTTAGCAATATGTGTTGTTTAATTAGAAATGTTTTAAGCAGAATGTGCACTCACCCTTCATTCACGATAGCAGTAATTAATGACGTTTTATTTTCGGTGCACATGTACAGAGCTACAATTTTAGCGACAAAGCGACACTTGAATTAAGATTTTCTCAGTTCTGTTCAAAGCCTGTATGATGCTGTAAAAAGTCAAATCTAAATGATTGCCGCAAATGATTCCTTGGATCGATCCAAACATTTTTCAGTTCCCGACTCACCACTTTACTGCCTACCTGCGGTTAGTTCCCATTTCTTATTTGACTCACGAAAATGGAAGAAAAACTTATAACTGTGGTTTCATCATATCCTGTCATATTCAACCTCACAATAAATGTCTGTAGAGACAGTGTGAGGAAAAATGAAGCTTGGCAGAAAGTAGCAGAGATCATTAGTGTCTCTGGTGAGTGTTGTTAAAGTTTTGGCTCATTGTGGATACGCAAGGAAACAGGTTTCATTTCAGCAACTTATTAAGAAAATATGTAAGACCTGCATTTTTTTTGTTGTGTGTTGGGGTCATTTAGATGCCAACAAGACAGCGAATGTGTGTATGGGGGTTACAAAGAGTTTGATGGCTGACACCCTGGCAGTAATTGGAGTTTGTGAAATGTTGGCGAGCACTGAATCTCTCACTCTCTCGTTCTCTCTCTGACTATCTCTCTCTCTCTCTCTCTCTCTCTCTCTTCCAGGAGTTTGCAGGTGAGGACACTACCGATTTGTTCCTTGAGGAACGCGAGGCATCTCTGCGCCAGGCCCAGGAGGAGAAGCACAAGCTGCAGATGTCTGTCCCTGGAATCCTCAACCCTCACGAGATCCCTGAGGAGATGTGTGACTGAACAGACACACTGTGTGTGTGTGTGTGTGTGGGTGTGTGTGGGTGTATGTGTGTATCGTGCTGGCGCCTTAATGCATTTCAACACATCGCTAAAGACGGCAGTGTCTAGGCTGTCTGGTTTTGAGGCCACTGATTTGTGCGCGTGTGTGTGTGTGTGTGTAAGGGTTGAGTGTGTCTGAGAGTGTGTTCCTCCTCTACGGAGGCAATATCTGCACTTGGCTGTCTTTTGACCAAATCAATGCCAATCTGTAAAATGATCCAGTCACCCAGTGGCCCTTTTTACATAACCTGCGTTTTATATGGACACTCTTTTTTGTGTAATACCTCTACATAATTAACTCGAGTTTATGTTTGGTCAGTTAACCTCAACGCTGCATGGAGTTTTTCTCAAAGCTACACGTTTTAACTTGTTCTTGTTCTCTCGCTTTCCCTCTCCCTCTCTTCCTCCTCTGCTTACACATCATGTATTAGTTTATATATTATATATGAAATTGGGAGTGCAGGTTTTTTGTTTTTGTCTTGCAGTAAGCCACATGCTAACGCGGTGATGAGGAATCTCAGATTTTGGCCGCTTAGGAGATTAATTCTATGCTTCTCATGCTAGACCGACTAAACAAAGGTTTTATAGAGCTAAAGGAAAATATAAAACAAAAGGCGTGTGGAACTTTTTGGTTTAGTACAGTTCAAAAGTGGTTTTCTTTTAGTCGAACAAAGAAATACATTATTACCTCCTCAAGATGATAATTAATTGTAAACTGGGTCCTACAGTTTAGTCAATTTGACTGTAGCAAACGATTACATTTATTGGACTGAGTTTAAAAATCAGATCTTTTTAAATCTGGGTAGCAGTTAGTGATCACTTCCTGTAAAGTGACTGTGCTTTTCAAAATCAGACTAAAAGGTTCAGACTTGACGTAAACGGTTCCTGAACGAGTCCAAGATCGGATCGGATCACTTGTCTAGACTTCCCGTACGATTCCTCATCACTGTGTATGTGTGTTTAAGTGAAAAAAGGAACAAGCTGTGAGGTTCTGCGCTGCTCGCAGCCTGCGGAAGAATGTTGAAATTCATGAATGAATCTGAAACAAAGCGATGAAGGTCTGTTGGACGCTGCTCGATCTCGGCAGCGCTAGCTTCCTGGTTAGACCTGGTTAGCATTCTCGCTGTCCAGTGGCTTTATATTATAATGGACGCATCATCACTATCGAATAGCAGCTTTATTACCATGGGAACACTTGGATGTTTCTTCCTGTTAGTGTTTTTTTGATTGTGTGTGTGTGTGTGTGTGAGTGAGAGATTGATTGTGTGCGCGCAGTTGTGTGTGGGTGTGCTGTCGCTTAGCCGACATCAGGTTTTTTTGTTTTCCTCAATGAGGATGGTGGCTCCTTTTGTGAGCTTTCATTAAATCGAAGTTTAAAAAAAACGAAAGTGGTTGAAATATTTATGGGTTTATTGTAGGCTGCGTCTTTATACCTGCTCTCATGTTAACTCATTCAGAGACAGTTATGGAGGTTTGTTTTTTTGTTTTGTACTAATTTACTTTGTTTACCATGCTGTAGTGCTTTAAGTCACTACGTAGAGCAAATAAAGAAATTTAAAAAACACAGTTTACATTTCTTTTTATTTCTTCATTTTCCATTTTCACTATTATTTTTAAACTTCAGTATAAATAAAAATGCTGACATTCTGGGTAGGAAAAGAATGTTTCTGATTCAGTCAGTGGTGGCGACATCCCCTTCTTTAAGTGTTAAGTTTGATGTGAATTTTTTTTTTTTTTTTTTTTTTTTTTTGAGTTGATTAAAGTCAAAAGAATTTTATAACCATGTTCTCTGGGCTTGTTTTTGTTCATGATGGTGCTAAGTTGCAGTCTTGGAACAATGTTAGTGTGTTCAAGAACATGGAACAAAAATCCATTGAAATTGTGGGAACGTGGGAACATTTACCTTAAACTCTAAATAAATAAGTAAACAGCAGTCTACAGAAACACCAAATCAGGGTTGCCAGGTCTCAGCAAAATTGCCATCCCAACTAAAAGACTTTATTGGAAAAGGAAGATAGTTTTCTTTTTCCTCAGGTTTCTCAGCCTTTGTTGTAGGAAACAAGGTCACTGTAGTGCGCACACATTTCTTATTTACAATATCGCCTGGTACAGACATCATCCACTTCGTAATCCCCCTGTCTTTCTGCCAATCTTTACAATAGATCTTAAAATAGAAATGATTTTGTACTTCATAGGTACACTCGCTGCTCTTATACATTCCATTCAGTTGCCTAAGTGTATGATTATGGAAATTTATTAGGTTTATTACCAAATATTTTCTTTAAAACTACATCTTGACCAAAACTAGTCCAATTTTCCAAACTAGGCCTTTAAAAAAAAAAAAAGACACTGGCAACCGTGCCCCAGTGCTACCGCAGCCTGTGTAATACTGAAAGAAAATAAAGGTACAGTGTGGGAACATCACATATAAGCTCACTGCTTTATAGTCTGTTAATAGTTTTGTTTTTCTTTTTTAAACTGGATTTATGAAGATGCTGATACTTATTAACATAAGTAGCATTACTTGATATCGAGATCGCTAAGTGGTGGTGTTCCTACACCAATCAGCATTTTCTTTTCCATGTTACTTTTCCTCGAGAAGACTGTTTAATTTAGTTTAATCACCAGGAAAAACATTGAACAGCTTCCAGGTTGAGAACTGCTTGACTCCAATCCAGTCCGTCATGGTCGCTGCTGCTGTCAGAACGGCTTCAGCTGCACATTGTAGGCTAGTGAGCTCGATGGTATTTGCAAATTTAATTTGTAATACCAATGCACTGTGTGTATGTAATGACTCAATAGACCTGTTTATGGAAGCCCCTTTTTAAAAAAAAAAAAAACAGGTCTAAACTGAAGACTAACCTAAGTCTGTCAAGCCAGTTTAGGGGTGAAGGGGTCACCAAATTATCTGGCTGTGATTAACTTGAAATCGATACAATATTTAAAAGGCATCCAGTCACTCAATCACTTTCAGTGACTGTTTTATCCTGTTCAGGGTTGTGGTGGATCCCAGGTTCCTATCCCAGGAACACTGGGCACGAGGTGGGCATGAGGTGGGCACGAGGTGGGCATGCACTCTGGATGGAACGCCAGTCATCATTCACACACATTCACACCTGGGAGTAATTTAGCTTTGCCAGTCCACCTACGGGCATTTATTTTTGGAAGGTGAGAGGAAACAGAGACCCCAGAGGAAACTCATATGGACACTGAGAGAATCCGCACAGAAACTCCACACCAACAGTAACCTGAGTTCAGGATCGAACTAGGGACCCTGGAGCTGTGAGGCAGCACTGCCACCATACCACCCAGCAGGCATCTAGTGTAATGAAAATACAATAGAAGTAATAAAATTAAGGTTTCTACGTTACTGCATTCAGAGCTACTTCAATTTTTTTTCTCCCCAAAATGATCTGGTACTACTCCCATTGAGTAAAACACCATTTAGGATATAATAATAATATAATATATTATTATTAATATAAATAAAGTGTATTCCTTATTTTGGATTTGTAAATATTTCATACTAATGCAGTCCAAGCACCCTTGGTGCAGCTGATTTACTAACTTGAGTGTTTTATGGGCTTGCATTTGCATTTGAGAAGCCACACACCTGCTCACACTTGTCACTGCTGTTTTGAGTATCCATTTCCATTGAGGTAACGTGAACACATAACATCATGCTGCCGGATTATCCACAGTATAAATAAAAACGAGCTGGATGTGAGGGCACAGGTGTCTCTGTTTCAGGAAGTTCACCATAAACAACTAGAAGCTTTCTAGAATTATTACTCACCCTAAGAGTTCTTGGAAAGTTTTTCAACTAGAATTTCCAGAACAGAAATAATTTCTTAATTTGCAGTGGAACTGGTGTCGGTTATCGGCCAGACGGGCCAAAGTCCATTTCCTGGGGGTTAATACATTTAAAAAGTGTGGTGAGGAGATGAAAACGATCTCAACAAGAGAAATACACACCAACACACACACAGCATCCACACACATATGAACTATTGGTTCATTTAAGTGCCTAGGGGCATTAAACATTTCTCATTAAAAAAGTCTTTTACATGATTTTACATTTTATTCCAGAAATTTCCACCAACAGAACAGGTTAGGTCCAATGTTGACATTATTTATTAACTTACTAGTTTGGAGTTATTCAGATTTGAATAAGTTAAATCCATTCGATTCAAGTGACAACAAACAGATTAATAACTATAACAAGTCAATATTAAATATAATATCTTTAATAATGGTGGGTTGTGATTACCATTAGTGTAACAAAATTATTAATCTGAGGGCTCCCCGGACCTCACCTTGAAAGCTGCTGCATTAAATTGTTTCTTGTTAGAAAATAAGAATATCAACAATAACTAATAACTAATGCTAAAACTAAGGATTTAGCCAGCTAGCACTGAATCATTAAATGTTTTATATAAACAATATAATAGCTATAAAATTAGAGTGGCAACAATCCGGCTTCCTGTTTTTGAGAATTCACATTTCATGCCCTTCTTTGGTCTGTCATGAGGCGCACATTATTGGTCACCACCTTTGCTTTGATGCTAAGCTTTAAAAGGTGATTTGTGCCAGAAAACTGCATGCATTCATCCAAGACAAAGTCCGAGGTGTTCTCAGGTTCCTGGTGTACTTTATAGTTTCTCAGTTTAGGGAGGAGTGAGCGAGTGAGCAGTGAATTGTCCTCTTCACCCTGGATCTTAGCCGGTAGTGATGACCTGCACTACTTTTGATCACAACTCATTTTTATTGCGCATGTGTTGAAATGTGTGACAAAAATGTATGCAGCTGTGGAACCGTGCATTCCTCCTGACCCACTTTCACTCAGATGTGTTATTCAGATAACAGTTTAGTTTCACATTTCCACTATGAACAGGGTGATTAGGCCTGAATATACATACACAGAAAATCTAGGCCAATTAACCCTTATGCATTTTTTACTGTTTAACAATGGACATGGCATTGTTCTGGACCGTCTATCTTTTTTTCTGATTGTATAGCAATACAACTGCAGAATTTATCTTTAAAATACTCACATATGCAACACACTTGGAAACAGGTTGTTATAGGAAAATAATCAATTATGGGGTGGTGTGATAGAACCCAAAATGAAGTGGAGTTGCTGTTATTGCTCCCAGATTACTTACCTATAACAACATGTCCAAAAGTGGTTTATTCTTCTTATACCACAGCAATGATCGCTAACCATTACAAATGTATATTTTTATCTATTTATAGTTGTGTTTAATGCTGCGAAATATCTTCAAATCATGTTAGTTCCTGTTGTCAATTACATTATATCAGCCATAAACAGTCGTTCCCTCACCAGCACCTATTTTTCTCTCTCTTGAAGTTAAGCCAAAAAACACAGCTTATCACGTTACTGAGAAACCTGAAAGCACAAAGTCCTGTTTCCTAACTGATAAAATTAGGGACTGCTACAAAGTGCTGACCCTGGAGACTTCTTAACTCCTTAAATGCTAAATAAACATCTCCTTCACCAAACCAACAATTAAACTTTTTTTAAAATAACATGTTATTTTAATCTAATTTTTATTCATTTTAATTATGTGGAGCATCCACCGTACAAGTCCTTGTGAATGAACTGTTACTATAGAAACAATAATGTATTAGAACAAGAACATTAATATGATCTTATGATTTGTCCTGCAGATCTACTGTCAAAGCTGCTGTTATCGAAAATGAATCAAAACCTGACTAATGAGAATTGAGAATTTAACAGCACTATGGTACAATGTTCTTTCAAATATGAGAGCTTTTGCATAGAACATACGTTAATACGTAAGTTTATATAATTTTTGTCTCCATTTATCTGTATTCAGTGGTTCTGACCTGACCTCTATCATCATCACAGTGTGATCTGAAATGTAACGGTGATCCTGTTTAATGAAAAATGTGCTACTTGCTTAGTCTCTTCTAGTTTTCTTCTAGTTATTTGTAGTCAAAGTTATTTTTGATGATGACTCTTAGGTACCCACACTATATCCTAGGTGACTTGTTACACCAGATAGTAGCCATACCACATGGAATATTACTTATCCATTTAAAAATAAAACAACATTAATATAAATCTGACAAAATATAAAACGTTTAAGACATTTTTGGCAACTCGTATGGAAGGAATCGTCAGTTTTCGGTTAATTACCATTTCATCTTAAAAACTGCCACTGCCAAATGAATTTGTGATTAGCTTGTGAAGTGCATGATTATAGCAAAAACGCTGAGTGGTGAGTGTTTAAATTTCATTATTTATGTATTAAATCATTAAATTTAGTACATAAATAATTATGTATTAAATATGTAGTTAGATAGTGTTCATGATGTATAACCACAGCAAGCCTGACAAACCTACATTTTTCACTAGCATATTTAGATTGATTAATTGAAGTCATTAGATCCCTTGGACCCCAACGGATGTGAAAATTCCCCCTAGTTGGTCCCTCATGACAGCAGGGTGGAGTGACTGCATATATACCTATAATAGGTAGAAGAATTTTTGTACTTTTATCACTGTGCCCTCATCCTTGTCCTTAAAACTTTTTTAATAACGAAGTTATTAGGTTCATTCATTCATTCATTCATTCATTCATTCATTTTCAGTAAGCACTTTATCCAGGTCAAGGTCTCAGCGGCTCTGGAAAACTCAGCCAGAGGCGGGAATACACCCCGGATGATTGTCCCATCATCTCTACCTAATTAGAAATGCAACAATCTGGCAACACTGATTTCTACTTATTTGTGCTGGAGGAACACATTCATATCACCATCTGCTGGAGGAAGCAGATGTTGCTGTGTCTCTGAAATACATTTCAGCTGTGCAGTGTATTGACCTCCAGTTTTTATATATAGGTTTTAAACATAGTGATGGTAGGACATACACCTGTTTATACAAGGTAGATGATTGCTTATAGCATGTTCTGTATTAGGCTGGACCATACACTGAAAAATACTAATGTATTTAGACTGTTTTACAACCCCACTTGTTTACTACCGGATATCTCAGATAAATAATGAAGTATATCATTAAATAACACAGTAACAACATTTTCCTTTGAAAGCATATAATAAAGCTGTAAGTGTGCCAAGATAATTGTTGAAGCATCTTGTGTAGAGTTCGGGATTTGTGTTAACCTCACTATGCATGCATAGATACACATGGAGGTGAGGAATGTGCACCATTTACCCAGAGACAGCTGGAGATGACAGCAACCTCACCTCTCTCTCTCTCTCTCTCTCTCTCTCCCTTCAGTTCCCTCTCTCCCTCTACCCCTTTTCTCCCTCTATAACTCTTACACTCATTAAACTACACTCTGCCTTCCCTTTCCTTAATCTCTCTCTCTTACTCTTGTCTCTCTACATAACTAGCACCTCTTTCTATCACTCACCTTCCTCCTTCTCTTTTTCTCTCACTTTACCACTTTTCATTCTATATATCTCTATAACTCTTACGGTCATTGAACACCCCCCCCCCTTTCCACTTCTCTATAACTCACACTCATTACCAGTGACTGCTATACGAATCTTCATTGTGCATCATTACAAAAAAATTCATGCAGCCCAGGAATCATATTCATCTCCACTCATTTCTGTTCACTCACATTTTGTGACTTCACCTATAACCGCTTTCTCCTTGCTGCCTCGTAATGTTTGATTCATCTTCTGCTCCATAAGGGGGTCCAGGAAGCTGAAATGTCCCTGTCTGATGATGCACATTCTTCCCCTGAGCACGTTGTAAAAAAGACAATAAACGGGGAGAAACCATCAAGTCGCCTAAAGGGGGGATTCCAGTCGGACACTTAGGCAACTTACAGGCCCACCCAGCATATAGAAGACCTCCAACACAGAGTATAGAATCAGTAAATAGATTAACGAACAAAATATGGACAAATCTCAGTGTTAGTGTAGGAATAATAAAAACATTTAATGGTATCACTGTTAGTGGCCTTTTAATTAAAACCACATACTGCTATACTAGTAGTTTAATTGACGCATCAAAATAGAGAAAAAATACTATTATTGAATAAAAAAGTGGGGAAATGTTCATATAAGGATTCATTCTTTGGTATCTAGAAAGGTGCACCTTTATAGTGTACCTTTAAATCTTGACTCTAAAAGGTAATTACAGTCCAGTTATGCACCTTAAATTGTTTTAAAAGTACACTATATCAGATGAAAGCTACATATTAAAAGTACAGAACATAAAGGAACAACTACAGAGACTACTTTTGTTACATGATAGACAAGATATATTTAAGAGCATAACAAAACAGTAAGGCAATTAGAAAATCTCAAATAATTATTTCTCAGTTTAGCAAATAATAAACGAGCTGGAACATGAACAAGATGGTCTACCAGTTTTACCGGCTTGGGCAGTGTTTTGACAACTGATAGCTGGTTAGACTGAGTTGGATTTTTTGCAGGAATGACCTGTATACTGCTAAAAGTATGTGGACACCTGACCCACCTACTGAAAAAAAAAACCCTAGAAACCATCACAGATATTCTAATGGTTTCCACTACAAATACCATTACAAACATTAGCTAACCATTAAAACCATTACCATTACCATTACTGGTCCTTAATTGTATCCACTAGACAAAACATGCCACCAATAGAAGGCAACAAATTAAAAGTAGAGACCCACAGGGACCATTACAGTTTCCATTAAAACCAATACAATGCCCATTATAACCATTAAAACTATTACAAATTCTATGAGGGTTTCTATTGTTTTTTCAGCAGGGCATTACACCCATATGTGCGCATTCCAAAACCGTGGACATTAACACCGAGTTAGTCCCCCTTTGCTGTTATAACAGCCACAACTCTTCTGGGAAGGCTTTCCACTAGCTTTTGGAGCGTGGAGATCAGGTACCGATGTAGGGTGAGGAAGTCTGGGGTGCAGTCAGCGTTCCAGTTCATCCGAAAGGTGTTCAGTGGGGTTGAGGTCGGGGTCAGATCAACCTTAGTACACCATGTCTTCATGGAGTTTGCTTTGTGCACAGGTGCATTGTCATGCTGGAACAGGTTTGGACCCCTTGGTACAATTGTGTGCTTCCAGTAAGGAGAAGGAACACATGTGGCCGTGATGGTCAGGTGTGCACGTACTTTTGGCTATAATGTGTACATGTGATTCACAAAAAGACTTAAAATAGACGTTTTCCATATACAGTTGTTGTTATGACAGTACTCGATGTACCCTTCACCTCCTACAGTATAGTAACTATAGAAACCTTTGGTAGCATACTGCTTTTGCATACTCATCAGTATGGTAGTAAGTTATGCTGTGTTCTGACGTAGCCATGGTGATACAGGTATAGTATGAGCGGGGTGTTTTGTCGTTCTCCTTCCCAAAGAAATATGTTTTTCTCCCTCTCTTCAGCCGTTATAACATGTTTAAGCGTGTAAAGCGCTGAACTAATCTGAGACACCGGGCTAATTAGTGTGGTAGCGTTAGCTAACTGAAGCTGAGGACCGTTATTGGAGTCGCGCGCGCGGACTGTTTGGCGATGCGCGCTCGCGCCGCTGGGACGCTGCCGTCGGTGCTGGTGTTCGTCCGTTAGCTGTCAGGTGGAGTCGGAAAACTTCACAACTCCGTCCAGACGAAAGACTGGTTTGAAACTGGTGCGTTTTCTGTCAAGAATGTCGGTTTAATACGCGTGAAAACGGCTGAAACGGCGGTGCGGGATTCTGTCCGACTTTGTGTGGAGAATAACTAGCGAGCTGCTATGGCTAGTTTGGATGAATCTGAAGTTGATGTCAAAGTCGTCGGTTTAAGGTATTTAAACTTTCTAGAAATATTAAAAGTGTGTGTGTTTTTTTTAATTTAACGCACTTTATTTTACACGTCTTTGAACGTAGAGTCTATTTTATATGTGTATATAAGCTTTGTATGTTGTTTATTAGGTTATTATAGTACCATAGGAGAACGGTATACTATTTCGGCATTTTCCGGCGGATGTCACGGAAACACCCGATGTCTTACAGGGTTTAATAACTGACTGTTAGTAACAACTAAATACACTCCCAGAAATAAATGTAATAAAAACTATAACTATAAAACTATACTTTTCCTTGCTGCTAAAGTGGTACCATCAATAGTACATCCTTTGTACCTTTAGTATATCTTTTCTATGAGCTGTACCTTTAATTAGGTTTTAGAGTAAAGCTTTAAAGTGATATCAATGGTCCTTATGCTCCAATTGTGTACCTGAAATTGTTTCTAAAGGTAAAAGATACATAGTCAAGGTACAAAAGAAAAGTATCCTTGATGGTATCGGCCCTGGAACAGCGAAAAGTGCAGTTTTCTGAGAGTGTAGCAAACAAAGCACTTGGTCTACTAAATGTTTTTCATTTAATTGAAACTTAGTACTGTTGCCTCACACCTTGGGGGTTGGACACAGAGCTGCATGTTCTCCCCGTTCTTCTGAGTTTCCACCCCAGTCCAAAGATATGCATCGTAGGTTGATTGGCATTTCCAAATTGTCTGTAGTGTGTGTGTGTGTGTGTGTGTGTGTGTGAATGGGTGTGTGTGTGTATGTGTGTGTGTGATTATGCCCTGCGATGGATTGGCACTTCATACAGGGTGTCCTGCACCTTGTGCCCCGAGTTCCTGGCTCGTTCCTGGCTCGAGTCCCTAAGCTCCAGGCTCGACCCTGTGTAAGATAAACAGTACAGAGAATGGATGGATGGATGGATATTGGTGCCAATATTACAAACACATGCTTGTAAGGAAGCAGCAATGCAATAAATCCATACACTCTCAGAAATAAAGGTACCAAACTATACTTTTTCTTGTCACTGTAGTGGTACCACGAAGAATACAATCTGTTGTAACTTTAGTACGTATCTTCCACCTGTCTTAGTATACTGTTAGAAATAATCTAGGGCACATAATCGGATATTAAAGACCGTTGAGGTGCCTTTAAGCTTAACTCTAAAAGCTAATTAACAGTATATCTGATGTGCTTTCCCAGGTAAAAGTTCCCAGGTAGAAGATACTCTGTACTCTTGATGGTACCACGCTAGCTAGTTCAGTGCCTTTATTTCTGAGAGAGTACAGAGCATTTTTTCTGGGACAGCATGAGAAGTGAAATTACATTTTAAGATTTTTTTATATATAACCTAAAATAATACGTTGTATTATCTGTGTACGTTCTGTTTAATATGTTTATTCCCTAGACTTGACTGATCGTTCCTTAACTACTTGTTCGGTTATTGTCGTAGTTCTTGGATTTAATCATAGCTCCTGCTTCTTCTTTACATCCTTGACTTTTTAAGATAGGCTGAGTTTTTAAGGATCAGCGCGTTCATCGGGACATGGGACCAGAAGACGTCCATCAGATGGAGCAAGCACGAAACTCCAAGAGCTTTAGGGTTGTTCTCTGCCTCTGTCCCCCAGAACGCACAGAAATGCGAACAGGTTGTTTTTTCAATAGTTTGTCTGCCAAAAGTTTGTTTAACACACAGGATTAATTAATTCATTTATTCCTTTTTTTGTCTGTTCCAGTTATTCTCTAAACTGTTCATCAAAGACTGATTAAAAAGTCCTATTTGTAAATATTTATATTGTGTCATAAAATGGGACAGCAGTTTACTAGAGGAAGGAGGTGGGAATGTATTAGTTTGGGAACATTTACAATTTGCATATTCATCGAATCTGGATTTTCTTTTTTTCCATGATGGTAAAAGTGTCCTTTGTGTTTTTGTTTTGTCATATTTTCACCACAATAAGTAATTTATTATTTCATATATAAAAACTATGGCCTTTAAAACAAGATCTGTGTAACATTACAAACCCCAGCCTGGTGTGATATTAGATCTGTTGTTGGGTTTGATTCCCCTAGCAGAGACGAGAGCCTCCATCAGAGTTATCGGAACGAACAGAGTGACTGTTGACACTGGCAGGGTGAGTGTTTCTCAGGCCAATGAAATCAGCTATTTCAATTAGATTACCGTCTTCTTTCTTTCTCTCTCTCTCTCTCTCTCTCTCTCTCTCTCTCTCTCAGGCTCTCATACAAACACAAGGTTAAACAGGGAATGAGTAGAAAAACAGAATGCAGAAGTGGAAAGTATGTTGTGTCATGGGGGGGGTTTGGCGACTATTCTTGCTAATGCATGTGTTTGCCCTTTGTAGGGTCACCGGGCACATATCCTGGATTTTGATGCTGTTTGGAATGAAGGGGCTTCGCCGAAAGACATCTATGAGTCAACGACAAAGGCATTTATCCTACTGCTGAGTCCCACGTTGCACAAGATCTACTACATAGCACTGACAGTATTCACCAACTCTGAAATTAATTAATTTATGACTTCCTGTATCTGACCTACTTGCTGTCTCAGATTACACAGCTGTAGTGGTGCAACCCCAGGAAATAAAATATTAAGAAAAAGCTGAATATTCTCTCCAGGTTTCCTTTCATTCTCTCCTTCTGTCATCCTCCTCCATGCCCTCTCTTATTGTTATTCTTATTCTCACTTTATGCTTTTCTGCTACTCATACTCTCTCTCTCTCTCTCTCTCTCTCTCTCTCTCTCTCTCTCTCTCTCTCTGTATTTACCCCAGTCTTTGGTGGAGTATGTGATGAAGGGTTACAATGGATGTGTCATATTGTATGGACAATCCACCAGCGGAGAGACACACCCAGGTCAAGCCTGCACTGCCAGACAGAGGGGCATCATCAGCCGTGCTGCTGAGGACATCTTTAATTGTATCCATCTGTCAAAGCTCAGCTCCAAACTTTAATAACATTTACTTGTCTGAGTATAATTTGTGGTACAGGCATGAGGATATAAAACCTGATTAGCTTCCCAAACATACTTTGACCTGTTTAGGCTTATGTTTTTTTTTTTTTAATCAGGTTTTTGGTTTTTTTTTTTTATCAGAATGCATGAGTATGGAGATACTGTCCAAGAAACAAAATATATTCAGATATAAACATTTATGTAACCATTTAGTAACATTGTACTGACGTTGGCCTTTCGGATTGTAAATGATTTGACAGCTGTACTGTCTGAACATCTGCAGTGGAATGGAATATGATTTCTTTCAAGTAAATTAGAGCTGCCGATTGTAATGTGCTAAAGTGTTTCTTGACCTCTAAGAACGGTATTGGAAATTCAAAGGTGCATTCGGAAAACTGTGATTTGCATTATTACGATGCAATGAATGTGCTAATTTCTTCATTTCAGGCTACTGTTGACATTTTTCTGGTCCTGAAATGCTGGAACAGAGCTGCTCAGCAAAGCTCCCAAAAGGCAACTCATGAGACTTTCAACAGTGATCATGAGGTCAATTTGGGTAAAGGGGAGGACTTGTCAGTGTTTTAATTCCAATTTGCCTGCAGGCAGCACACGGCTCTAAAAATTACCAACTGCTCCTTTATTTTATTCCAGGCTTATAATTTATACGAATCTCCGAATTTAGAATTCAGAAAGCCATCCTTAATCTGATCCTATCAGCTCCAGAGGCTTCTCACTGCAGAGTCAGAGTGTCCTCTTATCACATCTCTAATGAGAAGATTTATGACCTGTTGGTGAGTAGATTCTGAAAGATGTTGCATCAGATTTTTTTTGAAAGTACGCTTGAACACAACCGTTAACAAATAGCTAATGTCTCTTCTATGAGACTTTCAGAGCCTTTGTCCATACCAAAATAAATTCTGGGAGTGCTACTTATGAGCTCAATTTTTGATTTCACTAAATTCTCACCAGCTTGAATCTAGCACTGACTGATGGTTAATTTGGTTAATATTAGTTATGAACAAAATTGTAAAAAAATATATTTTTGACCATTTACTGCTAGTGCTGATAAGCGCTTAATAATATGACAATACAAAATGGGACTCTGACACGCAAATGTTCATATGACGAAACCACAGTTAACTAACCAGTTAGGTATGTGGTAACATTAACTTTGGAACAATTATATACTAAAATGTCAGCAAATGCAAGTAGGCAATCAGTTTAGAGTTCTGCTAGTTCAAATGCCTGATATTGGTAAACATATCCAAATTTTAGTCAATCTGATGTTCACACTTACAAAGTCGCATTTATTCAATGCGGTCTCTTTAATAATGGGTTTAAAGCTCATACCACGTTGAGGAATACTTCAATACTCTATGCTTCTCAAAATGAGGTCCAGGGACCCCCGAGCATCCACAGTTTTTTTACATTTTGTTACAGTGATGAAAATCATAACCCACCATTATCAAAGTTTTATCTAAGGCTCCAGTAAATAGACTAATATTATTGTACACATTTAAATAATGTGCCTATTGTTTGAACAGTTGGAGTATGCTTATAAAATAAATCTGTACTGAGATGGTCCATGATTATTTTAACAGTTAAAGGGGTCCCTGGCTGCAAGTTAATTTGAGGACCCCTGTTTTATGGAAAGATTAAAGGAAACGGAAACATCAAAGATGTTTATATTGTCCTGTGCCTTCATTTATTGTTAGCTGCATCAGGTTATCATTTTTCTGTTAAAAGCATTTTTCATTTTTCATTTTTGTTAGCATTTTTCTGTCCATTCTGTCATTGTAAATTCTGAATGAGGAGCACCAGATTAACCTCATAACAGCAGTTTTTAAAAACGTAAACAGGATAAACACTGATCCTAATCTTAGCGCCTCACTTTTAGGAGCCTCAGGTGAGTGAGGTGTGCCGTATCCACGACACAGAGGAAGTGGTGCTTCTGGAGGGGCTGAGAGAGCTGGAGGTCGGCTCTGCTCAGGAACTGATGGACGTGTACCACAGTGGGATTACGCACAGGAACACAGGTGAGAGAACCCTCTTTACAGAGAACCAGTTAGAGCTGAGAGGAAGCAGCTCGCTTTGGCTATAACAGATCATTAATTCTGTTTCTGATGATACTAAGAAGAGATACAACTACAAATGTAGTAATCTCTTAAATGAACTTTTAATGTTGGTGCAACTATTATAGAGTTGTAAAGCTCATGTCCGTAAGGAAAGAACACACACTTTATGTTTTTTGTCCAGGTGCCTCTAAAGGAGATTTTGCCAGCAAGTCTCACATGGTGTTAAACATTATGGTGATAAACATGAGAAGCAAGTCTGATAAAGGTAAGCTGAAACAAACTGGTTGTGTAGACATTTATCTAGTTGTTATAAAAGGATTTAGAAAGTCATTACCTTGTGACTAGATTTGAAAATTCCATGGCAAATTCAACACTAATCAGATTTTAAGTGTTTAAGAGGATTAATTTTACCGTCTAGCATTTTACCAAAAAATACTTTTGACATGGTTGCCAGATTGGGCTAGATAAAAAAAAAGTCTGCAGCTGCCAATATCTTGTTTTATAGCCAAAAATCTGAATTAAAAATCTAATAAATTTCTGCCAAATGGCCAAGTGTAAGTGCAGAAAGTGTATCTATGATGTGCAGAACCATTTCTATTGTATAAGATACTGCATATTGCAAAGATCTGGGGGAACGTAAAGTGGATAATGGATGGGATAATGTCTAGAAATACTTGTTTCCCCTGAAAAATGCTGTGGAAAAGAAGAAACATCAAGTTTCAAAACGTCTCAAGTGTGATAATTTGAGGATATGTGGTTATCTAGATCTACTGCAAGGCAGTATTAAGAAAATAGAGTGTTTCTAGAGTATTTTTGAAATTATATGTGTCTATATAGTAATGTAGCTTTGACTGACTAGCATTTCATCCTTGGATGCTCAACCAAGACCCTGTGGAGGGTAAAGAAGTTCAGTGAATCTACACTCCCTCCACTGGCTTCCTGTAACTGCACGCATCAGATTTAAAACACTGATGCTTGCTTACAAAACCAAAAACGGACCCGCACCCACTTATCTCAAAGCACTTATCACGTCCCGCACTGCACCACGCTCCCGCCGATCCTCTAGCACTGCTCGACTGGTCCCACCATCACTCAGGGTACAGGGGAGGCACGCATCAAGACTCTTCTCTGTTCTGGCACCACGGTGGTCGAACCTCCCCTAGATGTCCGAACAGCTGAATCACTGTCAGTCTTCAAACGACGTCTAAACACTTACCTCTTTCTAAAGTACTTAAATTAGCACTTCATTTAAAACAAACAAACAAACTTTTACTTCAAAGCACTTTTGTAATTCGCTCTGGATGGCTGGAAAAGTGTCTGCCAAATGCCATAAATGTAAATGTAAATGAATCAATGAATGATTGTTATATGACCAATTTATTATTATTATTAGAAGTCTAGAAACATTACAAGCTGCATATTTATAGTATGGTTTTACCACATCTGGACTGAAGTGTTGTATATATCATGCGCTGTACTGAATATGGAAGTCACAGTTTAATAAAGGCTAGTATGACCATAGTATAGCTATATGAAGCTTTTGTTTTTAGCTCTAACCCAACATTCTGTTTTTAGAATGACTTTAGCCAAGAATACCATTCATTACATTCTTTACTTTCGCAAAAACAATCTCACCACATCTATCAAACAATTACACAACCCAAGCCTCCCCTAGGAGCATCAGCAAACACACTGGAGTGCAGCCCCTACTAATGTGTGTGTGTGTGTGTGTGTGTGTGTGTGTATATGTGTATGTGTTATTGTAGGGAGATATGAGCAAACCTGTAACCTCCACCTCCTGCTGTTTATGATTTCACTGCACTGTTCTTTGCACTGTACTCTCTGTAAGATGGACTGACTAGATTCATTGTTTAAAAAGTTTTAAAAAGTTGTTACATTATTTTTTTACATCGTTTGTTAGTATGATCAACTTACATCTGTGTGTGTGTGTGTGTGTGTGTGTGTGTGTGTGTGTGTGTGTGTGTGTGTGTGTGTGTGTGTGTTTGACATTCACAGGAGTTTTGACAGCCAGCAAACTTACTCTGGTAAGATGGTAGCGTCATATTAGACAGAATACTGTCTTGACCACCAGTTCTTAACTACATGCAGTATATTGTGTATCAGTATATTGTGTGTGTGTGTGTCTGTGTGTGTGTGTTTGTGTGTATGTGTGCGTGTGTGTGTTAACTATTCATTATCTGAAGTCATTGTGCTTCTCTCTGATTTCCTAGGTGGATCTCGCAAATTCAGGCAAAGTAGGAGTGATAACACACATACAGAATTCTTTTGCTTTCTCTTTACACGCACACACACACACACACACACACACACACACACACACATACACACACACACACATACATGTATGCTTCATTTTTTCCTTATATATTACGCATACACATTTGCATGTCCATAGAGCTAATCTAAATGTTTAAATTAATGCTAATGACTGATGATTTATTATTATTATTATTTTTAGAATTTTTGTAGGATTAAAAGAATAAGATTAAAACCAAATCCAAGCCACCCAGGTTTGGCTTGAAACCATATACTAGTCTACTGTATCAGTAGCATATGTGTAATTTCCATCAACACCTGTTCTGAGAAAAGAACAGAAAAAAGCTTTATTAAAAACTCACTAATAATGGATTTCTAAGTGGTCTAAGATACTGGGGCAGCTAATGAAAAAATTTTCATAGAAAGTTTTCATAAATAATTTTCATCAGTAGTATTTGTAACAATTGTCGGTGTCGGTGAGCACATGTATGAGGAAGAGGGTAGCATGAGCAGCAGTTTGAAAAGATGCAGCTGGCTAGCTTCATGTGTCTCCAAGGAGCATGTGTTAGCCTTTACCTTTACTGTTAGCGTGTAGATTTTGAATTTGTATTATAATTTTAAACATTATACCCATAGCCTTTCATTATAATTAAGTTTCTAGTGTACAGGTGTTCTGTTCTTTATTCAGTAATTTCTTGTTTGTGGTAATTGCCTATATGATAAAGATGCAGTAAATACAGATCAGATAGGAAATCATGGAGTATTTCTTTAACAACCGTCTTGCCAATATTTTTTAAGCATGCTTATCTCTTTGCCATTTTTTTCTTTACTCTCTTCTCTTCTTTCTCTCTCTCTCTCCACATCTGTGTATCTGTGTAAGCCTGCATTTAACAGTTCTGCAGTTCTGGATATGAGAAGAAATTTCCATGTGGCTCAAGAAAACCTTCAGGAGGCCAAAACAATTAAACGATCCCTTACAATCTTCAGAAATGTGAGTATGTTTTCAGAAATGTACACACTACAAAAACACATGTAGTTTTGTGTCTGTTTCAGCACGGCGGACTGTTAAAGACATCACTGTGTATAGGAGGCAACGGATGGCTGTGTTTGTGTGTCCCTGGCTAAAGATCCCTCTTATTTTACATACTTGTATTTTAATCACATCTATGTTCTAACCTCATTATCATCAAGCAGGATTTTTTTTACCTGCACCAAATCCTGTACATGTACATGATGGTATATAAAGGGTTAACTGTGTTTCTGTTATGGTTGAGAAATTGAGTGGGGGTAGGCCAGAGTCGGGGTCACATTCAACGAAATGAGCAAAAGTTCAGGAGGATATTAGAAATGAACCCTGTTGCTGTGGTTACGGCAGATAAAGCGGAGGCCCCTTTCCCTCAATAGTTTTGGATGGTTTTTGAAAAACAAAGACTTTGTGATAACGAGTTGAAGGGAGGACGAGGTCATATTCAGTGTTTTGTGCAATGCTTTAACAGAGCCAAAAGACCTGATTTAACTCCCTGAAATTAATTATCCAGTTAATTCAGAGCAAGGAAAACACCAAAGTATGTAGGATATTAGTTTGGATCTTTACTGAGTATGTGAGATAGAGTGGATATGAAAAGACTACACACCTCTGTTAAAATTGCAGCTTTCTTTGATGTAAAAAATAAAAACAAGTCATGTTTATTTTTGTGATATAACAACTAACAAAATTCAAGTAAAAAAAATAGAAGTGTTTTAGGGGAAAAATGAAAAAGCTTACAATAAAAAAACCAAAAAACTTACAGTAACCTGGCTGCATAAGTGTGTGTTAAAGCACCTTTTGCGTGTAATACATCACTCAGTCTTTGTGGGTAAGAGTCTACTAAATTAGCACATTCTGATTTGGTAATATTATTCCACTCTTTACAAAAATGCTTCGGATCTGTCAAATTGCAAGGGGCTCTCCTGTTGAAGAATAATGCTGCCAACACCATGCTTCACTGTGTATAGTGATAGTGAAGTGACTTGTGGCCAAGTATGGTGACCCATACTCGGAATTTGTGCTCTGCATTTAACCCATCCAAGTGCACACAGTAGTGAATACACACAGTGGGCAGCCATTTTAGCTGCAGCACCCAGGGAGCAGTTGGGGGATCAGTGCCTTGCTCAAGGGTCTCACCTCAGTCGTGGTATTGAGGGTGGCAGAGAGCGCTGGTCATTCACTCCCCCCACCTACAATCCCTGCCAGACCCGAGACTCAAACCCACGACCTTTGAGTTCATCTTCAGGTTACAACTCCGACTCTCGGACCATTAGGCCACAACTGCCCCCCAAAAACAACTCGTAGTCGGCAGGATTCGAACCTGCGCGGGGAGACCCCAATGGATTTCTAGTCCATCGCCTTAACCACTCGGCCACGACTACAGACAGTACAGTATTCTTTTATATCCACCATATATGTTATCACAGTTATGTGTTTTTAAAGCGTTTCCCAAGCCCTGATACAAAGGTGGCAGTCTATAATGGGTCCTTTTTTTTCTTATTGTTAGAACATCCAACGCACAGAAGCCTTACTCAAAGGCTAGCAAAAGAGCATTAAGGGCATTGTCACACTGCTTATTAAAAACAAGCCCTAGCCCGGTTTGGAACCAGCAGAACTTCTATTTCTAGTTCAGGTTTTCATTAATGTGAAAAATGACTGGAATGATTATAGTTGTGACAGTAAAAGTGACTAGGTCATCAAAGCACACTTTGTCCTCAGTGTCTAACAAGGAGTAAATACTCTGAATGAGGAAGACTCTGAAGATTGTTGAAGATCCAGAAGCAAAAAAGGGTTGGGAACCTGTGATGTAACCAGTCAGCCACAGCCAGTGTTACTATAACCTGTCTTCTATAGTGCCATTAGGTCCTGTTGGTTATATACCAAGACTCATACAACCAGAACTCAGAATCCTCAGTACTCAGGAAAAAAACCGTAGGTTTGTTCTGGTGCAAAATTGTATGTAGTGCAGTGGAAAAACCCCAATGTGGATTCTATATGGAGTTCTTTTTTTTATTTATTTGTTTTTGCAGTCCCACAACATGTACTTGAACCTTTTTGTTTTTTGTTGTAAATGTCGTGGTTACTGTAGTGTCATTAAGTATTATGGGTAATGGGTAAAATTCTCTCTAATTGCAGGTGATATTTTCTCTGAGCAACACAGGCACTCAACACATTCCATACAGAGAGTCCAAACTCACTCGTGTTCTGAGAGACTGGTGAGAGTCGTTCATCATTATCGTTATCAGTCACCACTTTTGCTCTATCAGTGGTTTTTACTTTTGCATGAGAGCCATAATTTCATACTGTAAATCAGGTGGATGTAGAATTTCACCTAGACTACTCACAGTTAGGAGCCCTGTATGATTTCATATTTGCACCCATACGCTATAAGAGAGCACTACCTCGACTCTGCGGTCAGTGTGCTAGATTATCCTTAATAAAAATACAATCAGAGGGAAATTTAATTGAAAAGGATCTTCGACTGAAGTATTCTGGATCAGTTATATGTCCAGGAATTAATTTTTATGAAGCTGGTGAGTTAGAAAGAGCTGAGAACATACACATTGTGTGCAAAAGAGAGAGTGGTAGGTTGTAGAGCTCATTACAGTTGAGTTTAAGCAGGTGGTTAGAGACAGAGTATGGCTGTAAATAACTTACATTTACAAAATACAAATTAATCAGTTAATTTATTATTTATTTGGTCCTTCTGTATTGCAACCATTTGTTACTGAAAAGGCAGTGTGTGTGTGTGTGTGTGTGAGTTCATGCAATTACAAATGTGCTAAATTAATAAAATAGATGCCAGCCTGTGGTCATCACCTCAATAACACCAACAAGACATTAGCATGATTCATACCCAAGCCTCAAGCGACCTTCCTGATTTCATTATTTTCCTCTGCTCACTGGTTTTTTTTTTTGGGTGCTGCCTATTTTGTCACTGTTTTTGACCCCCATCTGTTATATGTTGCCACAGTTGCACTAGGCCATAAGGTGAGAATAGAGGAGCCATTTTCAAATCACAATTTGGTTGTGAGATAACCAGGTGGAAATAAGGTCAACCTGAAGAAAATTTGCAGAGTTGCATTCAGTAAATTAGGGAATTTACTCACCAGTGCTGGTTATGTAGGAAATTTTTTTTAAGCCAGAATGATTACTTACATCACACTGCTAGCTATTCGTCTGAGGAAGAAGAGGCTACAATCTCTATTGCATTCACATTTAAGGCATTGGGCACTTATCCAGTGCAACTTATATTTATCTCATTTATACAACTGAGGAGCTGAGTGTTAAGGGCCTTGCTCGAGGGCCCAGCAGTGGCAGCTTGGCAGTGCTAGGACTTGAACTTCTGACTGCTTGAACAGACAGCCAATGTCTTAACCACTGAGCTACCACTGCCCTCGTCTTTTCAAGATACACTTCCCTGATACACTTCCACAGTGACAAGCGTTGCCTAATTTAATGCCTGGATACATTAATGCATGCTTCATGATTGTAATGTATATTTATTTGCTTATCTACAACTAATAAGTGCTATTTCTACTGTGATGAACTACTAGGCATGAATCTTTTGTGTTGTATGAAGCTGTATCTTAGTTGTCTGTCTTTGCGTTTGGTACAGTCTTGGAGGAAACTGTCGGACGTGTCTTATGGTCACTGTGCCAACCCAGTCGTCCTCTGTCACAGAGACAATGAGCTGCCTGCAGTTTGCTGCACAGGCTTTGAATGTACCTTCACGGTCCATACACACCTCCCAGATCCGCTACACACCTGCACAGGTACACACACACACACACACCTGTGTCTTAAGGGCCAGTACATACAAAGCATTTAAAGAACTATATTCCTTTTTTTTAATGTTATTTTTTAAATTATGAATACATTGTATCTTGTATTTTTATTATACACACTCAGAAAAAAACAGAACTTTTCAGGATGCAGGAGGTGATGCCATGTATTTAGGACCTAGAGGATGAAGTATATCATTAAAACTCATTTGACCCTACCTGTGCAGTACACTTTTCCTGCAAGTGTAACACTCAGTGGTGCAGGGACTTGATTAAACTGAATTAAATTTGTCTGTTTAGGTGCAAAACATGTGGACAGCAGAAAAGAACAGCCTTCTTCTGACCAGAACACAGATCCTCCCACCGGTCAGTGCTGATCGAAGAGTAAGTGTTGATGCTTAATCAGTTTTTCACTTTCAGTGGTGTAGTCTTTGAGTCCTGAAGATGGACTTTAGTTTGACTTGCTTCATGATTTTGATTGCTCCATGATGTGCTACAGCCCAATCCAATCTATTAAGGTAGCCAGAATCCGCTCATACTTCTCACCCCTCCCTTCCTCAAATGGTATTTTCACAGGATGCAGGCATTTACATAAAGCATGACAGGCCTATTGCACAGGATGTGTCTACTACTGTTCCTCCCAATGGCATGAATTATTTGATGGAATTTATATTTATGTCATAAATTACCCTTCTCAGTGCAAGTCGCAGTTCCCAGTGCAGCGAGCTTGTGTTTGTTATGGCCATGTGCTTTTGTTTTGGTTCCAGTCCTGTCCCTTACCCCTGTCTTATCAGTGGTTTGTTTTATTAATGTGTGCAACTGTTCTATGTTCAGCCCGTAATTAGTTTGGTTATTAATTCCCCGTTGTCTCTACTCCTCTTTGAGAAAGCTTGCAGAGTGTAGTCTGAGGTGCAGTTCTAAGCACTGTTTCTTTGTGTAACGTTTCCGACTCTTGCTTGTTTTATAATTTCTGACTGTTTTATCCTTCTGTGATTTGATCCTCCTTTCTGCTAAGGTATTAGCTTCAGTTGACATGTGATCTTTAGGAATTGTACTAGGTCTCTATCATGGTGTCAGTTTTCTCAGGATGTCACTTTCATTCACAGTTAAATCCTTCTTGAGTAATTAACATTGAGTTCCTGCATAAAAAAGGGGCTTCTGGGACAGCTTAGGGACTTGGGGTTGTTTTAGCCTCAATCTGAACTTGAGAGATGCAGACTTGGACCTCACTTGGACTTTAATAAATTGACTTCGTACGTACAAAAAGTACAGACATCTCAGTTTTAGCTCTGAACATGCTACATAAAAGACTTTTCTTAGAAGAACTTTATCACAAACTTCCTCAACTCTAACTAATGCTTGGATGCAGAGTGGCTTTAATAAAAACACAGGAAGTGTATGAGGGTTATTTTTAATGCAGCTATCAGTGTCATTTGAATTGTTTTCTCTCATGTAGGCATTTCCCAAAATAGCACTCTTTCATTTCATCTCGCTCAAAATCGAAAAGCATCACAGGATGACTCACGAGGACCAAAAAAACCCATTTCATAACGTGTATATTAAATCACGGTCAGGAGAAGGGCATGTTTTTCCGACTAATGAAGTCATATTAGAACAAGAACAAAAACATCTACCAGTAAGCAAACAAAAGCAGAAGGATATGATGGGTAGGAAGACTGGTGCCATACAGAAAAAAGCACAAACATAAATGTAATATATTGCAGATATTTTACAATATATTGTATTTATATTTCAAAATATATTTAATATATTACACTGTAATCCATTTATATAAGAGTACAAAGAGATCCAGCAACAACCCATTACCTAAAGATTATTACTCATCATTTTCCAATTCAAAAGGTAACTACATATATTATACTAGCATTAGTGGGGTTCAGGGATTGCGTAGTTAAGGTTAGGCGTATGTATAGGGGCAAGTCTAGACACTTTTTAATGTCTGTTCTGCCTAATAGAGAGTCTGGTACTTACGCGACCAGAACCCATAAAACATAACATAATTAAAAATAACAACAGAATTTCAGCGATTTAATTTTCTCCTTGTCCTTTTCTGTCTGGTCCAGTCTCAGGCCTCCTTGCCGTCTATCGTGAGCAGTGCAGGACCTCTCACTCACCTCAAACTCAAACGCAGCGTGGAGGTTTCAGAGAGCCGCTCTTTCTTGCCACACCTAGAGAAACCCAGACCACCGGAACCAAGCGGCTATCACAGCTGTGGTGCTCGGATTACAGAGGAAAAGAATGGAGCAGTGGAAGGTAATTAAGCATACAGCATACATTCACCATCCACTTTAATAGGAACACCTGTACACCTGCTCATTTATGCAGTTATCCAATCAGTTAATCATGCAGCAGCAGCACAATGCATAAACTCATGCAGATACAGGCCAATGTTCACATCACACATTAGAATGGGGAAAAAGTGTGACCTCTGTGACTTTAACCATGGCTTGGTTGTTGGTGCCAAATAGGCTGGTTTGAGACTGTTGATCTCCTGGGATTTTTACACACAACAGTCTCTAGAGTTACACAGAATGGTGCGAAAAACAAAAAACATCATGCGAGTGGAGGGCCTGCAGGCTGTATAACCAGCCTGTTTTTTCCCCCAGTGTGAACATTAACTGAAGCTCTTGTCCTGTATCTGCATGAGTTTATGCATTGTGTTGCTGCCAAATGATTGGCTGATTAGATAACTGCATAAATGAGCAGGTGTACAGATATTCCTATTAAAGCGGACTGTGAGCGGTGATTGCAGCATTAACATCAACACTGGTGATTTTATTTCTGCCAACAGAAATAGCAAAAGACTGAAGAGCTTGTCTCCAATCAAATTAGCAAGACACTGAGATCACACCAATAAGGTGCTTGCATGTGTGTCAAAATACAGACCTAATTTTAATTGGGATTCAGAATACATCTAAATATAATTATAGATATAAATATAAGCTTAAATGGTGCTGGCATATAATTCTGTGTGTTGTGTGTGTTTCTCTAGGTGATAGATTTTGAGTTTAATGGTTTTAGAGATTGTAGAAATGAGATGTGATATTGATAAGGCCGCTGTAGGGTTTATTTCTTTTATTCAGAAAAAAAGCACCAAGACATGGTTCTGTCCTGATTCGCACCGTCAGTTTTAGTCACCAAATTTTACTGCCAGAGCAAATTGTAACCCACTGATTCCAGCATGCATAAATAAGTAATAATGTGTGGGTCAGTGGAAGGCTCTGTTTCCCCCCTAAGGGTATTACATATTTCATTATAAACACTCCTTTGTGTTCTTTGTCTGTTGCAGTGTGTGTCGTGAAAAGTGCCATCCCATCCTCCAGATGCCTCTCTGGGTCTGCTTTTGTGGAGCCTCTACACCGTCATTCTGCTGAGAAACCTTCACCCTTACTCGGCTCCTCGTCTATCACTCCATTACTCCCTGAGTGCTCCAACTGCAAACAGGAACGAAAGATCAGGGAGGAGTACGACAAATTTATAATTCAGGTGAAGAGAGATAGAGACAGTCTGAGCCAGAGAGTGACAGAGCTGGAGAAAGAGCTGAAGAACAGAGGAGGACAGCAGAGAGAGAATGGAAGAGTGGACAAAGACAAGCGAAGAGAAGAGAGAGACAGCGAAAGACAGGAGACAGCAACCGGAAGTAATGAAACAGAGAATGAAAAAAAGACTGAAGGTGATATGAGACAGATCAGTAGAGAGGGAAATGAAAGAGAAATTGGAAATAACGAGAATGAAAAAAAGGGGAATGATGACAGAAGACAGTACAGAGAAACAGAACAGAAGGAGGGAGAAAGAGAAGAAGAGAGAGAGAGAAGAGAGGAAAGAGAGGGAGAAAAAGAGAATGACTCGATTGGAAAGGAATCTATCAGCACCTCACATGGAGTAACAGAGGCGCCAAAAAACACTGAGGTAAACAGCCAGGAGTTCATCCAGCTGAAGGAATTCGTGTTTTATCAGCTTTGTCCATCCAAACTTATTCATTAGGGTTGTCTCTCTTTTCTTTTTCCATATCAGGATCATCTGTCTCTCTCTCTCTGTGTACAGTCACATTTACTAAGATGAGTTTTTTCTGTCCATAATATGTATTCATAAGAATGAGACTTGCTCTTGCTATGCAAACAGGGACGTATTCAGAGGTGAGTCATGTGCATGTAGTCAGGACTTAGTAACAAAATTGCGCACAACGGTATTCAGACCTCAGATGTAATGCCTCTGTAATGCTCATTAAAATCGAAATATAAATCTACATCTGGATTTCTGTAAAGGTGCTTTGTGACAATGTCTATTGTTAAAAGCATTATAAAATAAAAAAAAATTCATCAAATAGAATTGAATTGAATTAGAGACTTAAGTGTTACTCAGACAGTTGAGCGGGATGGACAGAGGTGTGTCTCAGTTGTGCGCAATTCTGCCTTCGGCCTATTTTTCTAGCCTAAGCGAGGAGCAGTATTAAGCCCAGAGACACTGAATTTAATATTTTGGGCTGTAAATACACACAAAAGAACATGACATAGTATTTAAGGTCAATATTAAATAGATAAATATGACACTCTTCATTAATTAATTAATAATATTGTCTCTTTAAAATCCACAAAGGTTTTTTTTGTGCCGAGGACATTGGAGGAAACATCAGCTTATCTCGAGGGACAATTTTTATGGACAAAATTATGAACTACACACATGAACTACATGCAGGTTATTTGCATAAACAAAATGTAGTGCCCAAAAAAATGGTCTTAAGCATGTAGAGAACCCATCTCTGACTACACGTAACTTTCCTTCGTTAACACTCTCAGCCATTAAGATTAGTTCTCTCTGGCCCAGTATTTTTAAAACTGGTCCTTTGAGACCTCCTAATGGTTCAAATGTTTTGATCTCCAGGAGACTGTCTGGAGATCCCAGAGGAGCAGTTTGGGGAACACTGCTTTCTCTCCATACTTTCTGATTTATTACTGTCAGATCTCTCTGGCCATACGGTTTTGTTCATTCTCTCTCCATCAATAAAATCATATTTATTAGAGTCAGTCTTACACTCTCAATCCATTAGGATCCAGTTGCTTTGTCTATACATACTTGCTCACTGGGATTAGCTCTCTCACCGCATATTCTCTTTATTCATAAGGAATACACTCTTATTCATTACTTTCTGCTCTTTCTCTCTCCATATAGCTATATAGTTTTTTTCCATTCAGATATGAAAGACAGAAGATAATCCTAGATCAGCACCTAGACCTTGAGGTGTTCATTACTTTAACTCTTTTTACCAGCGGCCAAAAAATGAAGTTTCCGCCTGTTTTGGGGCTGCCTGTGTTTAGCATTGAATTTATTTGCGATGTCACACTCCACAGTAGTGGAATTAATGGCTCATATGAAAGTAGATGCTCTGGGCTTTAAGAATTAGCAGTTTTTCATAAGTATTTCTTTTTTTTTTTACCTAGCCTACTAGGTTTAAATATTACAATTTTATCATGGCAGTTGTATACAGTGTTTTACTATCAAAAAAGCTTTAGTTGTGCAGTCTAATTTATCTCTGTACCAATGTTATTGTGGAGAGGTGTGAGTTGTTTGCCCAGTAGGGGGCTCACACCCCTCCCCTTTCTCATCACCCTGATAACCAGCAGCTAAACACAGAGTCATGATACTCTATACACAGAAACCCAGCAGTGTCCTGGCTACTCTTATAACAGACCTGCGGTGATAATTCATTAGTTTATACTGATTGAAAATGTCCGATAAGTGGATTTCCATTCCGCCAGAGGAATGGAATGGCAGTGTACTGTGAAACAGGGTTAAACAGATTGCTTAGATAAGCTGTCAGACGTATGTACAAACGTCTTTGCTCCATATATAAAGTGCTTCTGCGGGATATAGGAGACGTAACAGCCTCAAAAGCACTTTGCTTGCAGGTTTCTGTAACGTCCTGTATTTGTGTATTAGGCTTAATTTTTATTATAACCACTATCTTTAATGAAATACACTACAGTTTACTTCCTGGATTCTGTATGTAAGTACACTGTGTGTATAATAGTTTATAATAATGTGATGCTGGTGTATTATTATAAAACCTTGGTTGACCCATGCTAAGTTAAATGTCTGTTATAGTTTATTTCTGTTTTAATGCATTAGGAACATTACATAGAAACAGGAACATTACCAACAACCAAGATTTATGAGAATTATTTACAGATTGATCTCAGTTTAATAATTGAGTTTTAGACTGCAATGTTTGATTTGTGTTTCCTTTGTAAGATTTTAGTATGTATAAACTGATGCGAGTTCAGTAATGCTCTCGTGTTTTAGGAGACAGGAAATGTGTGCAGTGTGTTGTTTACAGGCTGAATTTAGTAATGCTGAGCATTTTAATGGACGGTTGATTTTTATAAACTGATTTGAATTGAGTAAAACTGCTATTTTCGGACAGTTCAATGATTATAGACTTATCTGATTTCAAGATTGTGGTGTTGTTTTAGGAGAGACTACTGTCTGAGCTGCACAGTGTCAGAAAGGAGTATGAAGGACTTAGGAAGAGTGCGGCTCTGTCCATCACACAGCTCCACAAAGAAAAGGTTTTACCACTCCGCTGATTAATTTACTGCTTTAACAAGCACACACTCTGTGTGTTACTGTCATACAGTTAAATTCAAATGGAAGCCATTACTGCTGTTATTGTTCTGTGTTGCAGGCTGAGCTGCTCTCTCACATAGATGACACCAAAACCTGCTATGAAAAAGTATGTAAATTATTGCACATTTTAAATTGGCTGTGTATGCATTTTTGATTTTGTCTTTTAAAAAGTGTGTTTTAACGCAAAGTATGTGTTTGTGTGTGGTTCTGTATGCATGTGCTGCCTCCTGCAGGTTTGTTTAGAGAATGCAGAGCTAAAAGCAAGACTTGAAGCCCTCTTGAAAGAAGCCAACTCCAGGCCATGCTCTGGTTGCAATGGCAACACAAACACACACAGCTCACGCACACATACAAATGCATGCAAATCACACATGGACACACGCTCCACACACACACACACGGTCACCACTAACACGGAAATGCTCGTTGTGTCACACAGTGTTTGTCAACAGTGCACCAGTGATCTTCCTCAAGGTGAGGGTCACACACACACAGACACACACTCCTCACACACACACACACGCACTGATGACAAAGGTTATTATGATGCTGATGAAGATGATGGTGAAGGTTATGATGATGATGAAGATGACGAAGGTTATGATGATGATGATGATGATGATGATGGAGAAGAAGGTTATTATGATGATGAAAATAATTATAATGTCAGTGAGGTGTGGAGCATACAGACATACACTAAAAAGGAAGACTGGAGACTTCGGAACACTTCTGCTAACACACACACACACACACACACACACACACACACACACTCTGACCCTAATGGGGTACCAACAGGCCTTACCTAATTAGGTTGTAGATAAGACCAGATTTAAGAAGGAAGTTCATGCTTGTTGTGCTGGGCACAATTTAGGCTGGTTTTAGCTCAGACTATGCAATCATCCAGTGAGTGATCCTTATCTAGAGTACCTATTTACAGTGATATTATTGTTTATGTCTTTCAAAAGGATTGCCTGTAACCCATGGTAGCATGGTTACCATTGAAATGAACTACAATTTGGCTTTATACCTGCTCTCAGCTGGGGCGAATTTTAAGACAGATCTTAGCAAAAATGACCAGTTGGGCCATTGGTTTTCAGTTTATGCACTCGCCTTCAGGCCCAGTATAAACACTGGTGCAACCAGACCCTGGTGTTTGTTAAACCCATAAACTCCCAGGATGCATCAGTGAATCCAATAGGGGTGGGAAGTAGCAAAGTACGATTACTACTTACGTTTATAATTAGTACAACACTACATCACTACATTTCTCTATAATCATATATTTGTAAAGTCATAAAGTAATTTGTCAGCACCAGACAGCTTCAAGGAGTTGATCTAAACTCCTAACAAATATAGACGTTAACACATGTGACAGTGAGAGTGGGACCTAGTACTCACCACTGTTATCGATCTTTTGCTATGTACACTATGCATTTAAGGCAGTTTGTATTTTTATTTAGCAAGTTTGTATCTTCAGTGCTATTGTCATGCTAGCTGTATATTTGCTATATATTTGTCATTTGATATTAGGAATTAGGAGAAATAAATCTGTTGCTAATAATTCGTTATAGTTTGTTTATTATAAAAAGTGACTATGGCCTTATGTAACTTTTACATACTGATATAATGAACATGTCACAACAGTATATTACGTTAGTAAACGTATATATTTCTATTTTTTAGTTTTGAAGTATATTTTTTATATATTATACCAGATTATGCTGTATATTATATGAAATTATGACCTTTTAATTGGCTCTTTTTTTCTTTCCTTGAAGATAAAGGGAATAAGTGTTGCTTTAGCTCATGTTCTGGCTTCCCTGAATCAACCGAACCATCTGAGCCGACTTCACATACCTGCCATTGTGAACGAACACTACACAAACCCAACCTCTACAAGCAACTGTGGGTATAACCTCACTGACACACACCCTCACACACACACCCTCACACACCCTCACACACACACACACATTCAAGAATGTACAGACATGAACAGATCATTAATCATGTGAGTTTAAAATAAGACACAGAAATACTGCTCACACACCTTAACACATTCATGCATAAATCATATAAAAATGTTAAGTAATGCTGGAAGATTAATGAAGTCAAAGCTTGTGAAGTGACAGAAGTTTTCTTTACATGAAAGAAAGAAGGAAACCCTCAGTTGTCATCACATATGGGTTGACAGATCAATATTATTATTGTGATATTTTTATGCTTATCTTACAAATTATTTAGTTCATTTTTGCTAAAACACCTTACCTAGTGTTTCAGAACAGTGTTGTAATGGCAAGTTTGATTACCACATTAGTTTGAGGGCATTAAAAATCCATTGTCCTGGCATATAGTTGAAATTTTGTGATTAAAAATATTAGTGAAATTTTGTTGAAATGTTGCTTGAATTCAAATGGACCACCAACCTTTCCTGTGAAGATTATTCAATTTCATGCTGTTGTAAGAAGTAGATACAACAAATAGTTCACAAGACATCACAGGATAATTTTCATGAACTGCTGTTAGTAACGACAAAGTCATAATTTCCATGATAAGGTTGAAAAAAAAATCAAATATAACCGTCAACCCATAAAGATAAAGATAATTCTTTTGCCTCATTCAAGTATATGTTTAAAAACAATGTACTTCATAAACATCATCTCACTGGTTTTGATATAAAGCTAACATAAATCTTGCTATATAACGTATGTATTCAGTGCTTATAAAGGTGTTATAGTGGCCTGTTGGAGTTCAAATGAAGTTTTAGACCACACAGTATATAGTGCATATATTTCTTTCTTATGCAAGTCATATTAACAAAGCATTCATCTTTATTTTTATATATGTATTCTGACATTTTAAATGGACTATCAAATACCCCTTTGGTATAATTTATTTTTATTATAATTTAATCTTTTTTTTAAGTGTTTTGGTCCAGTATGATATTGTTTTTATTTTGTATGTGTGTATGTAGAAGGAGGGAGCACAGTCTGTTGCTGGACGTGATGCTGGTGCTGTACAAAAGAGAGTGGTTCCTGCAGGACGCCATGCCGTACGTCAGACGCACTCTCAAAAAATGTGGCCTCAATCTGGAAGACTCAGACTGAAGGGTGTGTCTTCTGTGGCGGTGGGAGAACATGATCAAATTTGAGTCTTTAGATTAGTGCTGCTTTTGATACCGTAATTCATGACATAATCATTTCTGTCTCTCAGCTACTGGTGTTACAGATTTGTAGCAAACACACATCTAGCACTGCAACTGTGACACTGGGTGTTCCTCTGGGATCACTGCTTGGCTCTGTCCTCTATTATTTAAATGCTATTTTTGGGTTATATTATCTTCCATTTTTGTAATACTGCTCAAAGAAAAAGCTGCAGAGATTTTCCCATGCCTTTATAACTGTTTGTCTTGATTACTGTAATTCCTTTTTTATTGGAATTCCAGCAAAAAGCCTCACACAGATTTTCCCCTCATACCTATGTGAGTTCTTCCTCTCTTACATATACTTACAGGGTTGGACAAATCATTAGCCCAGGCATCCAGAACAAGCAGATTATACAGCTATTCGTTTTTGATGTAGTGGTCACCAGTGTTTTTCTTTTCTGTTTTTTTTTTTTTAAATCCAACAAGCAGAGAAAGAAAAAACCCTTCTCCTTACATTTATCCTCAACTCCACTGAACACTTTTGGGATGAACTGGCACGCCAAATGATCCCAAGACCTCCTCACCCATAATCAGTACCTGACCTCACTAATGGTCTTACACAAGTCTCCACAGCCACGCTCCAAAGTCTAGTGGAAATCCTTCCCAGAAGAGTGGAGCTTATTATAACAGCAAAGAGGGACTAAATCAGGAATGGGATGTTCAACAAGCACTTCAATATGACTGGTCTGGTGTCCTCATACTTTTGGCCATATAGTGTAAATCTTCTCCTAATACAAGACTTAGTCACCTTGAAGTTAAGCATAAAATCATAAATGAAGTGAAAATGGGTGGGTTGATACTGAAGTATTGATACTATTGATCCTGCATTTCCTTTTAAAAATCTGATTATCAATACTGTGTGCTTATGTTTTTTACGAGACAGCATGTGACCCATCTCCCACACACACACACACACACACACACACAGCCAGGCATATATATTAAATGATATGTCTGAAAGGAAAAAAAAAAAAAAGTTTATTAGGTACTGTGGCAATACCACACACCTAATTAAATATTTACCTATTTAAAAAAAAATTAAAGAGTTTCTGACTGTTGTTTTTATTTATTATTTATGATTTCACTTGAACATATTGAATTGTCCTGAAGTTGTTAAGTTGTTTTAGTTTTCATTTGACTTTCAGAACCCTTGAGTAACTGAATTTGTAATTATTTCTGTAATTAAATAGGACCTAAAGGGAGAACAGTCTCAAATGATTTATTTTATGTATACAATAATTCTTGATATGCATAATTACAAATTATGACTTTTAATCCTAGTCAGTAGTGGGTAATTAGAGGTTTTCTGGTAACAGAAACTGGGCAAAACATTGGAGCTTTTACTTGCCTGTTGTGTGAGCTAATAAATTTATCATTTTTCCACCCAGATAATTAGGTCCCACTGACAGCTCCTAGCTGAATCTAATTTTATATTAACCACTACGAAATGTGGGCCATTTAGTGTTTTAGATACTAAACTAAAATTTTCTCCATTCATTATCTTGCTATTCATATTTTTTTTTAAATTATTTTCTGTTGATGTCTTCTTGTTTGTTTCTTCTGCCCAGTGGCTTGAATGTCAACTACTTCTCTTTTTTTTTTTCACTTAAATGTAATTTTATTATTAAATGCTAATAATTATTTATGTTATACCATAAAGTCTACTTTATTTCTAGGAATTCAGAGACTTAGAATGTATTTCTTATTTTTTTTTTTAAAAATGGTTATGTTTATTATCACTGTTATATATAATATATTATGCTATAAACTACCATTTAAGCATTACTACTAGTGATACTGATTCACAATCATTACACACTTACTTCAGATTAAATCAATAGTATGATTAATGTTTCAATGGAAAAAGTTACTCAACAACTCGATGTCAGGGCAAGTTTGTGTTGATGTAAAGATGCAGTTTGCAAGATTGCTGATCATAAAATTCTTGTTAGCTACATGCAGCTGCAGGGCGAAACCACAGAAGCAGAATTTGCACACTAAGCATGTCATACTGCATTTGAAACAAGTACATTATCTGCATGTATTTTATTTTCCCTAAATCCTTCCTCATTGGCTAAATAGAAAATTACCTGTAATGACCACAGGATGGCACCAGGTCCATTTATCTAAATAAATACTGTATTTCATCTAATTTAGGTAGGGGTCACAACAGCAAATGAGAGTGTTTTAGATGATTACCAGCATTAAGTTGATTAGGAGCTGGAAAAAAACTTAAATGTGAAGTGGATGAATTTTGAAAGATAGACAGTATTCGGTAAGTAAGACAGGAACTGAACACACCCACAATAAATGAATGGCTAGGAGACAATATACCACAAATCAGGCTCTAAAGGATAAAGTTTGACCCAATGTTTAGAGTGTATAACATTGTGCCTATGCAAGGTGTGTGTGTGTGTGTGAATGTGTGAGACAGAGAACGTCTAATTGTAAGAAGAGTCATTGGTATAAATAGACAGATCATCTTTATTTTGTTGGGATACTCTGCAGGGCACTCAACAGGCAGAGAAACTGAAAATACTATTTTGTTTGTTTATAGAGGTTAATGCTAGGAACCAAATCAGGGAGAGCAGATCAATACTAATGAGATATTTAGGGTAGATGTGTGGTCTGTATCTGATACACAAGTGCAGGACTTTAAGAGGATTGGGATATTGTGCTGACATGCGTTGGCTACCCCAAATCTGAAAGAAAAGTTAATCTTTTTTTTCTGGGAAAGTTAATCTTTCTGCCAATCTGTCTGTCCTTAGGTCCTTCTCTTGGTACACACAGACACTAGGGACAAACTTATAAAATTATAAATCTGCTGACATGTTAACATCTACCAGTATTATTGAGTTTGTCAAATCTAGATTCTGTCCAGCATTTTATATCTTCCGCAGGTTATTAAACAAACAGAAAAGGAGTTGTGCCAGCCCAAATTGTGTTTGATAAGGCTCTCTAGAATGATCGCCTCCATCCACGCCATTCAGTCCTTTTTCTAAGCATTAAAACACCCAACATAATAACATACCCAAATATTGAGATCATAAGAATATTCATGTGTAGATGGAAAAAAAACACAACCACTTTGAAATTAAATATATAGATACAGATACTTGGATCACTACACAGATGTGTTTCCCACAGATTAGAAAAATATCAAATCATGTCCATAAGGGAGTGCTGTTTCACTGAATTAGGCATGCTCGTCCACCAAGATAGCATGTAACCAGAGAACTACAGGAAAATATTTCCCCCAAAGGGATGTCAGTTAAAGTTTACGGTCATCCAGTTTGTTCATGAAACTTTGACAAAACAGCCACACATGCGTCAACAAAGACTAAATACCACAGGTCAAAATAAGACGGGTACCTATACTGTAACCGAAAGACAAAGGAGATACAATCATGTCTAAACAGAGGTAGAGGTCTGAGACACCACCTATCATCTACTTGCAGCAACACATCTTCGTGGCCTCTTGACACCAGAAGGATCACGTCACAGACACAAATGCTAGGGAAGTTTCATTTCATTTATTTATATGGCAGACAATCCCTTGAAGGATAACTTTGTTCCACTGAAAATTTCTTGAGAATTCTGGATCCAGTATGCAGGTAAACACTCTTGTAAACACTATGATACTCTGATACGACACACACACCCACACATACACCCGCCCCCACACACACAGAAATCTTTTGACTGTTTCAACCGTTGAGTGTGAATTTCAGTTCCCAATCTTGCAATGTTTCCTCAATTCTACTGGCTTTCCATTATGTAATTTCTGTAACAGCAAGGTCAACCACAGCTGCCACCACTGAGAGAACCCTTCAGCAGACAAAATTTAATCTCAGTTCAATACAAGGCCACATAGAATTGAGCAATGACTTTGTAGTAGAATTCACACCTTATACAGAATCCAATCTCATCACTGATGTAAGGACTGGATGGTGAACAGGCCAGTGTGGAGAATGCACCCATGGGACTGTGGGTGAAAATGGCTCTCTGGAAGTCCTGGGATTTGAACTCATGGTCAATTAAAATTGGTGAGCTGCCACTGCCGGATTAGAGCTTAATTATAACTGTTATGAAAACAATGCCTGTTCCAACTGTTCAGCTGAGTTTCATAAGTAATCTACAAATCTACACGAAATCTACAAATAACTGCTATACTATGTAATAACACTGATTGAAGTGACATGACAACATCATGCTAAGAGCTGTGTTTTAAGTCACTTGGAGCACTTGGAATCATGGTGTGTTAGCACACTTGGAAACAGCATCAATTGTCAAAATTCAGTTTTTTTGTACTTCCATGTCCAGTGGTCTGGCATCCCATCTGGGGTGTATTCCTGCTTCTCCTCCAGTATTCCTGGAATAGACATCAGCTCCACCATGAGCTCCACCTGTTCAGGATGAAGAGCTTAATGAAGGTGAATGAAAGAGTTTGTGTACATAAATACTAAAAAGCAAATTGACAAGGACTTATTCATTTAACTAATCAACCATTTCCACAAATAGACCTGGTTGTCTAGGGCTAAATAAGAAACTTTATCCCAAGCACAACTTTCTAGTGTGCGACACCTGGTGCACCCCTGTCTGAACTTTTTGTCCTCACGATTCCATTAGCCATTACTCAGAAAACCTGAGAAATCCAATTTACTAGAATTGAATTTGGTGCTGACGTAGTAATGCTTTGAAACACACAAGCATTGGTGGCAGTAGCAGATTTTACTTGTCAGTCAGAAATATACATGCTAGCTAAGGGCTCTTGTTAAAGCACAAGTAGACAGATTTGGAAAGGCTTGTGACAGGCTTGTTCTTGAGCTTGAGTTTGTGCATGTACAATGACAATAAAGTAGTATTAAATTATATTGAACAAAGCAAAGCCCTTTGCAAAAGAACTTAAGCTTTTAACTTTAGGCCTAATGCCTGAAGAAATTGGCAATTTTGTGACTAGTATTATCATGGATTTCCTGTAGGCATTGTTAATCAGCTATTCAGGCATATTTATCTTTAAAAAATGTCTCAAACAAGTATGTTATTTAATAAATATTAATAACATATTATTTGAAATAATCAGAAATGTCTACAAATAGATGAGGTAATCTAGGGCTAGATGAGAAAATGTATCCTAAAATAAGGTACATTAAAAACATTATTGCTGTGTACATTTAAGATATTTTCACTACAGTCTTAATGTCAGTTTGCAGTACAGTATTGTGGTAACGTAAAGGTTAGTTCTTGTACTGTCACACACCACTGAAGTATGACTGACAGTCAAAAAGTCCTGCTTTTAATTTTAAAACACACTCATTTTTCTTATTTTAAAATATGTTGATAGTGAACCTGTTTCACATAGGCTTGAAACCTCTTGGGAAATAACTGGAATGCTGTTGAATTCTCAATTGTTTTGGTCAGATGGTGTTGATTAATTTTCTGTAACAGCATCTCTGACAGTAGTGCAGCTACGAAACACAGGTTGATACTAATGCACTCGGTCGTTATTGTTTCTATAGTAACAGCTCATTCACGACTTGTACAGTGAATCACAAAAATCGTTGATATGGTGAAGTTTATTCAACATAGTGCATTTAACATTTATCGAAGGAGTCTCCAGTGTCAGCGCTTTGTAACAGTCAGAAGTAAAGCTGTAACTTTTAAGTTTTCTGGCATCCTCAGGACAGAGGAGTTTACACTTTGCAGTTTCTCACACAAGCACTTGTATGTACATTGTATATTGGTTGATATGGTGTGGTTTTCTGTGAGGAGACGTTTATTGAACATTTTTGGAAGGAATCTTCATGTCAGCGCTTTGTAACAGTAAGAGGTAAAGCTGTAAAGTCTTCAGGAGAGAGTTTGTGGTTTCTCTGTAATTGTTGAGCTGCTGCATTTTTCTGTCTTATTAACTTAACACAGAGAAAAAGAGAGGCAGGTGAAGGAACTGCTATAACGTATGTGATAACAAGAATAAACATGTTTCCATTCTTACATTACTGTAACAGAAATGTTAACATTAGCAACCATCACAGAGAAAAACAGCCAATATTTTAGCAGCCAAAATACAGTTCAGTTCAATACAAGGCTGTAAATCTATTATCAGTTATAACTGTGTAGTAGTCAAAGGTATGGACAGGCCAATGTGGAGAATGTATCAATGGGGCTGAGTAAAGATTTTGTAGTTAAATTTAAACCTTAGACAGAATCCAGTCCCAGCATTGAGCTAAAGTTTGGATGGTAGACAGGCTAGTGTGGAGATCCATGCATCCATGAGGCTGAGATTGAAGTGAAGGTGTTGAAAGTCCCAACAATGGCTCAATGGCAGTCCTGGGATTTAAACTCACAGCTAATTAAAATTGTTGAGCTGCCACTGCCAGATTAACAGAGTAGAACCTAATTATGACTGTTATGAAAGTAATGCCTAGTTATGAAAGTGTTCCTGGAAAATCTACAAATAACTGCCTTTAATAACTGCTTAAACTATGTGATAATATCATGTTAATGACTGTTGAGTTAGGAACTGCCTTGTTTGCAGATGTTCTACAACATTAGATGTAACTAAGCGTGTTTAAAAAAAAATGAAGTCATTCTTTATTAAATTAAAAGAAATTGTTATTGTTGGCAAATTGCTGTGATATAAAAGCAATAAAATACTATGGGATGTGCTGTTACTGGAGAATAATCAACTTTGGGGGTGGTAACAGTAACTCCATTTAGCATCGCCACACCACACAACTCCTTTGTTGATTTTTTTTCAGCATGCCCCCAAGGGTTTTATTCCTTACATAATGGTTAATATTGTACCACCGAAGGACAACAGGGAGTAAGTGTATGTGTGACTGTGTTTGTCTGGACACTCAATAGCCTAGACTAAGATTTTCTTGTTCAGATCCAGGCTTGAATGGGGTCTGTGTTCTTTGGGAGGTCACTTTGAGTAAACAGGCCTTGCTCTATTAGCCTTAGAACGTGCATAAATATGTGCGTGTGTGTCTGTGTATAAGCACTCAGACTGTATATATTGTTTTCAGAGCACTTACTGTGGTTAAATGCACACTTTGCTCTAATGTGCATACCCACATCTTTCCTTTTCTGTCATACATAAGGGGCTTCTTGGAAGAGAGGAGGTGGGTGTGTAGACAAAAAGAAAAACCAAAAAAAAACCACAGGGCTGTGTACAGCATTACACACATACGTAGTGAAGTTGAGAGCATAATTTAGGTTTTTACTTTCTCCTGATGTGCAAAACAACTTGGTAGTAATGTATTTTTTATAGGCCCACGATATGTTTATATTTCACCATTTTGCAAAAATTTACCATTTTCAGTTATTCAAGAAATTTACTGACTGTTATGTGCTCAAAATAATTATATCAAACAGTAACACATATAGACTCCCAACACACAGTGTTTACATGCCTGACATGTACCGGATGGACTGGTGTCCCATCAAGGGTGTATTCCCGCCTCACGGCCAGTTTTCTGAAGAGAGTGAGTGAGTGAGTGCATATTACTAAATGTAATATTAATATAATCCATTCTTGATTTTTTACTCTACACTGACCTCAAATTTACCCACATCTGCCATTTTCCCCTGTAAAGTAGTAGCAGTATGAAGAATCCTGGCAGCAAATAATCAGTCAGTTAGTCAGATAGCTGTTTTCAAACCAGTCCTGCTCAGACGGGCCAGGTTTTTGCTTTATGCCTGTGTAGTGTGAGTTGGGAGATAGCAAAATGCATACAACCTGGAATACCCTGATGACTGATTTGAGAGCCACTGCTTTATTTAATGACCATTTAGAAGAAGCCATTGAACTAACTGGTTTTCGGCACTTGAGTTTAGAGCAAAATGAACGCACCATTATAATTTAACACACAGTCCATTAGTTCTTATAATTTGTTGGTAGGAATTGAGCCTGAGCAGGTGGTCAGGAAGTGGCAAATATAGCAGCTCAAAAGCCAGCGCATTGACGCCTTAATGATGAGCTGAAGAGTCAAATCATTAAAGACAATCTGCAGAATGAGCAATGTTTTACCTATTAAATTTATGTATTCTCTTTCACTGTTTTTCCTCTCTTGCATGCATGAAAGTTTTTTTGTCGTGTGTATGACTGTTTTAAACCCCATGTCACTTTAGGGTGGCATTTAATCCACTTGCTGTGTCTTGGTATACAAAAAATACAGACACAACACTGCCCCTCTGGGGTTTATGCTCCAAGAGAAGCACCCACCCATCTCCTGCGATAAAACTAATTTGTTTTCCTCTCCTTTTATTGAATAAAATCTTCCCTGGTAGAGGCTTTCAGCCAGTCGACCTTTGCTGATCTGAGATCTGAAAGTGGTTATAAACAGAGTAGTGAATGCTGGTCTCAATGCAGTGTGTATCTGTGATGACCCAGGTTCATTGTAGGACAAACCCATTCTGCTGAGGATTGTAATTAGAGGCCTAATTATCCATCTCTCTCTCTCTCTCTCTCTCTCTCTCTCTCTCTCTCATATCAGTCAGTCCCTACCTTGGACATGGAGAACCCCTATGGGATTATAAATCATTACTCTACCACAATTGTGTACTATAAAAAGTCAACCAGTGCTAATTGTTCTGAAAATTGTTCATTATGAGCTTCATATTCTTTAGGATTGTTAAATTAAAAGACAATATCAAACCTCCCCTTTATCTCAAAGATCCTAGATCCTAGGTTGTAGCTCAGAATCTAAACTCACACTAGCATATGAATCACACGCATACATTTTTCATTTAGGATTTAATCCTCATCACTGGTTAAAGTAGTAAATGACCAACTACTGGTCTCTGATCAGGTTTGTGTCTCTTTGCTTGTGTTACCAGATTTCAGTGTGGATTTCAGTTTTGATACCACAATGACAATATTCTTCTAGACTGCCTGGAAAATTCAGTCTCTCCTCATAAGTATCAGCATCAAAAGACTTTTCTAAAATCAGGTCAACATTAGCAGTGTCGTCCATTTCACCCCAAAAAGCTGTTAAGCTGCTAGCTGAAGAAGGATGTTAGATGGAAGAAGCTAGGCTAATAAACAACACATTTCAGAAATGAACACAAATAATCAAACAGAACTTTATACTTATGGTTTATTTACAATATTTACAATACAGTAGGCTCTGAGCAATTCCCACTGGTACCAATATGTTTAAGTTTGTCATGTCAGTCATGTTCATTCCCGATTTATTGATCGGCAACTGGTTACAAGGTTCTTCCCCTTTGAGAGGTCTACCAATCATTACAAAGAGAAGCTGTGTGTCCAGAGGTGGGACAAATGAAGAGTGCACTGTCCGATAAAAGTTGAGATGTTTCTGTGCAAAACACCTGAAGTCGTGTGCCCGGGCAGGACTCAAAATGACATGTTAAAAGCCAGCTGTCCAATGAGCGTTAATCTTTTGTCCCATTAAAAAAATGAGTACACAAACACCTAACAGACACTAATTGATGCACAGGCTTAAAAAGCTGTGTATTAGCTCTATGTCAGGGGCTCCAAATGAGAGTTTCGGGCTATGCTGGCAGGCTATGCTGTCTGTTGAAAAGAGTGTGAGTTTAATGAACAAACAGTGCAATACTGCAGTGAGATATTTGATCACTTATTCAGTATTTCACTAAAATACTTAATTCCACTAAGATTGATGAATAATATAGACTCTTCGAAAAGATTTAATTGCTGAATTTTAATGAAAATTCTGGGAAAGTTGGCCCTCCCCTGCAGCCTTAAGGCAATCTCTCGTGACATGCCCACACACCCTTCCTCCACAGAAACCTTTTGCGCTTTGGTACAAGAGTGTAGTAGAGTACATGGGATAACAGTATATCATCAAGCCCCTAACTGATTCAAAGAAATTCCTGTATATACTGAATTGATCAGGTTTGTGTGTTTACCCTTACACTGCATTTAAAAGCTGGTGCCAAATAGAATCAAGCAACATTTTGAAAGGATTAATACATAAAAATTTAACCTGGCAATGTCTGAGAGCGGAAGAGCAAAAGACTTTTGCCTTTTATGGTTGAGAGATACTGTGTTTAAATTAAGCAGTGAGCTCATTTATCCCTCTCTTTATCCCTCAGCATCTTCTCAGTGTTTACATTTCTGGGAAAGGTCAGCTCTCACTGTCTTACCATTTCCAGGACACATACTATCTGTGTATGTATGTGTGTGTGTGTTTGTGTGAGTGTGTGTGGGGGGGGCTTTTCTGGTTCCCAGGAAATTCTTTCTGTTTGGTTTGTAAAGTCAGAGCAGCTTAGACCCTTCTAGCATGCAGAATGTCATCAATGTTTTGTTTCTATAAAGCAAAATCATCAAGTGAAGTGCTAATCACTGCTCCACTTATCTATAAAACACAAGAGCTACATTTACCACATCCTTTGGTAGACACTAAATTATCATCATACATAATTTTCAAAAAGATTAAACAAGTGTATAATTCACACAGCATCACTGATGCTAAGACTGCGCAGGAAACAAGACTTAATAATTGCCCTTAATGTGTCCTTTCTGTATTTTACAAGGCTCTGTTGGTATTGCTCTTTCAGCATTAAAGCTAAACATAAATCCCAAAATATGCTGACCTTAAACAGCCATGTGTTATAATGCTAGCTATTTACTTCAGTGTGCTTAAAAAAAGAACCAAATGAACTGGTATAGATGGCAGAAAACACCCCCCCACCCCCCACCCCCCCCACACACACACACAAACACACACACACACACACACACAAGTCTGGGTTTGTTGGTGTTTGTAGAGTGTGTGTCTCATGGGTTTAGGATTTTCTACAGCGCAGTGTTTCTCAGTTTTGCTGTGCACTACAGTATGAACACACCCATTTAACCTTTCATTACTTACATTACAAAACCAAATGTGGCCTTTCTGTACTTCAGCACAAAGAAAAAAGCAGTTAAATTGAACATGTAAAGACAATGCCTTCTTTGCTGCTGAATTGAAAACCAAAACTTTCATTTTGTGGACAAAAGGGTGAATATAATTTTCATTTCATGTATGGCAAAAAGTATTCTATTTCAGCAAGTGGCTACTGTATATCATTTAACAATTTTATCTAATCATTCTCATTATGAGATTTTGCATTTTTTTTTACTAATGTCAAGCATGGAATCGTCACGTTTTAATGGAATATAATATTTATCTTTAATATTTAAGTAATATTATCTGTCAATAGAATGACAATTTTAAGCTTAAAATTAGTAAAATAGGTTAATAGATTATAAAATTAGTAAAATAGGTTAATAGATTATAAAATTAGTAAAATAGGTCAAGAATATGCCTCATAATTTTCTATTTGTTTTATAGATTTTTAAAAAAAAATGTTTTATTTGTCTCCAAGTGAATAAGTTGTCACTTTGTGTTACTGTGGTACTGCAAAATGGTAATTTTGTAACCATTTTGTCCCAATTATTTTTTATCCCACCGAATTAGTTTGTTGTTTCGTGAAATTCATTTTAAGGGTGATGTTGATGCCAGGTTGGCTGATCCGTTATAAGAAACAGGGAGACTTGCACTATCATTTTTTCAGACAGACACGTGCAAGAAATGCAGAAGTGACTACAGAGTCTGCTGAGAGTCATGTGCATTAGGGTGGACCTGTATGATTCATATCTGCATGCTTCAGAACTACAGCCTTTTGTGTCACATAATCTGTGCTTAATTCTGTCTTTACCGCAAATACAATATTTCCATTACAGGTAAGGAAGGAAATAACCCACTCCACTTTGCACCGCTTCATGACGGGTGGTATCACAACACCCCAGAGTAGATTTTTTTGAACAGCACAGCCTGAAGTGTGTTATTCCATTTATACCACAGCAATTTGACAATGATTTCAATTTTTATCTCATTAATGAACCACATGCTTTTTTAGCTGTTTATAGTTACATTTAATGTTATGGAATGCCTGCGAGACAAGTTAGTTCCCGTTGTCACTTACATTATAATTAGTTGCTTCCTCATCAGCCTCTCCTGTATTCTCTCTCTTGAAGTTAATGAAACAACGACACAGTTTGTCATTTTGTAGAGAAACCAGAAAGTGTGAACTCCTCTGTCCTGAAGACTTACAAATCGCAATTACAAAGACATCTTCCATAAACCTTACATAAACATTTCCTAACAAAAAACTTCAATGATTATATGTTTTCTTTGTTAAAACAACAGCACTTGTTTTAACAGTTACTATAGAAACAATAATGTATTAGAAGGAGTGGATTAATATAAACCAATCGTTCATGTTACAGCCAGATCTAGTGTTCGAGCCGTGCTGTTTTACAGCAATAATGCACATCTTCTGACCAATCGAGTTCGAGAATTAAACCACACTGTGATATGTGGGGTTTTGGTTGACTAATTATAAGAAACAGGGAGACTTTCTGTAACTCACACATACACCCCCCACAAACAGAAGCGGAAGTAATCACAGGATGTGGTGAAAGATGACAGATGTGATGCATTTGTAGGGAATTATAATGTCTGCTGGAGAAGTGGGTTTTGATCTGGTGGGATCTCAAACTCAAACACCCCAGTTTCCTCTCTCCTACACTATAAGACTGTCACAGTAAATGTTCCCATCATCACAAAGAATGGTTCTCACCTCTGGCTTCACTTTCACACTTAAATCAGGAAGTTAATCAAATTAGAGAAGGGGAATGGGAGATTATAAAGGAACATCTCAGTTAAAATTAATTACCTTAATTTACAGTGTGTATGTTGTTGTTGTTAAACATAAAAAATGAAGGGACAATAAATTGGCAGGTAATTTGAACGCATAAGTCATTATGCCAGCTCAGATACATGAGGGAGAGCCTCGGGGAAAGGTGTACATTCAGCCTGCAGCATGCCGTCAGCAATGTGCCTTGGCTGAAGTAGCTCATTTGGTTGAACAATAGCCTGAAGCTCCAAAGCTCCTGGGTTTCAGCAGTAATGAACAAGTTTTGTTTGTGCCAAAATTTCTTATCAGGGATCAATAAAATATGTCTGTACTACAAAATGAGCACAGGTACGCTGCGGTTTCAGTGACGCATGGGCCTGGTAATCACTAACTATGATAGTCACATTTATGTGTGAAATAAAATTATATTATTCTCATAACACTACTGAGGAACCGTGTCCCAAATTGCATACTGCTGTACTAAATATTATGTCACTATTAAAATGATTTGCTTGCACTCAATGCTTTTTACATTAACTTCTTCTACCGAAATTACATCTTGTAGGTTTAAGGATGTGAAAATGAGACACAGTTGGCATTATTCAGCAGAAAGAGTGAGAATTAAGGCCATGACCATATGGGAAGCGGGAGGCCAAGAGAAAGTTTGTGTGTGTGCGTGTATGCATGTATGTGTGTGTGTGTGTGTGTGTCTGTGAGAGAGAGAGAGAGAGAGAGAGACTCCCAAAATTCCCTGGTCTCCCACATTACTGAGCAGTAATTTTCAAACAAATTAGCCACTCTCAAATCCAAAAAAGCAAGTGGGCCTGAAGGCATTCTAAACAAAATTTTTAAGTACACAAGTAAAAAATTCCAATTAGCTATTCTTTAATTATTCAACATGATTCTGAGTGTAGGTTATTTCCCTGACGTCTGGACTCAAGTTCTTATAACACCCATTTTCAAAAGTGGAGATAAATTCGACCCTAATAATTACCGAGGCATCTGTGTGAACAGTAACCTGGGGAAGGTTTTATATATCATTCATTCAAGACTTATAGCCTTCAATGTGAAACACAGTGAGTTAAGTATAAGTCAAATTGGATTCATAACTGCACCAGCAATCATATTTACACTTTACACATCCTAACTGACCTACACGTTAACTAAAATAAAAACAAAATATTCTCATGTTTTATAGATTTCCAAAAAGCAATTGACTGTAGTTGGCACAAAGTTCTATTTTTTAGAAAATTCTTGATACTGATGTAGGGGGTAAAACGTATGATATCATCAAATCAGTATACACAAACAACAAGTGCAGAATTAAAATTGGCAACAAAAGAACTAAATGCTTCCCTCAGGAGCATGGAGCGAGACAGGGCTGCTGCCTAAGCCCAACACTATTCTATTTTAGATCGATCAGCAGCACCTGATCTCATGCTACATGGCTCAGGGGTCAATTTCCTGCTGTATGCAGATGACCTGGTTCTGCAGTCCCCAGTGTTCAGGGTCTACAGCAGAACCTGGACCTGCTGCAGCAGTACTGTCAGTCACTACCTGGGCCAAGACAGTCAACCTCAGAAAGACCAAAACTATTATTTTTCAAAAAAAGATCCATATGTCAAGAAAACACATCACACTTCACTTTAGGGACACACAAAATAGAAAACTGTAAAGAATAAAATTACTTAGGATTGAAAATTAGTTCCACTGGAAATTTCAATCCAGCAGTGAATGAGCTGACAGAGAAAGCATGCAGGCCATTCTACACAATTAAAAAAACAAATTCACATTCAAATTCCAATTTGAATCTGGCTCAAATTATACGAATCAGTAAATGAACCAATTGTGCTGTATGATAGTGAGGTCTAGAGGCCACTTACAAACCAAAAATTTATACAATGGGATAAACACCCAGCTGAAATTATGCATAGACAATTCTACAAATCCATCCTACAAGTTCACCGAAACATGACAAACAATGGCTGCAGAGCTGAATTAGGCTGATTCTAACTACTACTCAAAATTCTGCTCAAAACTCAGAAAAGAGCTATCAAATATTTGCTCCACCTAAAGCATAGTGACCACCAGATCTATCACTACAAAGCCCTGCAATGCCAAGAGCTGTGCAGAGAGAAGAGTCTCCTCACCTGGCTGGTCCTGAATTAACACACGCTAACACACACTAACATGGTTTTTACATCAGGAGCAGCCGGCCACAAGAACAATCAGACCTCACCAAATTATAACACTACAAAAACAAAACCACATAACCCACTGGAATGCACAAACACAAGCACAAAGTAAAATGCAGTGCTATCTGACCCTAAATCGATAGTACACTGTAGCTGACTACCTGAGCACCAACACAGAACCACACTCACTCGGAGCACACACACACTGGCCATCGAGTATAAGTATATGGTCACTTGTTGAATTGAATTGAATTGAATTGAGAGAGAGAGAGAGAGAGAGAGAGAGAGAGAGAGAGAGAGAGAGAGAGAAATTTTTAGAGAGTTTAGGAAGCTATAAGGTTCAAAATTCACATGGACATAATATTTCCCTTAATTATTTTACAGCCAGGCCTTCAATCTTTCCTTACTTTACTCCACCTGAGTTACAACACAGTCATTATTTTACAGAATAGAATCAGTCTGAAAAACAAATGGTGACAAGTGTGTTTTAAAAAAAAAAAAAAAAAAAAAAAAAAAAAAAAAAAAAAAAAAAAAAAAAAAAAAAAAAAAAAAAAAAAAAAAAAAAGGTGTCAAGTTTGGTAGAAAGTGAAAGTTTATTATTTTATTCGTTCTTTATATGGGATATGTCCAAGTTAGTGATAAACAGAAAATTTGGTTATGCGTTAGTTTGTAGCTCGGAGATACAAGCCAACATGAATTTGATGCTGAAAGTATTTTTTACTATGAATCTAAATAAAATTATGGATAATATAAGATAAAGAAACCCAGTTTGGTGAACATACAGAAATAACTTCAAGCGCAGTTTCTTTCTCTGTGCTTTAGTCCGGAAGGTTCTCCCTGCAGCTCTAAGTATTCAGCATGTACACGTCCCCACAGAGCCGTTGCTGGGTGCAGGTGTAGTGTTTCAGCACAATGCTGCCTATTCAGCACTGTTTGTGTCACCTGATGAAGCCTGGTTGAGGGCAAGACCTGATGAGGTACTGAATGAGGAGAAGGAGAAAAAAAGGAAGCATATGGGAAGCAGTTATCTGTATTATAATTCCCATTCTGGAGAGCAACAGGGTATGCAGGTTGAAACACACACACACACACACACACACACACACATATTATTTCTCTGTGTCTGTACGATTTGTGTTTAAATAACCAACATATAGTCATATCAATTATTAGCTATATAATAAGCTAATTATAATAACAATAAGCTATTTAATGGTGATTAGAAATCCAAATTTGTTCCCATGAGTGGGGGTCCTTCTGATGGAAGGTGTGTGTGTGTGTGTATGTGTGTGTGTATGTGTGTGCATGGGAGTGTAAATTCAAGGGAATGGGACAGCAACTAAGAACACTAAAATTACTGAAAAACAAAAACAAAAAAACTTAAAAGAAAATAAATGATATAGCAACTGGCAAGTTTTGGTTAGCTGGTGAGTTAGCAAGTTAGCTAAACTAGCTAGCTGTAAACCTTTACATACAGTATAGGTAGTAACTTTTGTGATTTCCGACATAAAAATGGATTTCATATTGAAACACTGATGTGTACAGAATCTAAACTTTGAAGGAGATTTTTAATTTTTGAATACCATTTGTTTATTTTCACATTTATTGTTACTTGAATGCAATTCTTTGAGTGTGTGTGTGTGTGTGTGTGTGTGGGTGTGTGTGTATACAGCTACATGAGTTAGATAGCTGCAAATGGAAATACTGTTAAAGATCAGGAATTTTAGCTCACACAGTCTTCTTAGCTACTTAGTCCCTCACACTATAAATAAGCACAGAGCTATTTCACACACGTGACCAGTCCAGCTAAAAAGCATCCATCAAGCTTTTTTGCCTCGTTGACTTGTGTGTAACCATAGAAGCAAAAAGGGTGTATTTATTGGAGGAGGGTAGACTCACAGAAACATGACACAAGCTGTTGCACCTGATACACTCGCACCAGCATTACACACACTACCATGTCATAATATCTGCTCAGTGGTGGTCCCTTTGCACTGACAGACTGAGGCTGAGAAACTGTGAGCAGCAGCAGGTGGGCTGCAGTCAGTAACTGTCCACCTGCTGTATCCATATGGTCGAACCTGAGGAAGTGGCGGCTTAGTGATTACACTGCCAATCAAAAGCTGTTGAGCATATAGTTTTTATGTTTTATTACAGTTTACTGATTACTGCTAATTAGAGATGGCACCGACCCAATAACCAGGACCGATACTAACATAAAATGGTGGACTGGATATTGGAGAAAAACAGAACGAATTCGATCCGATGTTGTAACAAATGAAAAAGATTGGAATTGGATTTGGACATTTTTTTTTGGAACTGGAAAACTTTACATATAAAGAGATTGATTGTATATATTTTTTTGTTTAGTATTAATTTTATAATATTTATACTTTATACTTCATTATATTTGCCATGTATGTGATTTTTGTGTGAATAAGTTTAACCGAATAAACAAAGCTGTGGTTTTATCTAAGTCATGTTTTTTAGCTATGTTATTTTTACTGCATTTCTTAAGCGATGTGCTTCTCTTTAAAAAAACAAACTCATGCTTTAAAGATTAGCTGTTTTTAAAGAAAAATATATCGGACGAGTATCGGTATCGATATAAAACTCAGCAAATGAGTTTTGCAAATGTATATTTATGTAATTCTTCAATGTATTTAATGAATTTAAAATACACCTGCTAATATTTACCTAGTCACTTTTTGTTGAACTTATCTATTTCACTTAAGTGAAAATTCTGCCCTTAATTTAAATACATTGATCCATGAATTTTTTTTCATTATTTTAGACAGTGTTATTATCAGCTGTAACACAAATATAAGTCTATCTGCTACAAGTGTATAATTAGACTGTTTCAATAAAAATAAGGTCACAAACATTTATCAGTTCTAATTTTACAGTATTTATAGTTTTGAACTATTATTAAAGTTTTGAACTATTAAAGTTTTTAAGTATTTAAAGTATTGAACCAGAAATGTTAATACAGAGGTATTAACAGTACATGTGGGCTGAACAGCTTTTTACTGGCAGTATATATGGTGAACATTTATACAGCTAGTGATTGCTGCTGTCTCTCTCCCTGCCATTTCTTGCTTTATTATTCAATTATTTGTCAATGTGGAAACTACAGACTCTAATCTCCCCCCATTTGGACCTACTAGGAAATGCTGAAGCACGCACAGCAAGATCGTCAGTGTCAGATGAGCTCTGAGACTGTTCCTTATGTACTCCTTACACAGTGGTGAGTTAAACTGGACCCAAACACCAACCTAACACTGACCTACTCAGTGACCTTAACAAAATGAAAACATCTGGGAGCGTCTGTGTGAAATAGCATCGCTTAATATAGAGAAACTAGTTGTGAACACAGTAATGAACCACACAGTCTTATTGCATGAACATACATATGAAAAACTCCCTCTGGGATGTAGACGTGGTGATTACTGTGTTAGAAGCTCTGTGAACTGAGAGCTACCAATAAAAGGCTGAGGGTTTGAGTGGGTTTGCTTGATGAGCTCTCATCAGCTCTGTTGTGGTCACCAGAAATCGAGATTCACTCATGCTAAACATTCCTAATATCCTATTATCTTTTATATTGCATTAGACAATGTTTCCTCTCTCTGTTATTATCTCTTTGTTGTTTTGCCTGTGTGTGTGTGTGTGTGTGTGTGTGTGTGTGTGTGTGTGTGTGTGTGTGTGTGTGACAGTTATAGAGCTCTCCACCAGAAAGGCTTCCTGCCTCATGCTTGTCTGTTCATCTGTTTGTTTGTTATTTATCTTAGCATCACTGGACTTCCTGTTTCAAACATACCCCAATCAATATGAGAACAACTACAATCCCAGGAGCTTCTGGAGCAACCGAGGCTGCCAAGTTCTGTTTTTTTTTTCACACAGAAAGCACCAGGAAAAGCATAACAGTAGATGAAAATGGCTGCAGTTGCTATACAGTGTAAGATGTGTACTTAATAATAACATAAACCAGTGTAAATTTATTTAAAAGTAAAGTAAAACAATCTATTTGATTGATCCAAAGATATTAAAAGATTAATTCGTTCATCTTTGGTAAGCGCTTTAACCTGGTTGATGTCGTGGTGGATCTGGGGAACATTTTGGGCGAGAGGCAGGAGTACATCCTAGGTGGGACACCATGGATCACAAAGTACCATGTATAAACACATTCACGCACTCATTTAAAAAGAATGATAAAACAAACTTCAGTAGTATTTTGAAAAGCAGGTCATAAAGATAGACAGAGAACAAACTTCAACAGCGAACATAGGGATTTATTCTGTATTTACATTTACAGCATTAAGCAGGCATCCTTATCCAGAGTGACTTACAGAAGAAGTGCTATGTAATTCTTCATCAAAACAATTGTATATGACACAATTAGTATAGCTTAAAAATGTCATATATATATATATATATGTGTGTGTGTGTGTGTGTGTGTGTGTGTGTGTGTATATATATATATATATATATATATATATATATATATATATATATATATATATATATAAATTTATAAAACGTGTTTCCTAATCATGTTTCTGTCTTCTCCAAATAATTACCCCCTTTTGTTTCTATGGTTACAACCACATTAAATATTGTACTGTATTCAGAGGCTCTCACACACAAAAACACAAGTCAACAAGACACAAAGGCTCAATGTTTGCTCTGCATCAGGGATAGGCTATGGACAAACACACAGCACAAATGATTTTGTAGGCCAGTGTTACTGAAGTACAGTAATCAGATCTTTCTGCTGCAACACTATCTTAGTCTTGGTCTGGTTTCTGTAATGTGGAGCCTCTGGGATGTAACTGTGTCTTATTATTTAGGTGTGCTTAAGAATCATAATCTAAATCACATGCATATGTGATTAGCATCACAGGTAAACCCATAATCATATTTGTAATGCCTGGTAAAGGAAAACTAAATCAGTAGAATTTGACATGACTAGAGAACACTGAGAACCATTTACACATGCCAGACTCCCAGTGCGCCGGCTAATAAGGTCTAAAAGAACAGATATGAGCAACAGATATGATATCAGGGGGTGTGGTCAGAGCTGGCTGGAGAGGCAAGAAAATAGGAAGTAAACAAACCAAAACATCTCCAGATTTTATTTTATAGAAACACAGGAATCAAACATGCAAAATTTGGGAATAAATGGAAGACTATTTTTAGACAGGTAACTGATTAGCAATGCACAGGAGAGGTGTTTTGCCTCTTGCGGCTTTGCTCTGTGCTATTTTCTCTGGCTTTATTTTTCTGGTTCATGAGCAACTCTGGGGGCTTGAGCACTTGCCATTTCCCCCTAATTCATCACTGCCCATTTATTATTCATTTCAATTATTAATAGAAATGACATGACAAGCAAAATGCAAGAGACAAATGAACATCTGGTGGAGCAATATACAACACCTAGATAGTTTTAGTTAATGAATGTATTGCTGTAGATGCAGTTTTCTTGAATTAAGTATTAAAAACAGATCGTGTAACCTGTTCAAGTGGCCTATGAACCGAATTGAGGGTTTTTGGGTTTTTTTTTAGCTACATTAGCTAGCTTTGAGGCTTTTGGCAGGGTCTTTTGGGCCAGGATCTCTGTCTTTTCTAACATTTAGTTTTCATTTTACATAGACAGTGAGGTGACACAATGAGATTTCACAAATATAAGAAGAAAGGAAGCTGCTAGGAAGAATGAACCTGGATGAAGAGGTGTGACGGAAGGCTGAGAAAAAGGTTGTAGGTAAGCCATCTTCATCCATTTATCCTACAGGAGTGAGGAAAAAAATATAATATACATATATCATAAAACTATCCAATAAAGATCAGACAGTTTGTTTAGAATCTCCAGCGTACTTCATATATTAAAAATATTGTGAGAACACTTCTACTGTAAAGTAAGGATTTGTGCCAGTGTAAAAATAGGGAGAGAATGTAAACAGAGTGTATAAATAGATATATTAGATATATTGAAGGTCGCACTGGGACAGTTGTGTTTCTGTTGGCACAGTTGTGTTTCTGTCACTGCTTATAACTGTTTACATTCACTAGCTTTCACATTCAGTTACTGTGTTTCTCTTTGTGTCAGTGAAAAAAAAGGGGGACTTCCACACAACGCATTAAACTATAAATTGTCTGATATTCACCGTGGTTTAAGCTAAAACACTGCTGGGTTGTGTATACACTGATCACCATGAGACAAGAATCTCATAGAGATAGACAGAGAACAAAGTTGCAACTTTAACGGCAAACATAGGCAATCATTCTGCATTTACATTTACAGCATTTAGCATACGCCCTTATCCAGCGTGGCTTATAGAAGAAGTACTTCATATTCTCTATTAAAAACTTGAGCTAGAGACGAAGAACAAGGACAGGTACAGGACCATAATTTGCTTTACAAAAAAGCATATGACACGCCTCCAAATTGTTTTATTATTTTATATTTTTCAAAATATTTTTAATTTCTTTTATTATTTTTAAGTTAATTATAGTGTTAAATATTTATTTATTTGTATATTTTAAAAATGTATTTTAGTGTAAATAATCACAATTGTAATAGCAAATAATAAGACACTAGCACATTTATTTATTTAAAAGCTAAAGGCTCTGAGGTACTGATCAGCCCCTAACCCTAGACCCTTAAGCAAGGCCCTTAACCCTCTCTGAGATGATGTATCATGGCTTACCCTGTGCTCCCACCCCAGCTTCCAAACAAGCTTGGATATGTGAAGAAAAGCATTTCACTGTACTGTAATGTATGTGTGACAAATAAAAGCTTCTTCTTCTTCTTCTTCTTCTCCTTCTTCGTCTTCTTCTATTTAGACATTAATTACCTGGCCACTTGTGTCCAGGCCAATCACAGCAACACTAGCCAGTTGTGGGCATCTGTGAGCTCATGTGTGTGGAAGAGGGCAGATAGCGTTGTCCTCCAAGTGTGTTACGCTGCCCTGTGATGCAGCATGAGCAGCAGTTTGAAAAGATGAGGCAGATGAAAAGTTGGCTTAATGTGTCATGGAGGAAGCACATGCCAGCCTTCAACTAGGAGAGAGCTGGCTGGTGGGTGGGAATTGGCAAGACCAAATTGGGGAGAAAATGGAGGAAAGAGCATTAGAGAGATCAGGCACTGATGTTGGGTGAGGAGGTCCGGGGTGCAGTCGGTGTTCCAGTTCATCCCGAAGGTGTTCAGTGGCGTTGAGGTCAGGGCTCTGTGCAGGACACTCGAGTTCTTCTACTCCAACCATGTGTTCATGGAGCTCGCTTTGTGCACGGGGGCATTGCTATTCTATAAAAGGTTTGGGCCTCTGAGTTCCAGTGAAGGGTAAGCTACAGCATACAAAGAACTACATATGGGTGTGATAGTCAGGTGTCCACAAACCTTTTTTGGCAATTTAGTTTATATGCTGTATTATAATAATAATAATAATAATAATAATAATGTGATTATAAAAATTGTAATTTCTGGAAAAACAGCCTAATTTGTCTACATTAGCACTGTCATGTTCCTGAGTGCAGATTGTATTATAGCCACTGATTGGCCTTTAATGTCCTTCCTCTGAATTATCTTCCCTGGAGCGATGGCATGGGTACATGACAGGGCTACATTACAGGTATTATCTTGTAGGACTAATCTCTGTAGCCTTATGTTCTTGCCCTCCTCATGTTCAACAGTTATATTATTATGGACCAATATTCCTTTTTTCAAACATTGTGTTAAAGGTCATTTTGAGTGTAATAATGACAGATCTGAATTTTAGTTTCAGTTGTTGTACGTTCCAGCTGTCTCTTTTCATAAATGTTGTTTCAGCTGATAAAATTTTGAGATGAAGGGACAACATATTGAGTATTTCTTAAATGTATTTGATCTTTGTATTGCTATAAAATTAAAACATACAGGCCAAACAGAAATACTAGGTTAGGTTATTAAGATAATATGTATATAATATAATTCAATTCAATTCAATTCAGTTTATTTGTATAGCGCTTTTTACAATGTCATTGTCTCAAAGCAGCTTTACACAAACAAAAAAGTAAGATGAAGTGTGAGAGTGTGTCTGAAGAGCAAGCCGAGGCGACGGTGGCAAGGAAAAACTCCCTGAGATGGAGAAAGGAAGAAACCTTGAGAGGAACCAGACTCAAC
>CM040984.1:4523848-4564508 GCA_022985145.1 Pangasius djambal | reverse complement strand
GTGGAAACTAATATTATGCTTACGTATTATGTTTCCTAATGGGAGCATGTATAACGAGAAAAGCAGTGGGCCTAATACTGAACCCTGCGGAACGCCACACTCTACCCGATAGCGCACTGAGTGAACACCACTTAAATCTACAAACTGATAACGATCTGTTAGATAAGACCTAAGCCAGTCGAGGGCTGTTCCCTTAATGACCTTAATATCAACAGAGGCTCATGACCATAGATCTTGGTGGCACAGGAGGACAATAATAATGACATAGCCTCAAACAAAATGAAGTTGAGATGTTTTCACACTTTACGTATGCTAAAGGCTACTATCTTGTGCATTTTAGGGGTAACTCCGTAACACACTGTTCAGAGTCGACAACACACAGCCATCCAGCGCATAGTCTAACAGCTTGATTTAAGTAGAGCTAATATCATTAACCAGGGTTGCCAGGTTTCAGCAAAATTTCCAGCATAGCTACATACAAAACACCTGAAACTAGCCCAAAAATACTTTTTCCACAGTCTTTTTGTGTGGGGAAACAAGAGCACGATGGTGCACACTCATTTCTGATGAATGGACATTATCCATTCCATAATCCCCCTTTCCCTCTTCCCTGTCTCTTGCATTATATCTTACAATAGAAATGGTTTTGTACATCATAGACACACCATCTATACTTATTAGATTTAATTCTGATTATTTGCTATAAAACCAGATCTTGGTGGTCATGGAGTACTTTTAAAGTAGCCCAATCTGGCAACTTCATTAACTGTTCTGTCTGCTGCTCTTCCACCGAGCATGGGGCAGTGTGATACCTGCCCCAGTGTGCCTCTATTAATGAATTAACAGAGGTTTTTGACCACTAGGTGCAATAACATTGCACAATATCTAGAATAAGGATCTTCAGTCTTATCCAGAAAGAACCGGTGTGGCTGCAGGCTTTCATTCCAACCAAGCAGGAGCCAGGAACCAGATCCCTTCACTTGTTTAATCAGTTCAGCTTAGTCTTCAATCAAGTATGAAGTGTGCCTCCAATTTGGCTGTAATGAAAGCCTGCAGCCTTCTTCCTTTATAAATTCTTGCACTAGCATTATAGCATTGCTTTTTAAGCAGAACAACTGCCACATTTGAATAAAAACAGGCTTCAGTGATCTCATATAGCAATATCCAGGCCAACCGCAACAAAATTTGACACAGATCAGCGTGCTTCAGCTGTGCTCCAGACCTCTCCCTAAGGGTGCTGCTTTACATCAGCGACTCTGTTTGTCCTCATTAATTTATCAGCGGAGTAAAAAGGGAATTGTTTTCTGTAGCCGTGTTTAGGTTTGTTTTTAAACTGCGTCTTGTCACTTCAATAAGCTAACTGGAAAGAAACTGTCATTTTGTGTGTACATGCTTTTTACACATAGCTAAAACCTGGCCTAAATAAGATAGCAGGATGCTCACATGCACAGTAGTGCCGTTGGCGGTTTGGCTTTTAAACACTGCGTTAAACATTTTCTGACCACAGCACTGCTAATAGCTGGATATTTTGGGCCACTGATGAGTGCAGCAGAGGCGGCTGACAAACAAAAGAGCACTAGATGGGCTACAGTCCGTAACTGGATACCTTCAAATGGCCTACATGATACCCGATAAAGTGTAAATACATAGAGATACACAGAGTGTGCTGTAAATACATTAGGACAAAATGACGAGACGTCTTTTGCATCCATGTTAATCATTTATGTAAATGATTAAAAGACATAAATAAATAAATAAATAAATAAATAAATAAATGCTAAAATAATTAAATATTATGTGATACCATTCCACTCTTCTCTGTTGTCTTATAAATGAGTTTACAGGACAGGAATTATGTCTAAAGTAAGAACAAATGGTTTGAGCTTAATGCTAAAAAATATAAATGATAATACAAATAAAATTGATACAACTATAAAATTAATCTCTCTGGTATATTTTAGGATTGTTTCCTGGTTTGAAAACTATTTCGTATGCTAGGCCCAAATGTATATAAACACTGAATTTTGACATATTGTATCATACGGTGTACTGTATATAGTATGAACTATCCATTTTTGTTTCATATAGAATTTCTCAAAAAAGTAAAAAAAAAAATCTCAGTTTTAAGAAATATTTTTATTCCTTTTTGTGTTATAAAATAAAAATAAAGGTATATAATGGATTCACTCAAAGTGTCAACCATCAAGATAATCTAATTTAAGGAAATATTTAATAAAAGACAATATTTTTGCTCTTTAAAAAAATTGCATTTTTTTTGTAAAAAATAAAACAAATAAACTTTTTGTTAGGGAAGGGCGATTTTAAGGGTATTTGACTTTCTTTGTTTCTCACAATGAGCTAAACACACACACACACACACGCACACACACACACACACACACACACACACACAGTAGGCTATTGTCTTAGAACAGAGCTCCAGAAACTCCAGTGACCTCTAAAGTTACTTTCAATGTTTAAACCCATCGTTAATGATCAAAGCTCTTTGCTAAAAACGTGTGTGAGCAGTCCTCAATACTTTTAGTCATTGTTGCCAGTTGCTTGTTATTGTGTAATAGGAAACAGGTAGCATATTAACTTTTTTTTTTCAGAAGCTAAAGATCTCACAAAGAACTGCTGTGTGGGACTTAAGCTGCTGATGAAATACTGTGGATTACCCACAAAGACAAAAAAAGGTGAGGTATTAGCAAAATAGTACCTTCTTTTATCTAATGCATCTTACATTTTAAGGGTCTTGCTGAAAGCTCCACATCATCTCTCAGGCACCAGTGCAACACTAAGTACATATTATTCTTGATATCTTGATATGTATATGCTTGTATATCTAAGAAATAAAACAATAAGCAATTTGCAAAAGATTACAATTTGTTTTATTTATTGAACAGTGACATGTCATAATTTTAATGATTTATAGGTACATTTACAAATGTTGGAACGTCCATGAAGCAAGTTAGTTCCTGTTATCACTTATTTTACAGCAGCTATAAACCTCATTGCCTCACTTTGTCTTGAAATTAATGAGAGAAAAGTGCAGCACTTTACTGAGAAACTGTGAAGAGCAAAGTCCTTCCTTCTTCCTACTTTCCCATGGTCAAAACTTTACCTCAAAGCATTGCCACTGGTGACCCCTTCTAAAAAAATGCTAACTGAACATCTCCTTATGAATTTTTAAAAATTTGTTTATTATTAGTCTTATATTACAGTATGTGGAGTATCTACTTTACAAGTCTCCACAATACATGAGTTGTTACTATACAGAAACAATAACATGAAGCTGGACATCAATATAAACCTGTGATTTGCCTTCCAGCTGGAATTATTGTCGGAGCTGTTGTTATAGAACATTAATCAACATCTTCAATGTTCAACAATCAGATATGAGAATTCTGCAGCGCTGTGGTATAACAGACATTAATTAATGCCTCATAAGATAACCAAATAAAAATATTGGAAAAACTTCATTAAAGGTCATATACATTTCCAGAAACAGCAATTATGAAGAAGCAGGTGACACTTTTAATTTAAAGAAATAATAAGAGAACACTAAATAAAGCACTAATACGCTGCTATTGTGGCCAGTTCTCTGCTGCATAACTGCTATGAATTAATGTCCAATATATGACACCATGTACTGAAGTGTTTCTATAGATAAGCAAAAATTACAAGTGTATGTGTGAATATTGATATTATTACTTGTCCTTCATGGTAACATTTAAATACTATTTGAACGTTCTCGTTATCTCTTCTTCTCCCTCTACATCACAGTAGAACAAGAAACAGAAGTAGGTCACATGTTTCCCTTCAGCGTGACGCTTTTGTCCTAAAAACACAGATATGAAAGGCCTATTTTGTTACATCCTGATTATATCTTATTGTCTTCTTTCATTAAATGTAACTTTAATCCTTGCCCTTTGTTCCAGAACAATGTATCTCTAACCCAAATTAGCTCCAAGACTATGGATAAGAGAGAAAAGATATAGAATACAGATAATTAATACAGAAGAGAAACCACAAAGCAGAAAGATCTTGATGTTCTGAACTGAAGTTTGTGCAAAAGGAGGAATTTGTTCCTTAAGAACTCAAGATCTTAAGATCTTCTCGCAGAGAATGAGATATATTAGCAATACAGTACTGTGCAAAAGTCTTCAGAAATTCTGTAAAACAAAGATGTCTACAAAAATAATGTGTCATAAGGAATTACTATATTGAGTAACCACTAAAACTACCACGTCAAAAATTAAATCATGATTTGCCTTTGTCTTAAAAACTGCTTTAAATTTTATACAAAAAGTTGCCTAAGATATTTGCACACTACTGTACTTTTCCAAGTCAACATAGCAACAAATTTCTAGTATATTCCATTTTAGTTCACTCCCAATTCCCAAGAAAAAAAAAAATCTTTCCTGGTATTTCCTGGAATTATTTTAGCTCCTGTCTGAGCTGTGTTGCTGGTTGCCGTAAATCATTTGCTTAATGTGAGAATAATCCAGGTGCTTGAAAATGCAGCTCTAATCAGAATTTGAGAATGTAAAATGATAGTGTGGAACAAGACTTATCAACACACAGCGTTCTCTTCATGGCTTTATCAGAATGAAAACCTTGCGTGAGAGTTTAGATACTGTACGTTCAGCCATTTCTGAGAAGCACTCTCTCAGTCTCACAATGATCTGAGTTTGTGGTTGACTGCCTCGACTCCCTGAAACTCAGTAAAATCGTTTTGAATGTGCCAGGGGCTCTGACTTACAAAACAACTTCTTCAAGGCTCTAATTAGTGTGAAGATCATTACAAGCCTTTTTAATGATATATAAAGTGTTGTAAAGGACTACACGCTTGTGTGGAATAGGCAGGTAACCAGAAACAAGTAAATTATGTGGAATGAACAGATAATGAACAGGAGGAGCACTATTCTTTTTTTACATTTTTTTTTTACATTTTTTTAAAGAAATGTGGTTGACAGTAGAGGTGTGCATCAGGGCTGGGATCCCACAGGATGCAACAAAAAATCATGTGAGCTAGAAGTTTTTACTTTCATGCGAGTGAGCCATCAGTTGTGAAGTCCACGGGACAGAGTGCATTCATTAATGTGAATATGATCCATTCATCCCTAGTAACTGCCTGGTCAGGGTCATAGTGGTTAGAATTCGGCTGCTAGTTTGTTTATATTTTAAATATATCATATTATATATAATATAGAACAAATAAATTTGTTAGATAATGCCACTGGCACGTACAAACAAAAATAATAATTTCGTGAGTGGAATTTAAAAAAAAAGTCCAGCGTGCACATCTCTAGTCTCCATTTTCTCTCTAATTTCATCATCTTCCCTATCATATAACAGCTACCAGGCTAACACAGGCTTCCTCTGAGACACATGAAACCAGTCTGCATCTTTTCAAACCGCTGCTCATGCTGTGTCACAGGGCAGTGTAACACACACACAAACACCATATGAAACCAGATTCAAGCTTCATTTGTATGTAGTTTCAAATCAAATTAAAATTTCAGGACTTGCAACTCAGTACGGACAGTGAAGTTGTCTTTCTTTTTTGATTCGGTGCTTTTTGATATAAGCATTTTGCAGCAAGAACAACAATAGATAAAAACAAACATGAGGGAAAAGTTCAGGAAGGAGAGTGCTTTATTTTAAATCAGATTTTAAGTGTCTGCAATGCAAATTTCACCAGACATGAGGACATTTGCTGTTTGAAAGTTAGCTAGCTAACTAGCTAGTTAACTGGCTACCAGTGCAAAGACCATCCGATGGATTATTTTTTATATAAGGCAGGAAAACATTCACTCATGGCTCTTTGCTGCAGACAGCAGCAACATGAAACATGTGTTGGAAAAATGGTGTTGTTGTTGTTCTTGTTGCAAATGTTTGACCACGAGATGCATGCTACACCAAATGAAAAAAAAAAAACCTACCTGAAATCCAAATGACAGAGTCGCATGTTCAGAGATTTTAATCAGATTTAAAACCAGGTTTTATCATACTTACAATGCAACTTGGACACATTATCAGTGATATAAGCCTTGGCTTGTGTCCAAGTAGCTTATGTGTTTCACGGATTACCCCAATTGTCCTTCAATATAGCAAACATCTAACACAATCAGAACTGTACAGGCCTCCCCAGTGACTGTAGCAAGCCCCACTGGCACCATTAATGCACGCTCGGTGCCAGTGGTTCTGTATGAATTTCTCACATCACACAGACATGTCTACCTAACACAACCAAAACTGTAAAATGCATTAGTGCAAAACACCAGCAAACATCTCACCCCTATGTAAAATACAATGGGGTCACCCTTCCATCCAAGGGAACTGTGAGCTCCAGCAGGATCACTTGCCTTGTGGTTTTTGACATCAAGACAATGTCTGGCCTGAATGTTGTTACTGTGATGGTGTCTGGGAAATTGCAGGCAGTAATAAGTAGCAAGGGGCTTGCCTGATTTGGATATCTGTGTCAGTAGCCTGTCTCTCTCCATGTTGCTGCTCACTACGAATGATCCCTGAGCAGATGGCATCTGCTGTTAGCATTAGAAACTGGTCATAGTGCCAATGACAGCGCCCTTCTCCCAGGACCTTCAGGCAATAGCTCAGTATATGCTCCAAGGTTCCTCCTCTCTGGCACAGTGAGCATGCTGGAATTTCCGCCAAACTCCCAGCTGAAGAGCTACATGGATGTGACTGAAAAAAAAAACAAAAAACAGATTTCATGTTTTGCTGCCGAGCTTGTCTCCACTCCACTTGTCTGAGCAAAGTCACTTAGTTACTCACTATAAACAAAGAACAAATATTATTAAGATGAATAATATTAAGGCAATTATTCAGTAACTAATATGGTTACATATTTCTTTCCTGCCAGGTGTTAGTCACTAAATATAGGTTATTCAGTGACTAACACCTGGCAGGAAAGAAATGTGGTTACGAAAGTGTGGAATGTACTGTAAGTCTGGACCTTCTGATGGCTCCTGGGAGTTTTAAGGGTTGAAGGATAAAGTCCAAAATCAGATTTTATCCGTCAGTGTTTAATTACCAAATGATTCGTGGAATATACACACTGTAGCTGAAACACATGGCACAAATATTAGTATTTATCTATAAATACGTAAAACATTGTTAGTGGTGTCAAATTGGCTGTGCTATAAGTGGAATAAAACACTTCAGAGCATGCTATCATTGGAAATTAATAACCTTCCTGATGGTAAGAGTAACTCCTCTTCACTTCAGGCTGCATCATGCCACCCCGTCACTGATTATGTTTCTTATAACACTGTCTCTCTAAGTGTTTTATTCTGTACCAGTTTTGTGCAGTACAGTAGGTAGGATTGTTCTGTCACTACATATTGACTGTTGCCTCTTTGTTCCACCACTGAACTAGTTGTAAGTGGAACTTAATCTGAATTGGCAAACTATACTAGGCAAATATGAGATACTTTGACATGCAAAAGCAAAACCGATCGAACCAATTTTCACATGCTGCGCTTAGCGTAAAAAGGTTATCGCATGATGGGAGACTTACATTTATTGAGATTTCTGCAAATGATATCCAGACAAAACAACACAGCTGATACAAACAGATACAAATACAGATATGAATAGGAGGAGCACTATTTGTGGTGTTGTTCTTGTTGTGTTGTTTTGTTGTGGCACCTTGTCCTGGACTAACACATATTAACACACCTTTTTCAGCTCATCAGCTTATTATCAGGTATTAGCAATGTCAGGTGTGTAATTAGGGGGAAAAAACACCACTAAACTGCAAATTTCTGTGGCTCTGCAGGTCTGCATGATGAGTAGCTTTGACTCAACATGAACAGATTAGACACAGTCAGGCATTAGCAGGAATGAGACGCATAAGAGAAAAGAGAGAAAGGAGAAAACCTCTCTGATTTCATCTAATTAATCTAATCACACAAATGATCCTCTTCCACAGCAACTAATTAATCTAATCACAGTAACAAGCCTCTCATCATGCTGCCTTCTGCTATTGTTTCGTCTATCATTCACTAAAAATCCACACCTTCTTACTTTTTCTCCCTCACTGAAAGCACGGAATGATGCAGTTCTAAAAAACAATTGCAACCACTGCAAACCAAGCTCGCAAGCCACGGACAAAATGCTGTTCATTTTAACTGTTCTTAACCCTCCTATTATCCTCAAAATTACTAACATCTTTTATCCTTGGGGTCAATTAGACCCCAGCAATTTAAACCTCTAGAATATGATTTTTACCCAAGTTTGTGTGTCACGTACTTTATGTTTATTTGTTGACTACCTAAATAACCCTTTAAATAAAATATAGACCCTCACCCAACCCCCCTCCCCCTCCTTAATACATCCAGAATATTGATTGTGCAACTATGGAAAAATACGCAAATCACCATAAAATCTCATTTTCTAATTGATCTTTTTTATTTCTAACATTTGGAAAGAAGAACATTTTCTATTATCAAGGATAGTAACATGTATTATGTTCGGGGTCAATCTGACCCCAGGAAAAACAAACACAATTTCAAACATTTAGAACGATTGTATTTGTAAAACAGAAAGGGTAGTCTTTGCAGTCCAAGACCTTTTCCTGTCTTCCCTGGTGCTCAGGACAGCATTTTATTCATGGTGCTCATCAGCAGGACATTTTTCCCTTTCTTGGGGCGATAGGAGATGACAGTGGCTCTGTCAGTGAAGGCAAAACATTGAAAATGTTACCTTCTTGTTCTTCATTGCAAGAAGCTCAGAGGGAAGCTCCAGCTTGTTTTTTCTCATTGTCCCCTACATGGTAACCCTCCTTTTCAGCAGTTCCTCACCCAGGGTGTACGATGTGAAAAAATTATCACATGTAATATTATGACCATTCAGTCCTTCAGCCATGTCTAACACCACCCTCAGCGTATCTGGTGGGGCTGAGGACCATTTTCATGACATTAGCAGCACTAAGTCTACCCTGCCGTTCAGGTGGGGAGAGGGTCCATAATAACTTTGCATTTTTGCAAGGTAATGTGTCTGCTGGTGGTTGAGAGACAACAGGACAATAAGAGTATCATTCTCATCAGAGGAGGATGCCTCATAATCAGGGTCCTCCTCAACATTATCCTCTGTCTCAGACACATTCTCCCCTATGTCACTTACACTGTCAGAGAATTGTGACAAAACCTCCCTGACAGAAAACCTTTGCTAAAAGGTCATTTTCATTCTTTTTTTTTTCCATAAAAAGAGAGCCCACAGAGCACCAAGAGAAATTTTAGAGAAGGCTTCTGTGTAAGCTTTTATAAGTTTGCTCCTCTCCTATGTTGGGTGAACTATCAGTGTCCTCATGAGAACTGTGTTTACCCCTTCCCATTGTCATGTGAACTATGAGTGGTTCTCGCAATACTACAGGTATGGTTATGTTAGATTAGGGCCCTAAAGCAGAGGTTTTTTGAAGATTATAAAATTTTATGTTATAGTGACCCTCAATATCATCTAAAACAAATGTGTGTAAAATTTTAATATTTCTTATATGTTTTATACAGCTGAAACAGCATGGGGTCAAATTGACCCCAAGGAACACTGAGGTTACAAAATGTGTACAGGAAATTGAAAACATATCATCATGTTAATTTTATGTTTTCCCCGTTGTCCCCATTAAATAAGGAAAAGTCATTAAATAAGAAGCAAAACAAATGATGTCAACCATGTATTTAGAGATGTTAAACATTGAATGGGGTCAAATTGACCCCAAAGATAATAGGAGGGTTAATGTTCTTAATGTTATATTGTTATATTGTCAAAAAATGGTCAAGACATTCAGAAGGCATAGTGTATATAGTCAGAAACCATAATTACTAATGTAATTAGTAATAGTTTGTGTCCAAACCTGCTCTTAAAACCAACACCTGTTTTGTCTCAGTATGTTTATTCGGTAAATAACACACAGGAACAGGTCCACTGTGTCTGTGTATCCTGGTCGATAACCTTGATTGAGAGCAGTCTGAATGTTTGGTGTTTACTTTTTGAGTCTTACAGCTCATACTTCTACTGTGTCAGTGTCAGCTATTTTATAGTGGTGTCCAAAAACCTAGTGGAGAATATCCAGTACACTCTTTTAATCCCATAATGCATTGCGATATACATTGTACTCTAGTGGCCAAAAAAATCCTCATTGTGCTGTGTTGTTTGGTTTGGCCTTGGTCTGAGGAATACAGCGAGCAGAAGAAGGCAATGACCCATCAGACTAGTGATGGGAATTCTGGCTGTTTTCACTGTTTTCACTCCTAAAAGTTCATTCAATGAGGGATTTTTCTTCTTTGCCTAACTAAGGCTGAAATTTTGTCATGAAATCTTACCTTCTAATTAACAAATTAACATTACTTTGCATTGCATTTTATAAAATCTGTTTAAATTATTGTTAAATCAGAAAGGCATAAATAATCTCTATATCAGAAAGGCTAAACAAATGCTTTGACTGATATATTACTGCATTAAGGTTACTGTGCTGCTGTGTCTGTGCTTCATTTCCATTTATCCTCATAACTGCTGATAACTGATCATTTATACATTCATCTTCAGCAACTGCTTCCATCTTGGTCAAGGTGGTGGTGGATCTGGAGCCGTACTGGATGTGAGGTCGGAAGAAACCCTGGATGAGACATACACATTCACACACCCGTTCACACCCAAGGCACTTTATCATAGCTAATCTGCATGTTTCGCTGAGGTGAGAGGAAACCAGAGAACCAAAAGAAAACCCACACAGATACCTGGGGGGTGGGGGTGGGGGAGCCTTTGGGGTCTTAGGTTTAGGTTTAGGGTTGGGGGGTGGTTGATGGCAGTAAGCTGGGACATGTTAAACTTGACACAGACAGTAACCTGAGCTCGATGTGTGAGGCGGCCACCATACCTCCCCTGGTAACCGATGGTCTCCTTTAATACAATAGACTACATACAGTACATCTTTAACAAGTAGAATCATCCTGCTTTTTCAGTGAATCTATTTTGCAAGAGTAAAGCCATTGCCTAAATTTACAGCAACAAAAAAAGAGCTTATCCAGTATATGTGAGTTGGTGCTCCATGTTCACCTACTGGTTCAGTTAATAATTATCTCAGGTGCTTTATCATCTCTAGGTTTGATACAGAAAGATAATTATTTGGATAGCGCATTAGCTAATGTTCCATATAACAATGTCTGTGTGGTGCTCCTGATTTTCCAGTGTAGGGAACAGTGACTAGTGGACTATTTCAAACACAGCTTATTTCTGACTCAAACACCAAAACAGCTCTGTAGTAAAACATTTCATATACATATCTAGTTGAACTAATTAATTTGGCTTCAAAATGCAGCTACTGCTGTTTTTTTTCCAGCTCTTTTTTAAAGTTTTGCCTATTTTTTTTTATATAGATTACTATGTCATTAAGCATCAGAAACCACAATCAATTGCATTTAAGATACTGAACAGCATGGCATGATTTGAAGGGAGTGGGTGATGATTTCAGCCTCGTAGTTCCACTGAAAGACTAGTCAAAAAACTTCAGACACCAAAGTAGATCTTGGCTGATCAACATTTAGGTGTACTTTCTTTCTGATCCTTGCATACAGTAATGTGTAAGTTTGGTTCATTCTCCACTGTGTTGTGTTTCTCCCATGGTAAAGAGGTCGGTCTTCCTTCATTCTCACAAATGCTGAGGCTATGATAATAAAAGGCGTGGCAGACTAGCAGGCACCGAGGATTATTTTCATAATGTTCCTTTACAAAGCTCTGTATAAATGAAAATTGGACTGGCATAGATGAGTTTTTTCGGTCAGACTGTAAAGGGATACCTAATTTGGATTCCTAAGAGGTACACAGAAAAAAAAAGACAGAAAACACAATATGTAGAGAGGGAGATAGGAAGGGGGCTGGGGGGCCAGGTTGGTTTGTTTTCACCTGCACAATGTGAGAAGGAGAAGCATAAGGGTAGCTGTGTGTGTGTGTGTCTGTGTGTGTGTGTGTGTGAGAGAGAGAGAGAGAGAGAGAGAGATGGAAAGAGATATTCCTTATCCAAACTTCATCTGCTATGAGCCAAATACAGTCTGTATAGCAATACACATACATGCAGTTCACCTCTTTCTTTTGTCAAGTTGCATTTATATATCAGAATGTGAAATAAGGCTCTGTTTCAAAGAATAGCCTGATTTTCCCTTTAACAGATCAACAAGTCAAAACAGTTGTAATTACTGTCTCTACAAGACAAGCGATGAGCTCAGTGGGGGTGTCCATCTACTCAAATGTCACCTACTCAAGTGTTGTTCTCTGCTAAGCAGTCTGGATAAAAAAAACAGGAGTGCGTATGTGTGTGCGTGTATGTGTGTGTGTGTCAGGTGTCTCAGAAAGACAGCTAACTCACAACCACTCTGATGCTGTGTGTACTCTGAGAGATATGACAACAGACCAGGTCCTAGCCTGACTAATAGCCTACTACAGTTTCACTTTAGCTTCCACCTTGGGCCTGGAATGCTGATGTAGGAGATTTCTGATCCTGAAACAGAGCAAAATGCTACAACAAGCACTGCTTTGTAAATACTAAGCCTAAACCTAAGAGTCAGCTACAGTGGATATGCATATGCAGCCTGCACACCCCTGAAACTGAAAATGAAAGTCATGTCAGATCCACCTGTAATGTGTTTTAGGGGGGAAAGAAGAAAAAGAAAAAAAACTTTACAATAACCACACTTGTGCATATCCCATTTTGCTTGTGATACAGCCCTTTTGGGTAAGAGTCGACCAACTCGGCACATCTTGATTTGACAATTTTATCCCACTCTTCCCTGCAATTATGCTCCAGATCTGTTAAATTGAAGAGGATCACCTGTACACAGCCCTCTTCAAGTTATTCCACAGGTTTTTGCGTGATTAGACTTCTTTATGTCTATTGTATAGCAATCAACGTCTCACACGTTTCTACATAGCATAGTAATATGTTGACTCTTTCACCGTTTTGTAAATCTGGTTTTGCTGCTTTCACCATCGGCAAAAATGAAGGATGACGTTGACATTGTCTCAACGTACATTAGTAGGGAAACCTGGAAAACGTGTTTTTTTTTTCCACTATGTTGTGTAGTCCTACAAATATTGTACTACAAGTAGTAGTGTCATTTTAACACTTGGAAAATAGAATGAAGGAAATTTAATTTACACCCAAACACTTAAGTATTTTTAATTATTTATTTTTCAGTATTCATAACAGTTTCTTTCAGAATTACAGCTTTATAGTGCTCGCATTATGACTCGCCTAATAAGATAGCTTTGATCACCTCCACCTGGAAACACATTGAATACATTTATATTAAAATATTTGTGGCATGTTTAGTGTTTCTGGTGATAATTTGTTGCTTGGAGAAAATATTTAGCTACAAAAAACACAAGAGCAAGAGCTTCTTTTCTCACTCATCATTTTTCAGTCACATTTTTCAACGTGAACGTCATATTAATTAGAAATCCAGTGTAGAAGGACTCTGGACTCAGAGTCTCAGAATGCAAGGACACAGTGTAGTCAGCTCGACTAGTTAGAGATCTACGAGATGATGGTGTGTTGATGGTGGTATTAGCTTGAAAGTTGAACCCTTGGAAGCTGATCTGTTTGAGCAGAGTATGCAGATGAGGAGCACTGCCCAGCCTGGAGGACATTCAAAACATAAACCCTGAACTCATGACCACAACTCCAGCTCCTAACACTAATGCACACACACATACACACACATCAGCAGGACATAACTCATATATGTAAAATATGACATATTTGCACATGCACTTTAGGGATCCCACCCCCCACCCCTTACATTATACCCTTTGTATATTGTCTGTATAGTCTATTTATTGTTTGGTTCGCACAGTCTTGTGCACAGGCTTGTCTTTGACTGCACATTTGCTATGAATGTGCATGTGATAAATAAAGCTATTGTGACAAAGCTTTGAATCTTGAAACTTGGAGGTGAGGGACCTAGACAGACTAAAGTACTAAAGCACCGCTGCATCGCTCTTCCCTCTCTTTAGGCAGAGATGAAGCACTAGCTCTTACTGGCGGTATCGGCGGGTAGCCGAAAAGCACTGTGGGTAGTGTAGGAAACCGTTAACCAACGTGCCAGTTTAAAGTTTAAAAATACAGATAAAAAATAAAGCTCAGAATTTCATCCCAAAACAAATGGACACTTGGACACTACTGAAGATGGTTAAATGTTGATTATAAAGACTGTTATGCAAGCTACTCAGAGTGGATTTTTCCCCCCTTTAACTATAGCACGAGTTAAACTGAGTTAAATGACTGATGAATGACCCTTGTAAGAGATTAACCAATGAATTTAGCTGTGTAGGATCACCTCCCACCCAGGTGAGCCCCACGATTCGCTCAGTGTAGTGGCGTGTATGCAGGGTAGACAAAGTCAACATTAGCATGTCGTTTGCATTCGGCTTTCTGATTGGTGGAGGTTGAGTGAGTGTGATGTAACTTTGTGTCGATCTACCCAGCATAGCATGAAGGCGACATCTGCTAGTGCTTTGGCGAGCGCGCAGTCAGTTTGACGACGGAGACGGAGACGGATTGTAACAACAGCAACAGGATGTAAGGAGGCATCTCCGCCGCTGTTTCTAAAGGTAATTCGGGGTTGTTTTTTTTTTAAGAAAGTGTAAAGTGAAGTCAAAATGTATCTTATACTAGGACTTTTCGGTTTGTTGTGTGTGTTTTTTCCCCAGTGTTTACATTTACTAGAAGCGAGCGCACGTTCATATTTCGTTTGAACTGAGATGAGAAGTTAAGCTAACATCTGTTACCGGCTGGCGTTTACCTACTTAATTATTTATTTTTACAGTTTACGTTTTTCGTTTCCTCTAGCAAATACCTTTTAAGCGACTTTGTTCCCATGTTTTCAGAAAATTTAGTCATTTTCGTGAGTTAAAAGTTTCCGAGCCAACTAGCTCTGTTGCCAAAGGTTGGGTCGTGTCCAAAATTGCTCTCCTTTGCCTACATAGGTGCACTGCATTAGAAGTAAAGTAATGGCCACTTGTTCACACTACATAGTGCATTGTAAATCCGTACGAGATTCAACCTGATTTGCCGAAGTCGTGTTACCTTTCTTGGCTGCTTGAAGGTTATGTTAAACCGATTCTTTCACGAAGCTTGGTTTCTCAGCAATAACCAAATTTTTAACTTTTCTTTTCTTTCTTTTTTTTCCTCTAGAAAATAGTGTGAGAGGTGTGTTAAACCAAATACTCATGTAAATACGATTCCCCTTTAATTAGTCATTTGCCCAAAATAGTCAGACTCTGTCACTGCGATTTCATTCACTCAGACATTAGTTAGTTAGTTAGTTAGTTTAACTACTTCAGATAGTTTAGAGTATTTTCCAACAATATACTGACAGCAATGCACTGCAAAGTCGCTTGTCTTTTTTTTTTTATTTTTTTATTTTTTTATGCAGTGGTGTGTCGATATGTCGATATACCGGTGTAAAGGTATACCGTGATACGAAGTCTTACCCTGTTATACTGATAACTGAGCTATAGAGCTGAACAGTGAAGCTCTGGTGAAATCACCAGAAATGTTCATGATTGCCAGAGAATGACGTTGATCAAGCACGAGGTACGAGATGAACATTAGTACGGTCAGCTCCAGAATTACTGGCACCCTTGGTAAAGATCAGCGATGGAAAGCTCGATCCTAACAGAAATATCTATTTTTTTAACAATATCATGTCACAATTATCGTCGTCCCAAATACTTTGCTCGACCTCCCTTTTCCAGTATAACAGCACTGAGTCTTCTGTAACGCTTGAGATTACAGAGCAAGCAATGTGAGACCCTCCTCAGTACAGAATCTCTCCCCGTCCTCCAGGGTCCTCTCTTTGGGACTCTTATCTTCGGGTCACCCCAGAGGTTTTCGTGAAGAGGTCAGAGGACTGGGAGTGGCTGCAAAAGCTTGATCCCATGCCTACTTAATACGTTTTGTGTGGATTTGGATGTATCATTCAGATCATTGACCTCCTTGAAGATTCAACCACAGGCCAGTTGTAGCTTCTTGAAGCTAGATTTCCATCTCCTGGAATTTCATGCAGTCCCTACAAGGTTTCCAGGGTCTTTAGAGGAAAAACAGCCCCACACTTAACACTGGGGATTAGGTACTTTTCTTTTAAACCAGCTTTCTTTTTAGACTAATGTGTTTGTTGCAGAAAGTTTTATTTTTCTTTCTTCTGACCCTAGAACCTAGTTCTAGCGAAAGTTCCAGTAGCATCTAGTGAAATCCAGGTGCTTAGAATAGTAGGCATTCTTCTTCTCACCGTTTAAATAGTATGTTGGCATGGAGGTGGTGTCTAATGGTAGATTTGCTAGACTTTCTACTAGCTTTCTCAAATTGTGATCCTTGGAGAAGTTTTTGCCTCTTTAATCATCCTCCTCACAGTGCGTAGATTCAAGATACACTTTCGATTTCAGATTAATTACAGCTCTGTTTGTTTTAAACGTCTTAATTATTGCCCTAGGCATTTTCAGGCATGTAGCTATTTTTCATAACCCGATTCACATTGGTCAATGCACTTTTTTTTGTGTTAAAATTACTTTTTGATGAGGGTTTTTTTTAAATTTTATTTTCTTGAACAAATTTACTTCAGTTAAAGGTTATATTTCTCTTATAATTTCAGCAAGAAATTAAGCTAATTAACTGCAAAGGCATCTTCCCCATCTTTACAAAGGGTGCCAATAATTCTGGAGCTGACTGTATTTGACTAGGTATTTAATTTAGCTAACGTTAGTGATATTTCGCCTTTTGGGATGGCAGGAGGCCATGGCCGCATAGTCATAGATCCTGTATGTTCATAGATCCTGGAATTTATAGGGTAGATAAGTATAGAAATGGTCCTGGGCCATTGTAGTCATTTCGTAGGCAATAAAAACATTATGAAGCAATTTACTACTCTACATAGATTGTCTTTAATTGTTTCAGGGGGTTTGTTAAGACCTTTGTTTAACTGTGCTACAATCCTAGAGTGAGACCCACCAATCGCACAGTCGTGAGTTTGTGGAAACAGATTGAGAGTGCGGAGAAACTGACTTAATTTAATTTAAATAAATCACAATTATTAGTTAATTCCTTTGTAAAAGACATTAAGTACAGTCCTGTATGCGTCTGTCTGTGATCTTCAATAACAAGTGGTTGACTTATCATTGACTCATCATTGTATCCAGGAGATGAACTGAATACACTTGACCAAACAGGGTCAAGGTCACAGCAAGGTCAAATGTCTGAAATAGTTTTTCTTCCATAGCTTCCTTCATGTTTGTACAGAGATGTTACTTAAGCATTCACAGTCAGGGACTCAAGACCGATTTTCTATCTATCTGCGAATTTTGCCCTCTGTGTCTCAGTCCGTCGGTAGGAAATTCTTGTTAGTACAATATCTCAGAAATGAGTGCTTAAATGTAGGATTTGTCCGGATTTATTTTTGCTACCGTCAGATGAACTGATGACATTTTAGCGTTGATTAAAATATGGTCATGGATTGTTTTACAGGTCTTTGAGGCATGCAAAGTAGTAATATGAATGACTAGACTTGTTGGAGACATCACAGAGAAATTTCCATAAGCAAAGCCACTGAAAAAACGTGTGTGCCCAAGGTTCTTGTGCAGGTCTGGAAATAAAAAAAACAAATCATTTATATGGATATTTACTAGACAAGATAATATGGACTTTAAAACACTATGGATCTAAATATGTTAGTGAAATCTGTTAAAATCTATTAGTGAAAAGAATTTCACTGGCTTCTTCTTCTAGCTTCAGACGATTCCTAATTTTCTGTGCTAATGTAGCCTTGCTAATTTAACGTTCTCACTTTTCACGCTACAGGCAATAACTTTTAAAAATAAAACTAGAATAAGAAAAAATTAGAAAAAGAAAACTGTGGCACTAGCTACTTTACAGAATAAATCATTAATAAACCAGTGAAGGCTGAGTGATCTGTGAAACTGTTTCTAAAAGGTAATCTAGTAGAACTGAGTAATGTTTACTTTCACTGCTGCTGCTCTGCTTTATGACGTTTAATGTCAGACTCTTTCAAAATGGGAAGTAATGTTGAGTTATACGTTTATTATGTCTAGATTATTTTTGATTTTTTTTTAATTGTGTACTGGTAGTCTTTCACATTCACGGAAATGAGCTACGTTCAACCGTAACTTGCTCTGTTTATGCTCCCATCTTTCTGTTAAAACGTCTGTGCCGAGAGTTTGGTGTTTTTCCATTTTAGTGGTAAGCCTGTTGAAGGCTTTTGCATTTTTTTTTGCGTTGAAGGTTAACACCTGCTTACTGAAGCGTAGTAGTGAGTGGGTTATTCGCTGGAAAAAGCTCGGTTGCAGACTTTCCTGAAGGGGAAGCACCTCTCCAAAGGTGAAAGTGATGATCAGTACACGACAGTGCTCTGAGAATGAACTCTCTTCTCTTTCATTTCTCTGCTGCAGGGGTTTCCAACCTTTTTTGTCAGCTGAACCACTTAAATGTAAATTATTAGTGTCAAGCACCCCTGAAGATGTTAAGCAGGCTAATGTTGGGTGAAAATTTGGCCTGTTGAAAAAGTCTGTTCTACTCATTTACAGCTTTTTGTTGCTGTTTTAATCTGTGCACTTTTGCCTTAAAATATGGTTTAACGGCCAGGTTTTCACCTTTTGTTTCCAAACTGTCTTTTTGAGCAAACTGGCTTCATTTTTTCATCAGGAAGCTGCTTCAGATAGATCATACACTTGGGAAAGAGCTTGGCCTTGCCACTGTCCATGCACATAATAATTTAAATACTCCTCGCTGTACTGACAGCTGTACTTTTCCTGTACTTTTGCTTGTATGTTCCTCAGCTTGTTATTTTTTTCTACTGACATTGTATCTGTCTATATGAAGGGCCTTTTAAAGAGTTCTAAAGATACTTCTGCCTGAACACTGTAATTTATGTTTAGCTCTCAAGTGCTAAGAACTATTATTTCATGACTTGACCCATGAGTAATTCAGTCAACCTCTATTATGGTAGCAACAAAATATTAATGATGTTTAATTAATTTATATTCCTACTTAATATATATGATTAAAATTTAACTTAATATATCATTTGCATAGGTGGCTTCTTCAGGGTCGGGGGTTTGAATTCCGCCTCCGCCCTGTGTACTCCAGGGGTTTCCTCCGGGTACTCCGGTTTCCTCCCCTAATCTAAAGACTTGTATCATAGGCTGATTGGCATCTCTAAATTGTCCATAGGGTGTGAATGGTTGTGTGAGTGTGTGCGCGATTGTGCCCTGCAGTGGGGTTAGCATCCTGTCCAGGGTGTCCCCCGCCTTGAGTCACTGGCATTTCCATCAGTCTCACGAACCCCCTGCAATGCCACCATGAACCCCTGTTTGGGAAACCCTGCTCTGATGCGTTGTCTTTGGCCGCCTTCCCATTTTCTGAGTTTGCTCAAGCATATCTGAATTCAGATGAGCCTTGGAACTGGCAGAGAGCACTGACAGATTACTGCTTGTGCTCTGGAGCACGTGTTTGCACGGAATCTTTGCAAATGCTTCAGGGAATGGAACCTCATATCCGGGTACATGTTTTGAGCAGGTTATGGAGGTTGTGGTTTAGTGTTCAGTGTGCTATGATTCGTAGCTAACATTTTTCTACCTAATTCCTTTCTGGGGTGACAGACCGTGTACTTTGCTCAGTTCGTTTATAATTGTGAGCGCACTCTCATAAAACACTGTTTTGTGTTTTTAGCTGTGCTTTAACTAAGCTGTGAAGCTAATGAGCAGCCGCTGCTTCCCACAGGTACGAAATAAACATGGGGGAAGATAGCGGGTGTGGTGTGGGCCCCATGGCAGCATGTGTTTAAAAATCACTTTGAAGAAGCAGCGTGGGCTCAGTGGTTAGGGCGAGATGGTTGTGAGTTACCACCAAACTGTCACCTAGTATAAAAATATCACAGTCACTGTAGTAATCAAGCATTTATCCTGATTGCATTTGTAATGATTAAAAAGCAGTCTAGCCTACAAGGTTTTGTTTTGGTTGGGGTCTACAGTACCCCGAATAAAACATAAATCGTGCTTATTTTACTGACAGATCAAGTGGTTTAATTTCATGTAAGGTAGGTTTATTCACCATAAATTTAAAAAAAGAATACAAGAAGATTTACAAAAGTTTCAGCAGTGCTGATTTTCTTTGTACTTGTGTTCATATGTTGATCACCTGTAACATGGACAGCACATTCCCAACACAGCTCATTTGCATGTAGTGACGCCCACAAAACTCCATAAAAGGTCAAGTGCACAGACAGCTGGGAGCATGAAATGAATGATCAGGGTAAAGGCTGAAAGGCAGAAGTGGAAGATTTTTTACTCTAATTTTTCTATGTCAAATAAAATATTTAATAATATACACTGATCAGCCATAACATTAAAACCACCTGCCTAATATTGTGTAGGTCCCCCGTGTGCCACCAGAACAGCTCTGACCCATCAAGGCATGGACTCCACAAGTCCTCTGAAGGTGTGCTGGGGTATCTGGCACCAAGACATTAGCAGCAGATCCTTTAAGTCCTGTAGGTTGCGAAATGGCCTCCATGGATCAGGCCAAGTCAACACCTTGAAGTTTGTCATGTTCCTCAAACCATTCCTGAACAATTTTTGCAGTGTGGCAGGGAGCATTATCCTGCTGAAAGACGCCACTGCCATTAGGGAATGTCGTTGCCATGAAGGGGTGTACTTGGTCTGCAACAATGTTTAGGTAGGTTGTACATGAATGTGAGACCCAAGGTTTCCCAGCAGAACATTGCTCAGAGCATCACACCGCCTCCGCCAGCTTGCCTTCTTCCCATAGTGCATCCTGGTGCCATAACATAATAAACATGAGCAATTTAAACTCCTCAGAATATTCCAGATATAAAAGTGCATTAATCAATATAAATGACAGGATCTGATGTCATTCAGGTCGAGGCTTACCTTAGCTAGTCTTCTTATGCATACATTTACCCACACTCAGGGGCACGAGTAGGATAAGAATGTTTTTCTGAATTTACAGGTTTTTAACGAATCACAGTTTTAACAGAATCACAGGGGGTGATTCTACCCAGAGCAGCAATGCATTTGCATTGTTCTGGTCAGCAATGCCATGTACTTCTGTGAGGTTGATAGCCGTTGTGTATGATCAAGTTAGGATCAGGCTAAGAGTAGCAGCAGGGGTATCAGTATAACGTTTACAGTAGCGGATTACACAGGAAAAGGGTTTTCTGTGCAGTCGAATCCCGTGTGCCAAAAAACAGAGGTTGCTGTAATATGATTTATGGCAAGCCCAGAGGGAGGAGGTTGGAAAATCGCAGGTGGACACAAAAGGGATGAGAGCCACTGGAGTAAGGAACTTGAAAGCTTGAAAAGGTCAGTTGCGGTCAAAGTAATTGTGCGAACATATACTGTGAAAACAGTGAAATTGTAACAGTCCTACTGTTGGGCCCTTAAGCAAAACACTTCTCTTCTGCTCAGCTCACATTAATCGCTTTGGAGTAAATGTAAAAAATAAATTACTAGCTAGCAACCAAACCAAACCTGGTCCCTAGATTCGTGCTGCTCGTCTCTTCTCGTACGGGAGCACGTAACCACTGCTGTGGTTTTGATTCAACCTGCAGTGGCAGACATGCTACATATTTCACATTTTGGTGTCTTTTAATTAGCACTATATTTCCTTTGGTAGCATGTGGCTGGGAACATGTTAAATTCCCTCGAGTCCTGCTCCAGGGGAATCCTGTGATGTCACACTCTCAGCTACCGAATTCCACACGGAGGCCCGGGGCCGCTCTCATTTTCCACCAGCGTGGAAAATAACTCTGAGGCTTTTCAGAGCCTGCAAAGTACACACACATATATATATATATATATATATATATATATATATATATATATATATATATATATATATATATATATATATATATATATATATATATATATGCACACACACACACACTTACAGATACACTCTCTCTCACAGAACTGAACTGTAGAAAGCAGTGTATTTCTGTGTGTGTAGCTTCACTGGGTGGTTTTAAATGTGAATTTATGTATGCGGAAATTCGGTTAGTTAGGGGAAGTGATAGTTCAGTGGTTAAGACGTTGGACTTCTGATCGGAAGGTTGAGAGTTCAAATCCTAGCATCACCACGCTGCCACGGCTGGGCCCTTGAGCAGGGCCCTTGAGCAAGGCCCTTAACCCTCAACTGCTCAGTGGTATAAATGAGATAATTGTAAGTCGCTCTGGATAAGGGCGTCTCCCAAATGCCATAAATGTAAATAGCCAACCTGTTTGAATTTTTTTCTTCTTTTTATTAGGATGGCTCATTAACACGGTGAGTGTATCTACAGCATTGTGTCAAAAATGATGAATTTTGAGTGATTTTTTTTAAACGGTACACACCGTTTGTGATACAGAATCACTTGTAAGTATAAAAGCTTGATCGTAATGCAGCAAGCACGCTGCTAATCACTAACCGGTTTGCTGTAATTAGAGCAATTACTCTAAATTTTGTGCCAGAACATTTCCACTAGCTTAATTACAATACCGCTGTTTATCAACAGGATTGTTGGTGTTTGATGATGGTGTAAAATTACGACAGTTATGGGAATGTTATCATAATGTTGGTGCTAGCGAAACATGAATGATTGGAGCACTGGTGGAAATTAGTAGTAATAAGTTGCAGCGTCTGGAATCGTTTAAAACTTGAATTGACCTGAACTTTTTCACTCTTCTGAGGAACTTCATCAGTTCTAAGTTGAAGTGGTGGGAAATTCCTGGCCAAATTAGACGCTGTGTGTGATTGACATCTGAGACAGTGAAACTAACACTGTGGGTAATCATGTATGTGTGTGTGTGTGTGTGTGTCTGTCTGTGTGTGTGTGATGGGTAGGCCTGGTTAATATGATAATATAATATCGATATCATGATAAATTGCCACACTATTCTGAGATGTCATGGTTTCGTGATATCTTTTTATAACATTAAAAGTTTTCATTTAATTTTTTTCAATGACATTGAAAATTTTGTAATGAATCGTAATATTAAAATTGAATTACAGCATTTTATTTTATTTTTTAAATAAATTAAAAATTGAGATAATGGGATATCTTTTTATACATTTTTATGTAAAAAAATAAAGTTTAATTACTAACTGACTGAATGTAGCTGTTAAAGGTGTTTTAAATGGTGTACTTAATCTTTAAAATAGTAAAAGGTTACAAGTTCTTCAGATTTTTTTTTTCTTTCCTTTTAACTGTTAAATATTTATTTATTGATTTTTTTTTAATATAAAAATGTTATTTTTGACTTTACAAAATATGTTCTGTAGGCATTGAATAAAGAATTATATAATAGTTTTTTTTTTTTTTTAAATGCAGCACTACAGCGGTGCTGGAGGTTTGTGAACAAACCTACACATCATGTTGCACATGGTGTATCGTAGAAATGCCTTTGAGAATCGTGGTGTCAAATTTTTTTTTTAGTCAGATCACTCCTCCCTAGGTACCACTCTAACGACGAGGAAAGCTACTGCTCAGTTTCACTCTCGTTTTCAGTCATAACCTTGAAGTCCTTGTCTTTTTAGCAGAACTGAAACTCTTGATGTCGGTTGCAGATGCAGTGGCTTTGCATTGCTGCAGTGAGTGCTGTGGATGATTGTGGTTTGATTTTTGACCTTTATTCTATATCGGGCTCCTCTCCTGTGGTACTTCACTGTGGCATGCCAGTATCTCTTGGTTACACTGTTGTCATACCTTATTGTGTTGGCAACAACTTCTTAGAACAGACAAGCCGTGACTTAGAAGAATCCTCCTCTGTTTTCGGTAGATTTCTGTGTAGCATGTTCGTATTCACATAGTGTCTGTATGATTACCCCAGAAAGGAATGTCATCACAGCACTTCCCAGTACTGAGAAACGAACAGGAGACCTGCTTACTCCAAACTTACTCGTTATGGAAATCTAAGGGCAGCTGTTGAATCCAGTCAAAATTTCCAAAACTGGAACAATAAAGTCCAAACTATTTCAGGTTACTCATGCTTCCTGGAAGGTTCCGTGGTGTTCCTGAGAAATTGCACAGAAACAAAGGCACTCCCATGTTTACTAGCTATGTTGGTAACCACAAATATAAATACTAAATAAAGTACTCCACAAAAATGTGCCTTCAACATAAACATGTATTAACACAAGTCAACATCTGCCCTTAGAATTCCATTGCAAAGGGAATTTTTTTCCCCCCTTCTCAGTACTTTCTTGTTCTTCATAACAGATCGCTATATGACAAATGGAGATTGGAGATGGAGATTAATATAAATATAAAAGAAATGGGTGAATATCAAAAAGTTTGTACACTTTGGCTGAGATGATAGCGTTTGTAATGATAAAAGGTGACGGAAACTCATTTTTGGATTAAGCAATTCTATTTTGAGTGTTTCATTCTCTCCATTATAATGTCTTGTGCAATTTAAATAATCTTGCTTTATACCAGATTTTTCCTGGCTTGAAATGTGGCAGAGCTGCGTTAGGGCTGGGCGGTATGATTACATGATGCTGATACTGATGTCGTTGGTGTCTGTGCTTTTATAACTCCTTTGCTTTTCACTGTAAAAAGTAACTGACAGGACATCAACATTGATTTTTCTACCAGTTGTTTCATTGATTTGTTTATTTATTTGTGTGTTTGTTGGTTTATTGTAAAACACTGCCCAAAAATATCTGAACCTATAGTGGCTCTTGTTAGTAAAAAGCCTTAGCAAAATTACGTATCGTAATATATAATTATATAAGTATTGTAGACTGAAGTTTCAGCATCCTGTCAGTAACATGACGTATGAGCGAGGGAGGAAGGCTAAGCTGGTTAACCTCATATAAAGAGAGCATACACGCACCATTCCAATGGTGTGAAATGTTTGGAGAAAGCATCTAAAAGTACAAGCATGACAAATTTACTCGAACACTTGGAGCAGAGCCACGCAGAGGAACTCAACTTATGCACAGTAGTACAGTCCTAAAGGAAATGAGTTGCCTTTCTTCCCCCTAAAAGTCTTGCCAAACTACAGTTTACTTGCAGTGTTACACATAACTGCCTTTTGTGCAGCTGGTAAAGTGCATCAAAAATGAATGGAAATCCCATTGCGAATTTATTTTGCCCAGCTCTAATTTCGCACATTTTTCTCTCTCCATCCAGTTTTCCTCCTAAAGATCCCTGGGATGCCTGCACGTGGATGTTTGAAGTGTAAAATTTCAGCGTAAATTGCTTGTGTTATTGATACACCGTAAACCAGCTCACCCATATGTTAGTCCGCCCATATGTTACTACATGCATATATTATTGCTAGAACTGGAACGGTATTAAGTGTTCATGCTGGGATACAGTTCTTTTACAGTATGTGCTTTCAACTTGGCCTTTTCATGGAAGACTACACCAACGTTTTGTTGGGAAACTGAAACTGCAGTGCCTGTCTCAGGGTTGCACAATAACATTCTGAGCTGAGTAAGTTGCTATGTATCAATACTTCCAAAAAAAAGTAAGTGGTACAATTAAACATTTTAACTTAACTAGGGGAAATCACTTACACACTTTGGATTTCACTAATTCATGAGGCTGAGTGAGTGCTCGATCTTGACATGACTCACTATCTCAGACTGTATCTAAAGCTTCTCAGCCTGACTCTCTAATTGGGATGTAACCATGCAAAATGTGATGTGCATCATGGGAGTGTGCAATTCATGTTATGGAAATCGACATTCTATTAGTTATGCGTCTAATTCAGTTGCACTATTCGAACACCAGAGGTCTCAATCTGTGCAGTCCATAGAGATAAAATATAATGCGCGCGCACTGGGCCCGATAGCTCCGGATCATGCATGCACACACTATACGGTATACGATTACATCACCATGTTGTAACAGTTTAAAAAAGCTCTTCGCTACCTTTCCCACAGCACCAGCCACACACCACTGTGATCTAGAGTGCCCGAGAATGAGGCTGAGGAAGTCAGAAATTTTAGCTGGTTTAGCCTGTTTCCTGTTTACTCAGACGCTGCTACGGAGCTCTTTATGTTTCGATCACGATCATTTTCCCCGGGTCAGAGACATTGTTTATTCAATCAAATTTTCTGGAGAATTTATAAATGTATTTATTTAAGATATGGTGAACTTGTTGTGGGTTTTGTTTACAATGTTAAACCTCTGTTCATAGCAATCTTTGATTTATTTAGTTTTCTACAGACAAAAATCCACTTTGTTTTCCACTGTTACATAAAAAAGGAGTCTTTTTAAGTCACAATGTTTCTTCATTCAAATTTTGTTCAGAATATTCTGAGAATCAAATCGAATAGCATCATGAACCAGTATCGTGAATCGAGTGTACCGCTATACCCCTACTCTCTGACTGAAAGCTAATTACTAGTAGAATCTGATGCCTCGCTTAGCACTGGTGGCATTTTCCACGTCTGCTAATGAGCAGTCACTCGTACTCGGCGAAGGGTTTGATATTGCGCAGCCAATAGTGAGAATAATTTATGATTTGCAGAATTCAATTACATGAGCACAATGTTCATTGACACTGTATCAACTGATGCTTCTTTGTATTAGCACAGGATACATTTCGACTAGCGGTTACAACATTGTTCTCACACTGGACAGAACTGTCTCATCTACTTTTTTAATTAACTAACAAGTTGGATCAGGTGTTTTGGGAGTAGAGAAAACTTAACAGACTGCAGGACACTGGGTCTAATCACTGGAATGGAAAACCACCAGTTTACAGGATTAAAAAAAAAAGTTAGTCACATCCAAATAAGCTCACATACTTATCGTGTAGTTGTTGTGTCTCAATTAAACATAACAAATTCACAACATCATTTGTCCCATTTTTTTTTTTTACCCAATATTGGTTAAATATAGTAGGAAACTGGTTTCAGTTGGGTTTCCATTTTAGACATTCATTCATTTGGCAGACATTTTGAGCACAACCAAGCAGTTACAGGTTAAGATTCTTGCTCAACGGCCCAACAGCAGCTCTCAGGCAGCCCTGCGATTAAAATGCTGAACGTTCCATTGAACAATCATTAGCACTGAAGCATAATCAATAAACAGGAAGCTGTAGATCAACCACAGGCATTCTGCGCCCCTTTCCTCCTACAATTAATGACCCAGTTTTTCTTAATGACTCATTCTCCAGTGCTTGGTCATGTTTCTAGGCGTCCTGCTCGATGTCCTCAGTCCCATGACTTCATACCCAAGGCTTGGAAAGCTTTATCATGTATAAATTTGAGATGGTTGTTGACACACACGGATCCGTGTGCCGATGTTAAGCTGTGATGAAAGCATAGATAAGTTTTGCAGTATTAAATGTAAGCTAATCGTCTGAATTGTCTGAAAGTCTGAACAACAACAGTATTGTCATTAATGCTTGTTCAGGCTTTGTACATTGTGCAGTTGAAGATGCCAAGGATCCATGCATTTAAATTCAGATAAGGACCTTCAGGGGACAGCTGAAATTTAACTTGTAAATACCTGATGTGTCGCATGTGTTTAAGCAAGAGATGATGCGCACAAGCATCACTGTTGTGGTTAGTGAGGCTGGCTGCTTTTCATACAGAAATGGTGTGATTAGAGCTCACTGCAGGCGATACTGATAATGGCCTAGACGAGTTTAGACAGACCCCCATTTTCAATATTGTTTGGTTGAAAAAAAACAACTGAAATATTATTAAGGGTATGAGTATTAAACATAAGTGTAATTGCCAGAAAAAAAGGATTTTTTCACCATTTTTCGTCACATATGATCCAGTGACTTGGAGAACAACTGTAACTCGGAGGGCTTTTTGTTACATTTTTGAACGGTTTGGTAGATTTTACATATGCGAGTTTTTGCGTCATACCCATATAAGGAAGAAAAAAAATCTCAGGATTCCTGGACTTCCTGTAAGCCTGTCCCAAAAAAAATAAAAAAAAATAAAATTGAAGGTAATTCAGAAAATTATCCATGGCAGTCTGCCACAGTAAAACCTTTTCATATGAATGTTCCTTTGCACTTCTTCATGTCCTGTGTGCTGATCTGAGTTAATATTTCCTTCCTGTGAGTTTACATCCAAGGCTTGGAAAGCTGTGTTGTGTGTGAGACTGAAATGGTTGTTGAAACGGGTGAAGCCATGTGACTGTTAAATAGGATAGACAGTTTTGTGATGTGTGACTGTAAGATAATCTCACAGTATTGTTGGTTGTTCAGACTTTCCACTTCAGCATTAAAGGTTATTCAGACTGTTCAGTGGTTGAAGAAGCTGAGGTTACACTCGATGATGACATTGTGGTTGTGTAAAGAGGTGACTGTGTGTGTTGGTCAGCCCACGTACTGTCTGGTGCTTTGGTGTGGGTGAACAGCTTGTTCAACATCTTCATCATGCCTATCAGTCCTAGCAAACACGGTGATATTTGCTTTAACAGTTTAATATTACTCACTGTCTTTCTCCTTTTTTGGCCATAACACATCGATGTTATTGCTGCGTGATCTGTGTTTAATCCAGTCATAGTACACTGTGCCAAAACAAGATGACTGATGGGGGCAAACGCTGCGGCCTTTGTCCCGTTTAATGATTACAGATCTCATTAATGCTTCTCCATCAGATCTCCCCCTGATCTAATGTTTATCCATCCCCGTCTCCTTTAAATGCAACATCATATACCCTGTGTTTGAATTACAAATTCGGTAGGACTATATTTGTATGTGCATGCGCGTGAGTGTGTGTGTGTGTGTTTGTGTGTGTGTGTGTGTGTGTGTGTGTGTGTGTGTGTGTGTGTGTGTGTGTGTGTGTGTGTGTGTGTGTGGGACAAGTAATCCATGAAGAAATGAATTCTTTGGAAGAGTAGTCGTACATCACAGCCTCTGCAGAAACATGCCTGCCTTGACTGTGATAACAGGGTTCCTAAACATGATAAGGAATTATGGGAAAGTGGTGATGGTGGTGAAGGCCCTGAGCCTCCTATATGACTGCATGATGCTATGTTAACCACATACCCAGTTAGTTTACAACTGATAACAAATATCCCAACTCACTAATCAGTGATGGCTAGTTGTAAAAAGATCACATCCAAGAATGTTCTCTCAAGCTGGAAGTCTATCTTGCTCAGTAGTTGAGCCATTTTTCTAAGCAGTGAGGCTGTGTTCTCCACTGTAGGACCTGAACAGTGCTTCGGCAGTCTCAGTAGCACCAGGAACGCTGTGCTGTGCAGAGTGTGTAAATACTGTATGTACACGCTGCGACAGGTTGCATGCAAATTCATCTAGCTGGAGTCACTTGTGCATAGGCCCTCTACTTTGTGGTCAGTTGAGATACGAGTAGGCTCACAGGAGATAAATAACTTGATTTAACTGTCATTATTATTATTATTATTATTATTATTATTATTATTATCCTGATTAAAATTTCATAAGAACTCTGAAGTGTTTGAGGAGATCGCAAGTTCCATGCGTGGCCAGGAGTCCAAGAGAGCAAAACTGGATGTTGTCTCTGGATGGGAGTGATGGGTTTATGGCGACGCTAGCCAGTCGTGGTCATCTGTGAGCTCATGTATGCAGAAGAGGGCGGATAGCACTTTTCCTCCGAGTGTGTTACGCTGCCCTGTGACGTGGCAGTTTGAAAAGATGAGATTGGCTAGTTTCGCATGTCTTGAAGGAAGCATGTGATAGCCCTCACACTCCCCGACTGGTAGCTGTCATATGATAGGGAAGAGCTGGCTCATGGGTAGGAGTTGGCCAAGACAGCATTAGGGCAAAAAATGCAAGGAAAATCCAAAGTTTGTTAAAACCAGAGTGTCAAAGTGAAAATCTCATCGGATTAACAAACTTTGTGATCATGTACCGTGGTAATGCAATGTGTTCAAATATTTGTACTTTATATTCACTAAACTAGTTAAAGACCAGGGCAAGAAAGCACAGAAATGAATGCTCCAGGGCTTTATGCTTATGAAAATATTATGCAACATGTAACACGTGAGCCAGATTAAAGCATCAGGCTAAAGTCACTGGTTAAAAAAAAAAAAAAAAGTTGAGAGCCCCTGCATGGGCCATAGGGCATACTTTACAAAACTAACTACTCATTTTCTATTACACTTAATAGAAAGTGTGAAAAGGGGTGGAGCTGATCATGTAATCTGCTCTGTCACTCTTTTACACTGCATATCTCACTTCCTTCACATCTATCTCTCTCTCTCTCTCTTTCTCTCACTGTCTCTGTATTTTACAAGCTCATACTGTAAGTCGTCAAGATATGTAGCAGGCGCAGTTCAACATGCCATTCTTGTACACACAAATGTGTTTGAATAATGTGTATTTGACGGTTGGCGCGGAATAAAAGTTTTCCGCCGTCTAAATATTTAGCTGAAGCGTCAGCCGCTGCTAGCAGTCATCAGTGCTGTGAACAGAGTGTTTTTGCAGTTTGCTCTGTGACTCAGATTGAGGCTCGTGCTCTGTTCACAGTAAGAAGCTGTATTTGTTGTGTGCTCAGTAGCACCTATAAGGCCCCTAGGGGGAAAAGAAGCTTCTGGTCAGCTGAAATGAGGGAATACGTTTCGGTAGAAGACAGCGTGAAGTAGTGTTTTGCTACAAATGTGAGAACGTGACCGTGTAACATGTAGGCAGTTCTGACTTTCAAGTCCCTGAGCGTTTTACGTAGCATCTAGTGTAATCTGCTGCTTTCTTTACTGACTATACAAACATTTTTCTGTAACATTTCATTTTGTGATGGGAAAACTAATGTTTTGGAAATCTAAAATGTTTTTGTACTGAATCATTAATGTAGAAGTCATAAAATAAAAATCTGTAATAAAGTTTGTACTAAAAAAAAAAAAAGGGGGGGTGCCTAAGACTTTTGCCCAGTACTGTATATGTAAACAAAAGGCAATCAGTAAAGACCTGCTGGGTGTCCAAATGTAGTTTAATGTGTTAAGATCATTATTAAACAAAGAAACCTGAAAAACCTTAATGGAAATTCTTAAGCCAATCTTTCACAGCATATTGCGAAAAATGTCTTGCACTTTTACAAGGCTAGGCTAACGTAGTTTCAGTGGATGTTTCTGACTACAAATTAGCATGCTAATCATGCTAGTGATATGTTGCACACTTAATGTCAGCGGATACAATTTGAACAAATTTTATTTGTATATAAACAGTTTCATAAATGAGCCGAGTAAGGACATATTAAAATTTTATACTGTTCAAAAGAGGTGATGTTTTTTGTAGTAAGTCTATATGAGGATATATAACTTGGACACTTTGAGGCAAGTGGAACGTTTGTGTGAATTTGGTTCTTGCCCAAACGGCTCCTACTGAGGTTTTGGAAAATTGATGCTTGCTTTCCACGTTAAGTGTTTGGAGTGTTCCAAGCAGCGTGATGAATCGAGCTTTACTTACTCCACTTTCTCGCTTCTTATTATCCAGTATACGTAGCCCTGCTCAGTGTTTCCTGTGTGTACTTACACACACGCACATGTTTTCCAGGTATCAGAGGTGGAGGTAGATTGAGGACAAAGACTGCACTTTAAGCTGTACAAACTTGTGCCAAAGTGAAGTACATGTTAACATCGCTGCTAATCTGTGTCTTAGGGCGTATAAAGGTTGAGCTCGTATTCAGATGTGAGAAAAGAACACAGGCACCTAGCGTTTTCCTCCTCCTGGCTGTAAGGCGTGTCTGACTGGAACGATCCCTTTTCTGCCTGTTAACGTGCTGTCAGTTGTACAGATAATCGGACTGGTGAGTGGGAAAATCTATTGAATCAGTGATCAATTAGCAGTATACTTAAAGAGACCGACAAGCACGAACGGAAATGTACCACAGATAGCAGCATGCATTATACAATAGCGTTTGCAGTAGTAATCATGCTATTGATTATTAAAGCAGTGCGTAGGTTTTGGACGGAGCAGATTTTTCGCCTTGTTTTTGGGCTGCCGAGGTGACTTGAGCAAACAAATAAAGAACGGTGGCTATGGTGAAAGAGGTGCAAATGTGACAGATGGGGGTGCTGGTTTGTTTATCCAAAAAAAAAAAAGATACGATGGAGAAGGAGGTGATTATGTTTGAGTATGATTGACGAAACGTGTTCCACCAGCTGTTTCCACGACCATAGGCAAACACAGTGGGAATCATAACAAGGAAAAGTGATGTTTAGAGCCATTGCAGAGAAGGTGTTTAACAAAAGGTCACTTCTTTGTTGTGTCGCAGTTTCGTGATGTCGCGTGTGAATCATTTCTCCTGCACTTCATTGATAAGTTAGCATGATTCGGTAATGAATACATGCTTTAGCTTGCTGCCTAGTAAGTGCATGTGTGAAACTGAACTGCTTGCCTTACATAATTAGTAAGCCACCCCGTTTATTCTCAGTCCCTAAACACGAGGTGTGTTAATACAAGTAGGATTTTTTCATTTCCCCCACAGATTGCTGCATCGTTCCAGTTCTCATCTGCCTAAGTATTAGGATGGGGTAAAGACTGAAGTGGACACCTTTTGTCACATACACCTGTAGCATTGCCTGCCTGCCATTTCCCCTGACAACAGGTAACACTTCATTACAAATGATAACAAAATGCAATGCAAACCCTCTGTTAAATTATTTGATGTTGCTTGATTTCATTATCGAGAGATTTCTGCAATTGGAGATTCTAAGTCTGAAATGCTGAATCCGTCAACTTGCATTAAAATGCCATACACTGAGCGGTGTGTTATTGTAAAATGCTTAAAGTAAATCATCAGTACCTCTTTGCATACCTCAGAAAAACATTTAACCAACAGTCGTGCTAAAGCATGACCAAATGACTTTTTGTTGTGAAATAGGGTGGCGTTGTTGATTCACTGGTTTGTAGTGCAGCACAGATTAGCTTCTCATTTAGGCTGCCTACAGACGATTGATGGCTAAACTGCTTTGTGGCGGCAGAGCCATTGTTTCCCTATGGATAGCTGCTTCGCCTACGGGCAGCATCGCCTTGGGCGGAGTGCACCAGCTGGATTGACGCCTTCGCGCTGCACAAGTTGTTCACTCAAATTTGACACAGTTTACGCTGACCTTTTTTAAAGCAGAACCAGTAAGACGAGCCCTCATTTATGACGTAGGAAAGATGCCACTCTAGCTATCTAGAGCTGTTTAGTGTAACCTTAATGACATGGAACTTGTTTTAGTGCAACCTAAAGTTTTGCTTTGTCGTTCGTAGCTCTCGGATGAGGTTCAACTCTCTGCTAGTTTGTCGAGGCAATAAGAGCCTCATGCACCCATTTTTTATTTTCCCAGTCTTATTTCTTGCCTTCTGTGTGTTTTATATGCACAGCACAGCACAGCACAACACAGCGCAACACAGCGCAACACAGCACAGCACAGCACAGCACAGCACAACACAGCACAACACAACACAACACAACACAGCACAGCACAACACAACACAACACAACACAACACAAATGCAGGAGCATTTTTCTGCCAGAGAGGGTGAAATTCTCAAATCTTAGCTCCGTCAGTTTTAAACGTTAAAATCTGTTAACTGCACTTCTGACTTGCTGACTAGCATTTCTGGTTTGCTTGCATGCTTTTATGATCGCATGCCCAACCCTCACTGCTTGTACGTCTGTTGTCTAATGTCAATGGGAAATGTCTATCATTTTCCTGTTCAGTTCCCTCTTTTACTAACTCATTTATTCTGTTCTAGTCATTATTCTAAACCGCCACACTGTGGTTTCTGTTGCACCAGCACACCTGCTTACACATAAACTTTAGAGTAGAGGCAGTTGTATTGTTTCAGTACTGGACTCATCCAGACTTTAGTCCTCCAGGTTTAGAAACTCTGCTGAGGTTAGTTCCTGCATCTAGAATTCACATCTTCCATGCGTCTCCACTGTATCCCTTGGGTGATAATCTGATTTGGGAGGGGTGCTGAACTCGGGGTTGAAGAGACCTTTCTATTCAGAAAGTCGGAAAGGTCTCCTCAACCCCGTGTTCAGCACAAGACGTCATATCAAAATGGCTGCTCATAGCATCAACAGTAAACAAAGTAGCAAAATTATTCCGAGTCCCCACCTCCGATTCGAATGTAGGATTATTTTTAATATATGCTGAGAAACATGTAAAGAAGTGGTTGAATTTCCCAGAATAATTTCCATATGTAAAAGCCAGCAGCAGTGATGAGAGCGCAAAGATGAGCAGCAGATTGCAGAATTGCAAAAGCCGCCACTTTCTAGGAAGGTGCTAAACAGTCTCTGTGTGAACAATAGCACATGCACATTAACAGCTCAAATCAGGAAATATTTAACCTTTATGGCCATGGACCAGCTTTAGACTACACCCTGTTATTTTAGACCAACACATCATGCAGAAAGTATACAAATGAATGTTCACGCGAGCAAAGAAAACATAATGCAAATGCTTTTTAGTGTCCCGTATTTCCGCTCATGTGAAGTGTAAAATAGTTTCTGTAATCATGGATGAGGATGTCGACCATAATACACCGTAAGATCGGTGTAGTGCTTTGAGTAGGAGCAGTAAGTCTACAGAGATTTTAATATACTAGCAAGTTTATTCAGCAGGGTTTATTTTATTGTTCCTGGGCTGTGTTATGACTGTTTGTTTAATAAAGGCAATCTATTTTTGCTTTTACTTCTTGAAGATGTAGGATTCTCCCAAACTGGACTAAATATTCCTGATGTAGAATTGTCCTTTGTTGACAGTAATTATTCATACTTTTGTGTAAAATTGATTTTTCCTCTAAAGTCCTGCTTATTGCCCAACGCACTGCTTATGTGGAAGGATCTTAAGCTTATGTGAACCACACCTTTTCCTGTTTCTGCTTTGAACTAGGCTTCATAGAAGCCAACAGAAACAGTTGATGGCCTCGTTTTTCAAACAATTGGGGGGTTATTTAATATGCACTTTGTAAATCCATTTCATTGTTCATGTGTCAAGTAGGAAATGAAATTCAGACTCTGGTGGGGGAATCTTTATTTAACATGAATAGTGTTATAGGTATTCACATGTACTGCAGACTTTCAATTTTGAAATTTTTAAGAGAAAAATCCATAAAATAAAAAAGACGTGGCTCTACCACAGAGCATATTACTAATATATACAGTGGTTTATGATGTCTGCCTGTCTGCTGTTTTTGTAATTGTGTTCAGCTGCTCTAGTCTGCTCGTGGTCAAATGGGATTTGTTGCGGGTCCCTAAAGCATTTCTGTCATGAGGGACTGGAAATACAGAGCACATGATGGTTATAAAATGTGTTGATTTCTTTTTCTATGAAGTAGAACAGCAGAGAGAGTCACAAGACAGAGATGCAGAGACCGGGTAAAAGAGCTGAAGGGAAATAGGGTGGGGAAGCTGTGATGGGGAAGAGGAAGACTGCACACAATAGGAAGGTCAAGGTCATAAATACAACTGCAGTACAGCCTTACCTGTCCGGTTGCTAAGACAAGGTTGCCGAAGGGAGGGGAAGGGAGGGACGGGGGAAGGGGGGAGGGAAGGAGGTGGGGGAGAGAGAGACTGTCAGGCAGTTCATCTTAAACCCTAGCTCAAGCTACATGTGGAACAACACTAGACAAAGCTCAAATGTACAGTTCATGTCACTTGAAATACTCAGATGTGTAAGATAATTGTATGACAATACTGATTTTTGACAATATCTGCTTGCATGAATGTCTAGTTTCCCAGAAATCTCCTGTTTTTGTTCAGTGATTAAGCTTTACTTTGTGTTGACTATCATGTAACGTGTCTCTCTGCATCTCTATTGTCTAGGTGGTGAATGCTGGCATCATGCACGGATCTCGAAGAAAGCTGAAGGTCGTCATTATGACTATAATGACTGCGTTCTTCTTCATCATAGTGGAAGTTTCGAGAAGCTCCAACCAAGATAAAAATGACCGGCACAAAATTCGAATCCCCACCAAACCATTCTGGGGCAAACTGGCCCACAGCGAGGCCTTCTGGAACCGCCAGCAGCAGAAACTGGACCATTTGTACAACCCGATCCTGCGTGGACCAAATGCCACATTCAGTGGCCTTGTGCCAGACTGGCTAAACGACACAGTCGCTCAGGACTCCTGCAAGCCGGACTTCCAGGTTATGACACAAGTGAAGAATTTCAGCTTGCTTCCAGATCGTTTTAAAGACTTTTTGTTGTATATGCGATGCAGGTCATATCGCATGGTCGTGGACCACCCTCAGATATGCAAAAATCAGCCGTTCCTGCTGTTGGCCATCAAATCGTTGGCATCACATTTTGACCGGCGTCAGGCGATACGAGAGTCCTGGGGTCGAGCCGGTCTCTTGGCAAATAAGACCATTGTGACTGTATTCCTCCTTGGCAACGCCACTGCTGTGGACCACTTCCCAGATTTATCGCCGATGTTAGAGTACGAGAGCTCCATGCATGGAGACATCCTTCAGTGGGACTACAGGGACTCCTTTTTTAACCTAACCGCTAAAGAAGTCCTTTTCCTCGAGTGGTTCAACACTCGCTGTCCGGATGCTAGCTTTATATTCAAGGGTGACGATGATGTCTTCGTCAACACTTTACTTATTATAGACTTCCTCAAGGGTCTGTCCCCTGCCAAGGCACAGGACCTGTTTGTTGGGGATGTAATAACAAATGCTGGACCTCACCGGGACAAGAAAGTTAAGTACTACATCCCTGAGAACGTTTTTGTAGGGAGGTATCCACCATACGCAGGTGGTGGAGGGTACCTTTACTCCGGAAAAGTGGCTAAGAGGCTTCATGGGATCATGAATAGGGTGCCGCTGTACCCCATTGATGACGTCTACACAGGCATGTGCCTGAGGAAGCTGGGACTTGCCCCGGAGAAGCACAAGGGTTTTCGCACTTTTGGCATTGAGGAGAAATATCGTAACAACCCGTGTGCCTATAAGAGCCTGATGCTGGTTCACCCAAGAAGTCCGCAGGATATGATAAAAATATGGGCGTGGCTTAATGACCCCGCTTTAAATTGTCAGTAAAACTTCACACGAGGCCTTTCAACAACCTCAGGGTTGCTAGTCTGTATTTGGCAGCTAAGATTATTATTATTATTATTATTATTATTATTGATCATGTGTGAGAGACGAGCTAGGCCTGTTTGTGCATCATGTCTCTGAAGAGATCAAAGCTAATGGAGAACATTTCAAAATTCTTTAAGTTCATGAATATCTCCAATAGTGTTACAGGTTTTATACATATTGACCATACATTGCTCTGTCACAGTAATTTATGTGCTGATGTAGTATATGCTAAAGACAGTTTGATCAGGATCAAGTTCAGCTGGTTTGAACTTGGTGCAGTAGAAAAAAGAAACCATATCCATAGTCGAGCATGTTCTATCATTTTTATTTATCTTTTGTTTGTGTGATACAGGATAGTAAGTGTTGTTGAAAACTGCTTGTGCTGCTTTTTTCCTCCCAAAGCTTGAATCGTGAAGGTTAAGCTAATGCATTACACGAAAACGACGTGCAGTAATCGGCTCCACTTGATTAATGTGTTGTGAAACCATTGACTTATCAGTGGTCATATTGTTCCAGTGGTGTTGATTCTCACACGTGTTGGCCGGTTCACAGTGTGTCAGTAATGTTTGATGTGTCCCAAGAGTCTGGCTTTTTTTTTTTTTTTTTTTAAATGATTATTATACATGCCACAGCTATAGATAAAGAAGAATGAAATGAGTTCATTACAGTTCTGCTGATCAGTTTATGTGAATTTAGGTCAGAGAATAAGTATTGTGGGTCAGGAAAGTGGCGTGTACTTTTCTTGGTCATGTAATGACTGATGTTAAATGGAGCTATTGTATGTATGATAGGTTATTTATTCCTTTGCACAGTCAGTTTTTATGTTTTGAATTTAATCAAGACAACACGTTATTGTCTGTCCAGCCAAAGTGCTTCATGCTGCGTCATCTTAATTCCGTTCACCTCTTCGAATGGAAGCTGTACGATACCAAAACACTTGTGCCTTTCACTGACAAAGTGAGCTTCAAACGTAGAGCATTTTCCCATTTCAGTATTCATCTGTCTGTGCCTAACGTGACGCACCCTGGACACGACATGAAGCCGGGTTGGAGATGCCGTTTGTTTATAGTTTGCTCTGTGGGTTTGTTTGTCAGAGACCCAGCATGAGCATGATGTGCTTATCTTTTTCCCATCCCATGACCGAGAGCAGTGCCTCTCAATGATCGCTGTCACTGTTCTTTCACCATCACCGAGATCTTATCTATGTTACAGTTACACCTGCTGGGTAGGTGTTGCAAACACACGCTGCTCACCTTTTTAATCATGACACTGGATTCCTCTTCCTCCGACATGGCACTCGAGCACTCTAATCGGAGTCTGAGTGGAATGTTGAAGTGCACTGTTGGTTCCTTTTCCTACACGGTCTGACAATGTTCTCCACTGCTGAACCTAAAAACCAAAATATTGCACATTGTGCCTGCTTGCAGTAAAAAAAAAAAAAAAAAAAAAATGTTCCTCTGAAGTAATGTTTACACATCAAGATAGATAATAAATGGTCAAAGACAAATGACTATATATTTAATGACTATATAAGATTAACTGCCATTATTTATGAACCAGTGAAACTTTGCAACTGGAGTCCTGGTTTTGGAATCTTGCAGTTCTTGAACCAGGACAGAGCATATAGTTCTGCATACTGATCAGCTTGAATGATCGTGTCATAAAGATTATATGTTTCATATTTCAATGGGTATAGTAGTGACTTGTGTATTTGCTTCTCTTGGAACCCTTAAACTTCCCTGGACACTCAAAAAAAAAAAAATAACCCTGGGTCTCGTTATTTTAGTGAACACTTGCTGATACGGACCAAAAATTAGACTGTTAAATGTTAGATTATATGAATAGATAAATTATATAAATGTATCTGGGATCATTATGTGTAATTATGATAATTATCTGATAATAGACGTGACCTAATTATGCTGGAGCGAAGTGGTTTGCTCCGAGCTTCGAGTGCTTGTACCACTCAGATGTGGCACAGACTTGTTCTTGTTTCTTGCATCATTTAACAAAGTGACTCAGGTCTCTGTTTTCTGTAACTGTAAAAACACATGAAGCAGTTTTAAAAGGGTGCCATGAAAACCAAACTTATAATCAAAGCCTGTTTTATAACGTAACAAGGAGACACTGACTTTTTTTTTTTTTTTTAAATGCGAATGTGCCTGTATTTCACCTGCTGTTCTTCTTTATTGCTGATTTATTGTCTATTTGTAACTTAACATGCACAATTCTGTTTGGTTGTTTCTCTGGCTGATTTAAATAAAATAAAACTTACATGTTTTTGTATTTACAGGTTGCCCCATTCCTCTGTGTGTTCTGCACTGTTGTTACTTCATGCTTGTTATCTAAGTGTCAATGTTTGTTCATGCACCTGCTTTGTAGTGCAGTGGAATTTGTGCTCTGTATTTAACCCATCTAAGTGGACACACACACACACACACACACACACACACACACACACACACACACACACACACACACACACACACACACACACACACACACACACACACACACACACACTTTTAGGGTAGTTTCGGAGCCTTGCTCAAGGGTCTCACCTCAGTCGTGGTATTGAGAGTGGCAGAGAGCGCTGGTCATTCACTCCCCCCACCTACAATCCCTGCCGGACCCGAGACTCAAACCCACGCCCTTCGGGCTACGAGTGCGACTCTTTAACCATTAGGCCACGAGTGTCCCCATGGAGGACGCTGACCGGACAAGATCACGAGGGGGATTAATCAGTGAAGCAACCAAGAGGCCAAAGGTAACTCTCTGAGCATGATCCTGCTACCATCACCATGCTTCGCTGTGTGGTTGGTGTTTTTAGGGTGATGGGTCTCTGCCAAACATTGTGCAAGGCCAAAAAGTTCAATTTTGGTGCTATCAGACCAGAGAACATTTTTCCACGTGTTTGCGGATTCTGCAACATGTCTTTTGGCAAACTCCTTGCCTGGGTTTCTGGAGTGCCAAGGCTAGGGTTGTCCTGTGAACAGCTTTTCCCATTTAAACTGTGGATCAATCCAGCTCCTTCGGAGTTAACCTTCACCTCTTGATTGCTTCTTTGACTAGTCCCTCTTTACTCGATCACGGAATTTTGGATAATGGATGAATAATGGATTTAATGTAGCGCTACAAGATGTTGAAAGTATGGGATATTTATTATAACCAAACCCTGAATGCTGTTCTTCTAGAACTTCTTCCCTGGACTTGTTTTGATAGCTCGATGGTGTTTGTTTAGCCATGTTCTCTAACAAACTCTGAGGCCTTCCAGGAACAGGTGTATTAGGTAAGGGCATGTGCTACATGTTGTGAGTGCAAACACTGAGATCATGTGACTCTGCTTGCAAACAGGGTAACTCCATTCAACTAATTATTGAACTTCTCATGGCAACTGATTGCACCAGAAGTAATTTAGGAGTTTCACAGCAGGTGAATACCTGTGCCGTTACAACTTTTTCCTTTTTTTTTTTTTTTTTTTTTTTTTTTTTTTTTTTTTTTTTTTTTTTTTTTTTTTTTTTTTTTTTTTTTTTTTTTTTTTTTTTTTTTTTTTTTTTTTTTTTTTTTTTTTTTTTTTTTTTTTTTTTT
>CM040984.1:4480639-4519194 GCA_022985145.1 Pangasius djambal | reverse complement strand
TTGGGCAATCCTCCAGGAGGCTTGGAGTAATATATCAAGTCAATGTTTGAATAAACTGACTGCTCGGATGCCTAGTGTTGTCCCTTATTATCAATGCAAAATGGTCACTAACTAAAGAGGATTTATGCTGATATTGCCCAAAAACCTTATTTTGTTCAGGCGTTTCCAAACTTTTGGAGGGCAGTGTATATATATATATTTTTTTTTAGGAAACACTGTTATACTGTAGGATGCAGTTAACCTGAACACAAATAATGCCTCTGTTATGTGATTGATTTATTTTAGCCTCCTTATGGTCTACAGCTAGCCCTTTTGTTTGTTCATGTGTGATTAATAACAAAGTGACACACAGCTGATTAAAGCTTTATTTTTAATTCATTTTTTTGATCAATTTTACATCAGGAGCTGGAGAAAGTTCATTGCTTGCAATTCAAAAATGAATTTTAAATGTCATAATCATGAGATTATGATAAAAACAAACATATGATTACTAAGACTATATCTAGACATTTCTACAACTAATTTCAAGCTTGTCTTATTCCGTTGGGTGATAATGGTGCTCATATTTATTTCTGTCTGAAGAAAAAGACATGCATGAAATGAGTAAAAATATCTAGAAATAGATTTTTATAATCTTATATTTATAAGAAAATCATAAGAAAAGGAAATGTGCAACTATATTCAAGATATTTTTATAGATATAATTTAGCGGGATAATTTTTAGTGTGTAGGTGCTATTCGGTGATTTGCACTGTTGCTGTTTTTCTCAGTTTATCCATGAGACATTTTCATCTAAACTGCATTTTTTAAAACAATAATCTGTTGGTCACATTAGGATGTATGTCTCTATTTCTATAAGCAGGCCTTGTCTCATGTTGGGGAAAAATCTTGACTGCTACGAATGGCTGTATTTATTCATCATTGCATTTGTCTATTGCAGATTTTACATCGTGAAACAATGGATGCTCTTGAAGAGCATCTTAAATGTAGTTTATATTTATTGTTATTATTTTATCTCTATCTACTGTCTCTTCGGAAGTTCATACGAAGGAAAGTCAAGCACACGTGTACAGTATATTTAAAATAAATTCACGATGCAATTTTGTGCACCATCTCTGACTCGAACATTTAAGTTTGCAGTACAAGTAATGTTTCTGCTGGAAAGTCACCAAAATCTAAAGTTTTAAAATATTTAATTACAGACCCCACCCCAAGAAACTAATAACACCCAAACAGGACATAAGGACAGCTATGACACGAATGTCAAATTAGATTTGGTTGCCTAAAAATAGACGACAAAAAGCCATGACATCCCTACTGGCCTTAAATTGAAATAAGTCTGCACTTTAACTTCATAGTCACTGCACAGTGTGATTTCAGAAAGAACTGCACAGTCTGATATTTATGAGGAGGAGGAAGTGTGTGATGCTGAGAGAGAGAGAGAGGTGAGAAAGTAGAAAGAGAAAACTGCTGTGGAGAGATAGAAAGGAAATGATAAAAGGGAATCAGGAAGTGACTTACAGAGAGAGTGAGACAACAAAAACAGGGGGGAAATGAGAAGACAAGCAGAGATCAACTCAAATAAACACAGTTCTACTTTGCACTTTAACACATTAAACACACACACCTTCATATTCAATAACCACCAAAGATCGAAATCTTTCTATTTAAGGGCAATCTCGGATCCTAATGTTACTGTAAATGATGCGAAGTCAAATGGGAAATCAGTAACGTCTGTGGATAAAGAGCTCTGAGATGGTGCTAATCTCAACTGTGAGAAAAATAGATTTGTTTGCGCTGTAGATAAACAATATCTTTTCCACTTAGATCTAGAAGGTTTCCAAAAAGCAGTCACCAACATTTCTCAAGCCACTCATTACCTAATATTAAAAAAAAAAAAAAAAAAAAAAGCTCTTTGAAGTTTTTTTTTTTAGGCTGTTAGGAGTGCTTAGCTTTCTAAAATGGTTCGACACAGCTGTAGGGTTCTGTATAGTACTTTTAAAGGTTTCATCAAATAGAAAACTGAAGAATCTATAAGGTTTCCAGACTGAACCTTTTTTCTAAGAGTATAGGCCGTCACTTGTTTAACCGAAAATGCTAAAAATATGGGATGATCAAAGACCTATAGTTAAAAGGTTTTGCAAAGGTTCTTTGGATAGTTCTAGCTTCTTAAATGGATTCTACTTTGAACCGTAGCTGAAAGAAAAAGCCTTTGCTGAGGAGTTTAACAGAGAGCCTTTGCGGTACTGGAGGGAACCTTTCTTTTTCTAACACCTCTATCAAGTAGTCTGGTTCCTTCCACCTCAGTTTAAGCACTGCACGCTCAACCCCATTAAAGTTGCTAACTAACAGCTGTGTTTCTCTTCTTTCATTGCAATTCAAGACCCTGGAACATCCAGTGCTTGGGTAGCTGTTTCATACCTTCAAATAAATGACCTCCTGGATGCCAGATGGTCTGGTTACAAGGAAACACTCCTGCTTGCAGTTATTGAGACTTGACACAAAGCCAGAAACATCATCATCTTCTGTCTTCATGCTCCTTCACCTGTCTGCTGCCTTTGACACTGTGATTCACCAGATCCCAATTTCCACTCTTGACGACTTGGGGATTGGGAGCTACACTCTGACCTGCTTCTCATCGTATTTACCAATCCGATCCTACCACACGGCATGGAGAGATTCAGTGTCATCACTTCATCTTTGCCAGCCATACTGCTGGAGTCCTGCAGGGGTCAGTACTTGGTCCACTCTTCTTCTCCCTGTATATTAAATCACTGAACTGAGTAATCAGGTCTTATGGCTTTTCCTTTCATTGTTACACTTTACATTTACATTTGCTCATTTGGCTGACTTACTACTGAGACAGGATACAACTGAGCAGCTGAGGGTTAAGGGTCTGGGAACTGAATCCAGAACCTTCTAATCAGTTTCATAATGCTTTAACCACTGAGCTTCCCCTTCCTTTACCTTTGCTGATCTCTTATTTATGCTGATGACACATTTATTTCTCTTTTCCTCCATCCACCTAACACATTTCTCAGTAGATATCAGACTACCTTTCTGACATCTCCTCCTGAATGAAAACTTATCACTGATCATCTGAAACGTAACCTTGACAAAAACTGAAAGAGCTCATCTCTCTTCTAGAACTGTCAATCATCATCGACCCCTTTACGGTCCAACCAGAGCACACCGCTAAGGATCTTGGAGTGATTTTAGATAATGAACATTCACTGATTGGACAGATCCTGCAGATTTCTTCTTCATTACATCAGAAGAATACGATCTTTTCCAAATACTTTTACAGGTATTCTGTACCAGAAAGGGCTACAGGCTGTTGCAGTGCAGTGTAGGATATCATGAGTCCTAATTATGCTTCCAGACAAAACTACAAACTGGCAAAACTAACAAAAAAACACTACATGGCCACAAGTATGTGGACACCTGACCATCACAACAAGATGTGCATGTTGAACATCCCATTCCAACACCATGGGCATTAATATGGAGATAGTCCCCCCTTTGCTGTTATAATAAGCTCCACTCTTCTGGGAAGTCTTTCCACTAGATTTTTGAGCAAGGCTGTGGTTTGTGTTTTTCAGCAGGAGCACTTTTGAGCTCAGGAACTGATGTTGGGTGAGGAGGTCTGGGGTGCAGTCAGAGTATCAGTTCATCCCAAAGGTGTTCAGTGGGGTTGAGGTCAGGGCTCTGTGCAGGACACTTGAGTTCTTCCACTCCAACCTTGACAAACCGTGTCTTCATGGAGCTCGCTTTGTGCATGTTGGAACATGTTTGGGTCTCTTATTTCCTGTGAAGGGAAATTGTAATACAGAATACAAAGACATTCTATACAAATGTAAAAGCCCAAGCTAGCTAATTTATATATAGCATGTTCATCTTGCACCATGGTCTCTTGCACTTTAGTATTGTTTTACCCTTGTTATCGAGTTGCATTTTTGTATTTTGTATCCTTCACGTCTGTATCCCCCTTGACTTTGTATCTTTGATTCTGTGTTTGCACCTGACATCAAGACAAATTCCTAGTACTGTAGAGTGTCCTTTACTGTACCTGGCAATAAATTGCTTCTGATTCTGATTAGAGAGAGAGGAATTCATGCGAGGAAGTGAGCAGAGAGAGATACAGTATTCCAGCATCATTCATCAGTATGAAATCTGTCTGAGTGATTACTCCAAAGTTAAACTGATATTTCCTGTGACGCAGCAGGCTATTGGAACAGGAAGTCAGTCCAGCAGAATAACTGATAACCAACCCGTACGGCAGTGGATGTCTGACCATCAGCCAGTTTTGCCCTCATATGAAAGCCAGTATTATTAAGATTACGGGTAAAATTGATGTAAGCCATGTTGAAAAATGACTTGAAAAATGACTCCTTTTTCTGTCTCCATTCTTCCTGCAAGCTCGAATGATCCTACTGCATCCTCACACAAACATGTACAATACCACTATAACAACACCTCCTGCTCTGTGGTTCGTTATGCGGCGAGGGCTGTGTTATTCTTTATACTAATATTTCTTCCTCTCTGAACACTGACCTAATTTAGCTTGAACTGCTTCACTTCCTCACTGTGCTTGTAGATCTTTCCAGTAAAAAAAAAAATCAGGTTGTTTGGATTTGTGGAAATTTACACTTTGAAAAATATTTACTTTCTCACTGAGAGCATTCCTTTGCTCTCTTTTCTTTCTCTCTCATTCTCTTTCATTCGTCTCACTTTTTTCCTCTGTTTCACTTGAATGATCTCTTTTTTTTTTTTTTTTTTTTTTTTTTTTTTTTTTTTTTTTTTTTTTTTTTTTTTTTTTTTTTTTTTTTTTTTTTTTTTTTTTTTTTTTTTTTTTTTTTTTTTTTTTTTTTTTTTTTTAAACCCCAAAGCCATTCCTTCTCTCTCCCATCTTTTCATTCCTCAGTGTTTCTGAGTACAGTAACTGCAGCTACATTTGTTTTTCATACCTCCGTCACTTTAACCCTTTGATAAATGCAGATCTATTCTTGTGTTTGTTTTTTATTTTAGGTTCTTAGTTTTACTGTGAGCTGTCTTTTGCTGCTGTGGTCCCACATGAATACTTTCTTGGTTTGCTTTCTTCTTGTTTTTTTCCCGTGATATTCAGGATTATGACACACTCCCTGTTCATTTTTATTCTGATTGTGTAACTCGATTGTGCAACTTCATTTAGCACCTCTGCTGCCAGTTACTGTACATTTACAAGGCAGTTTCTACAGTGTAATGCATTTAAATATGGTTTAACCAGAGAGGAAATTGGAATACACATATTGCATCCCCTCCACCTCTCTCTCTTTCTCTCTCTCTCTCTCTCTCTCTCTCTCTCAGCATCTCACTTTTTCTCTCTCTCTCTCAATCTGTCAATGTCCTTTAGTCTCTCTGTCTGTCTGTCTCTCTCTCTCTTTTGCTATCCCTCTTTCTCTCTTCCTCTTTCTGTCTTTCACTGATGCTCTCTTGTGCACTCTCTCTCACTCTCTCTCAGTCTTTTCTCTCTCTGTCTCTCTCTATTTCTCTCTCTCTTACATTTTCTCTCTCTTTCAATCTCTGCCTTCTCCCATGGTCAATCTCCCTATCTCTCTCGCCCTTTCCCTTTTTCTCTTTCAATCTGTCCCTCTTTCTATCTCTTTCTGCCTCTCTCTCTCTCTTTCGTTTTTGCTCTCCCTCTTTCTCCCTTCCTCTTTCTCTTTTACTCACTCTCTCTCATGCGCTTTCTCTCTCTCTCCATATCTCTCTCACTCTCTCTCAGTCTTTTCTCTCTCTGTCTCTCTCTATTTCTCTCTCTCTTACATTTTCTCTCTTGGGTTCTCTCTCTTTCAATCTCTGCCTTCTCCCTTGGTCAATCTCCCTGTCTCTCTCGCCCTTTCCCCTTTTCTCTTTCAATCTGTCCCTCTTTCTATCTCTTTCTGCCTCTCTCTCTCTTTTGTTTTTGCTCTCCCTCTTTCTCCCTTCCTCTTTCTGTCTTTTACTCACTCTCTCTCATGCACTTTCTCTCTCTCTCTCTAACTCTCTCTTGCTCTCTCTGTGTTTTCTCTCTCTGTTTCTCTCTGTCTCTCTCTCAATCTGTCAATGTCCTTTAGTCTCTCTGTCTCACTCTCTCTTGTGCACTCTCTCTCTCTGTCTTTTCTCTCTCTGTCTCTCTCTATTTCTCTCTCTCTCTCTCTCTCTCTCTCTCTCTCGCATTTTCTCTCTTGATTTCTCTCTCTTTCAATCTCTGCCTTCTCCCTTGGTCAATCTCTCTGTCTCTCTTGCTCTTTCCCCTTTTCTCTTTCAATCTGTCTCTTTCTGCCTCTTTCTCTCTCTCTCTCCCTCTCTCATTGCTTGTGCTTTTCACAGGGTTCCACATGCACTTCTTCTCTCTAGATCAATGATATCTTATTGCAGCCTAAAATATACATTACCATACAGAACAAATATCTGCCCAGCAGTGGAAGGTGACTCACGCTGCTCTTTTAGTGTCTAATCCATAAACAGCTGAGGGAACAGTGCTGACCCCACTGACCCCACTGACCTCACTGACCCCACTGACCCCATACCTACTCAGCTGGACCTAAATGGTATATAATATCTGTTTTTTTTTTCTGTAACAAGAATGTGCCTATTAAACAGAGAACATGTATATCTGTAGGCCAAATATTTTATTTTATCTAGTGTGACCTTGCAGCATAATATGTGGGATTTATCAACATTATGTGAATTTATTTGATTTTAATTCAATTTAACAATTTTTTTTGTAGAATATTCCACAGCACACCTGATTTTTCAATTCACATCACACCAGCTGAAAACTACACTAGACATTTATGGATAATTAAAAACTGTGTGCGATATCATCTATGATTTGAGGCACAGCTTCTGTGTTAAACCATTTGTTTTTTTATCGCTGTAATTTGTAGAAATTCTGCGCCCGAAACACAGAAACGATTTGTAGATGTGATTTGTAGACTCATCGAAGAAAATGCTAAGTAAATAAATAAACAGATGAATAATGTGACTTTAAACTTCAGGTGAATTATGTAACAGTATTTAATCAAGTGATGCACTTCAAATGTGTCACCTGCATTTAGAGCTATGACCAGTGCTAAGATATAGTGTGTGTGTGTGTGTGTGTGTGTGTGTGTGTGTGTGTGTGTGTATTTCAGGTTTTGCCCGAGGTGATGAATTCTCGTTCGAAGGAAAGAGAAGGCAAGTTTCTGCATCGCCTCATGGCAACATTCTTATCATACTTCTGTGTACTTGAGCGAATCCGACACACACACACACACACACACACACACACACACACAAATACATATGGTGTTTGCATGTGCAGTGTCACCTTGTATTTTACTGTCAACAGGTACTCTTGTGTTTACTTTTTCTCTTTCTCTCTCTCTCTCTCTCTCTCTCTCACACACACACACTCGGCCCCTTCCTGAATTGTTACTGACCATTGTTTTATGTGTGTGTTTTTCCAACATATTCACACACTCATAAAACAACCAAGCCAACAATTTTCTGTGCGCAAATCGTGTCTTGAACATTATGGTTTTAGGAACTTTTTTCTGTGTGTGGATTGTTGTATCTCACTGTGAGAACACTGTGTGAGAGATCAGTGTGGAGTGGTACCTCTCAGCCTGTCCTTTTTTTATCCTTTCAATTACATTACTGAACAATCTTATAGCATTCTTTATTGATTGGATACACACACTCTCTTACACACATGCACACACTCTCTCTCTGGCTCTCCATCGATGATGACTTTGCATCTGAATAATATCTCCGTTTTCTCACTGGAATGAGATTAGCAGAGATGCTGGACTACAACTAGACTATTACAATCATTATTTGGTTCCATCTTTTTATTGAACGTGGAGCAGGGTGACAGAATATTTTAAACCGATATTTTAGAATACATACAAGGATGAGTTAAAAAAAAAAACTTAAAAAGTGCAGCAGACTGTATAGTAGAGAAACAGTACATTCAGTTTGTAGTTGCAGAAGTCAAAATGTACTACTGGTCCATTGTTCTCAATAGCTCCTTCTACTGTTACCTCAAACATGATGCACATTTATGACACCTGTTTATAAAAAAAAAACAATAAAAAGAACAAAAAAAGGCTTTCATTGGACTCACCCTGGTATAATAGATCAGTAGTTCTGAAAGACAATGTCCATATTTATACAAATAAAATTGAATTGAATTGAAAGTCAGGTCCTTGGACCCCTAGAGGACCATGAGGCTTAGCCAGGGTTATAGTTATAGTAGTGGAAATCACATACAACCATCATCTTGTTTTTTTTGGTTTTTTCCCCCTCATTTTTTAAAATATTTGTTATTGACTATTGTTGATATGCCATTTTTTGACATTTCACTTGAACTGAACGATTTTTTAAAATCCTGAATAACTCTGAACCTATAAATCATGTGAATCTGGACCTAATGAGTTCAGTTGGTGGAAAGTTCAGGAATAAAAGTTGCTCTGGTTCAAACAAACAGTCAAAATCTGATTGTTTAACTCATGAGTTATGTAGAATTAATTTATTTTACAGTTAAAGGGGTCCCTGTCTGCAAAACACTTAAGAAAATGGAGGTCATACTAAGAGAAAATGAACAGAATAAAACCCTATTATTCCTCGTCTTTTTCTATTTCATCATATAGACATAACAATCACTCTGGATGTCTGACTCTAGTGCTGTACACGGTAGATAATTTGTTAGCATGCTAACTACCTGGTTTACAAGCATGCTGGTATGAAAATGAGCTAATTTACTGTATGCGTCTGTATGTGAACTCATGTTCAGTTGCAGTGTTTTGTTCCATAAACGTCAGCTTGAATGCTAAAGTAACAAGAATGATGATACCTCAATTTCCTGTTCCACACTATCCAGGAGGATGTGATGAGGGGAAGTCAGCAAGGCCGTGCTAAAAACAGAAACAGAAGACTGCTAGCACGCAGGAGTAGAAACCTTCAGCCTCGATTTAGACAAAAACATCACATTTCCCATGAGGTAGGCACCAAATCCTCTAATTGTCTTTATTTAACAGTGTAGCTTGTGTTCTTTTTAAAGCCTTCAATGGTTTTGTTTTAATGTTTTTTTTTTTTTTTTTGGCACAATTAAATAATGTCCATAATCCCGACTCTGCACTAGCAGAGTCTAAATGTCCATTAAAGGAGAACAGTGTGTTATTGCTCTGTTTGCGTCTTTTATTTCAGCGCAGCTTGGACATGTGTTCCTCATCAGCAAATGCCGGAGGGAGGGAAAAAAAAGTAAAACATATCACTAGATCATATGAGCTTCAGGAATGTGAGCAGATCCCAGGTTCTTAAACACACCTGAGTCTAATCAGCACACATACACACACGCGTTCAAGCGTGCACCCCACACACAGGCACATACACTGAAGTACACATGTCAGTCTGTAGACCGTGAAGAAACACATGAGAGAACACACACACACAACACACACAACACACAGATGCTGTTTGTGAGAGCTGGTCCAGATGTTTCTCATCCAGAGTGAGGTCTTGGAGATACACTGATTAATGGATGGATGGATGGATGGATGGATCACACCTTCTGAGGCTCATGGGAACTTAGGAGATATCCAACACGGAGGTGTGTGTGGTTTCAGGTTGGGGGAGCAGGTACTCAACTTGTAGATTTGGAGAAATAATTATCTCAGTATATAGATAATACTTATCTTTCAGGGATGCTTTATTTCAACCTGAGACAAATGCCTTTGTTTTTCAGAAATTGAAATTTGCCCCAGTATCCTGTTCACACACTATTTAATCCGTTTTTGTAACTGTCTCAATGCCACATATATTTGTGCCACAAGGGATTACCAAGGATCATTTTAAATTATGTGGTGGGTGTGACACACTCACATTTGCAATCTTGTGTACATTATTTACACATGTACTGAATATTTGTATAATAAACAATGCATCATGAATGCATCGGCTCTTGTGAAGTGTTTTAGTGACTTCCCCTCCAGAAAAGAGATAAAAACACAGTTTATTTACACAAAGCTTGCAGTCCTGGACTTCAGAGGGCTCTGATCCCAACACACACACACACACACACACACACACAAACCAGCCCCTCTGAAGATTCTGAGAATTATTATCTCTTCTGCAAATTTTCGTCTTTGAATCATGCTCTTTATATGATGTGTGATGTGAACGAAGCGAATAAGTGTAATTTTGTTCCAATATTGAATCATGCCATGGTATTCAAGGGTTATTCCTGTCTTTGGATGAACCCTTAAAGGTTTTATGTAGAACACCACAACAGAGTGTTTTCCTATAATACAGTTTGATATAACAGGCTTCAAGTTAAAACTATAATGAGATCAGAAATGACTCTGATGTTCATCCTCAAGCTCCTGTTAATTACCTTTTTTTCGACTCTATAGTATACAGGTATAGAAGAGAAATGATTAATTATCCGCTGTCACTCAGGTGAGGGTGGGTTCCCTTTTGAGTCAGGTTTCCTCCTCATGATCATCTCAGGGAGTTTGTCCTCCCCACTGTCGCAGGCATAAATTTATACATTTCAAGTTTAAAATTAATATCTGGAATTCTGTAATGCTGCTTTGTGACAATGTCCATTGTTAAAAGCACTATATAAACAAAATTGACGTGAATTAAAACCTTTTTCCCCCTTAGAGTATAGCTATATGCAGTTTAAATATTCAATAAGCTTTAGTATATAATATTATCTTTAAAAAACATGATTTATTTAACTTGTTAGCACAGCGCTGATGAATTCTCAAATCTGATTGGTCAGAAGGTGTTGATTAATTTTCTATAGCAGCAGCTCTGAGAGCAGTGTAGCCACAAGCCTTATATTTATGCCCTCGTTCTAATACGTTATCACTTGTATAGTAACACATTCACAGAGACTTGTATGGCAAACGCTACAGAAGCAGATAAAAAACGTGTTATTTAAGAAAGAAAAGCATATAATCGTTGATATGGTGAAGTTTTCGGTGAGGAGACGTTTATTTAAGTCTTCTGGAAGGAGTCTCCAGTGTCAGTGTTTTGTAACAGTGAGAGGTAAAGCTGTAATTATCAGGACCGAGAACTTTATACCTCCTGGTTTCTCAGGAACATGACAAGCTGCTTTTTTTGTTATTAACTAGAGATGAAAAAAGAGAGGCTATTGGTTGTGCTGTTTATCGCTGCTATAATGTATATATGTAATGTATAATGTAAATCATAACAGGAACTAGTTTTACGGATGTTCAACAACGTTAAACGTAACTATAAATGATTAAAAAGTATAATAATAACTTGTTGGCAAATTGTGGTGGAATAAAACACACTGGAACATGATTCTACTGGAAAATAATCAACTGTGGGGTGGTAACAGTAAATCTGCTTCAAGTCAGGCCACATCACATCACCCTGTGGATGATTATTTTCGTGAAGTAGCACATGATTCCTCTGTATACCACCTCCTTCCCTGTCTGTGTCAGAACACGTGTGTGGCATCGTTTACAGTCAGGATGTTTATCTTCCCACCAGGCCACGCTCTCATGTTACCACTGACCAATGGGATTACACAGGAAGAGAGAGAGAGAGAGAGAGAGAGAGAGAGAGAGAGAGACCGACCAATATGCACTCCTGACTCATCTTATATAAGCAAAATCATTTCTTGGCTTACATTTCATATATTTTTTTTTCCAAAAATAATATTTTACTTTTTCCAAAAAAGTATTTTAGAGTGTAAAGTTCTTCACTGGTGATTAGAAGGTTGTGAGCTCATATCTCATTACTATTCCACTGCACTCTCATCCCAGTTAGAATCGGCAAAGAAATAATTAAATAAATGAAATAATTAAATCGTATATCTACCCAAAAGCAGTTTTCTTAGGTGTCAAACATGAAAGTGGTTGTTATACTGCTGTATACCATAGCAGCAATAATTAAACATTAAACTGAAACATGAAACTGTTATTGACTCAAAGAGTCACAGAACCTTGAACAGTATTTTAGATAAAATGTATGTCTTTAATGTGTCTTAACTTGTCACAGATAAACAGAGGACACAGTATGTGTATGATGACAAACTTTTATCAAACTGTTTATGTACAAATGATATTGCTGAGTCAAACAGTGTGTGTTGATTTAGACATGCAGTTTGCAAGAAGTTAAACTGGTCACTGTAAGCTTTCCTTACTTATTAGCTCCAAAGAAGCAAACTTTGGACACAAAACGTGTCTTGACTCACACTGTGGTAAAGGCTAACGTGTGTAAACTGTGATTCTGCCTGAACTATTCCTAAATATTTAACAAGAAATTTGCAATGAGTAAAAGGCACATCAGAAATCTTTCTTACAATCTCATACACTTCCACACACACAGACATACACATAGAATTAGACACAAGCATTTGCGGTTGTTCAAAACTACTGCCCTCCCACAAGCAGGTTCAAGTTCTTCTCCATATCATTTGTCACTTCAAAGCATTCTTTGACATGTGTTACGTCTCCCTGTAATCTCAAGGAGTGATAAGTGCACACACCCACAAGGTGTACTTGTGACAGAGGTGTGTGCCGCTTGGTGTCTAAAGTACCTTTGAAATTGAAATAGTAAATTAACAGGACTTGGGACTATTTAAAATATGATATAGATTAAAAAAAACTGAAGAGAAATGTAAGAATTTATTATTCTGTAAAAACTGTAGAATTTTCTTTTTTTTTTTTAATGTGCATGAAAAATATTATTGGCTTTAGAGCGTACAATCAGGAAAAAATGGTACAAAATGCACCTTTCTTGCTGAGGACCTGTATCTTTTACCTAGAAAAGTACATGTAGTGCACCTTTATAGTTTTACGCAAGTAATTACGGCCCATTTATTTACCTTAAATCATTTTAAGGGTACACCGCAGGCACAAGGAAATGTACAGTTTAGTACTAATTTTTTTTGGGAGTGTATTTATTTATGCATGCTGTCTATCTATCTATCTATCTATCTATCTATCTATCTATCTATCTATCTATCTACCCATCTATCCATCCATGATCCATCTATCTGTCTATCTGTATGCACCAAAAAGCCTAGGCTTATGAACTATTTATCCTTAGGGTGTATTTATTTGTGCACATCTGTCTGTGTGTCTGTCTATCTATCTATCTCTCTATCCATCCATGATCCATCTATCTGTCTATCTGTACGTACCAAAAATCCTAGGCTTATGTACTGTTTATTCTGAGGGTGTATTTATTTATGCACATGTGTCTGTCTGTCTGTACGAAATAAACAAACAAAAAAAATCCAAGGCTTACGTTGCACAGCGCTCATGTTTCTATGCATATGTGGGCGGGATCAAGACGTTTGACAGACATGCGAACTTGACCAATAGAAATCCAGAACCCCGAGCAAACGCGACAGGGAATCTCATTTAAATATTCTGGACCCGGGAGCCAATAGGAATTTCTGACGGCGTGTCTTCCAGCAGCAGAGGCAGATACTAACGCATACTAGCGTACTAAACAGTATGCTAAAATAGTACGCTCTCCTAGCTGTACCAACAGGCAGCGTACTATTTAGCACGCTAGTGCGCTCCCGGCTGCTTGGGCTGAGTGTAGTGGGATTGGTCGGAAAATGACGGTGGTTTGATTGTCGGAGTTTGTTTCATGCGAGGCTGCTGGAATTTCGCTGCTCCGGCCAGGAAAAGTTATCCCTTTTTTCTCCGTGTGCAAACCGCCAAAGCTTTATTGTTTTAAACCACAATCTCAGAAGACTGTCTCTGGAGATTATTTGTGTTGTTTGGGAGTATTTTTTTTCCCTCCAGGATGATATTAGCGGGCGAGCTACCTGGCTAGCTGTACTTATTAGCTCAATGCTAGAACCCAGCTAACGGGCTATTGCGATTAGCTTCACTGGAAGAGCTAGCACGACTGGATTAGCTGCGGGTATATTGCCTGGTGTAGTAGTAGCAGCAGTAGTAGTGGTAGTAGTGTTAGTTAGCTTAGCTTATCTCAGCTAGGTTTAGCAGCGCTAACCAGGCTAGCAGGCTGGCTCTGTGCAGCCGGGTTAGAGAGGCAAGTTTGCTTGCAGTTTAGCGACCAGCTCGGAAAGGCGACCAAAGGCTGGCTGCTGAATAATTCAAGAGGTGAGTAATGGATTATTTTTTTTTTTTTTTCCAGCCAGAGAGCTAATTACGCGGCTTTTAACATAACGGGTGTGTCTGATAGAAAGCACACTGTTGGTGCTAATAACATCATCTAGCTGTGCATCAGATTCAGCTAGCATCAGTGAAGTTAAATTAAAGACACAGCTGTCAAACCCAGGCAAAAGTATTTATTAAAAAAAAAAAAAAAACCACAGGTTTTGTTATTTAAATTGCATTTCTACAGGGTTATTAAATTATATTCACTAACATAACTGTCAAAATGTAATAAAAGCTGTCAACTAATATTATATAACTAACTGTTTTTGTTTTTTTAAAGCTTTAGCAATGACTCTTACATTGTGATCTATAATAAGAAATCACACAGTGTTCTTCAGTGAATCCTCATTCAGTCCTTTACAGATTGTACAAGAATGTATAAAACCAGTATTTCAGAAACAAAAATCAGCATTTTGTTATTAATAGAGGGAAAAAAGGCTAAGCCTCAACCATCAATCCTTTTTGGCACATAGTAAATGCATGCACTTTAGAAAGATCACTGAGATCCCCACTGTTTTCTTGTTTATATATTAAGAAAGAAAATCACAGGAAAATGAGATGTTATGCAGGATAGGATTATGTTTAACCCGGTGCTGTTGATTTTGTTTTGTAGAGAATGTCCGAGACGTTATCGAGGATATCTTAAGAAACATCTTCATGTCATTGCGTCAATCATATTAGGGCAGCACGATATTGAAGAATATCTTGTTGTCATTATCATGCGATAACTTGTTAAATAATGTGATACGTGGTTCGATAATGCTACAAGTGTGTATAATCAATTTAAATTATATTTATGTATATATCTATACATTTATACAGACAGCATTCTCAGCTGTCTGCGTCGCCCTGAAACTTTGACTTTTCGATAATTTTGATATCTTGTGCAGCCATAAATCGTATCAGTTCTTAGAGAATGGTGGCAAGCATCAGATTAATGAAATAATGTTAGGCTTGTAAACTGTTGTAATTGTTGGCAGATTGCTGTGGTATAATATGTTATTCCTAACGTAACGGCAAAAAAATGAACTGATGCCAATCTCTTGTGGTTTTTAAATATTATACAGTTTTCAGATTTTCTGTCTTAGCAGAGCTTTTAGTTATAACCGTTGTTGTTGTTGTTGTTGTTGTTGTTGTTTTGGAATTGCAGGTTAGTTCAGGATCATTACTTCACCATAAAAAGCCCTGCATGAAATTTCTCCCTCTTGTGTCCGCAGGTTTATTGACTCTGGGATAATGGAGTATGTTACGCCTAATCGCGATTAGGACAGCTCGCTCTGCAGTATGTGGTGTGCCGGAGCCAGCAGTCCCCTCTGTGCGTGTAGCGTATCGCTCCATCACCCTGCCGTCTCTTATCCTCCCGTTCTGGCCTGATGGCGCTCTCCGTTCTTTCAGCTGCCGTTACGCGATGAACGTACGCGAGGCGCGCGCTTGTTTAGCTGGACGCTTCTGAATCACAGTTTAAAAAAAGGAGGACTTTGACAAGAAGCAGCACCAGGATCGGACCTCATTCTTACTCGCTGACAAAACTGTCAGACAGGATCATGGCTTCAGTGTGGAAAAGACTGCAGCGTGTGGGAAAGCACGCATCCAAATTCCAGTTCGTGGCCTCTTATCAAGAGCTCATGGTGGAATGTACCAAGAAATGGTGAGTGTGTGAGCGAGAATGATTCACTTCCTATGTATGAATTGTTTACAGCACAGGGAGGGGCTCACCTATAGCTCTCTCCATCACCGGTTTTGATTGTGTGTGTGTGTGTGTGTGTGTGTGTGTGTGTGTATGTGTATGTGTGTGTGTGTATGTGTTTGTGATGTGGTTTCTTCTGTGCATCAGTGCTTTTCAGCACTACAGAAAAATCAAGGCTTGGCTTGGCTCAGGTTCAGGAGAATCAGATTACACGCAAAATACTGTGTCTCACATCAGAGAGACACACACACACACACACACACACACACACACACACACACACACACACACACACAGATCAGAAGATATGGCCGCTGGGTTTGTAGGTCTGTGTTGGAGTGATGCGCACACACACGCCTATAAAAACATGCGTATCAGAGGAGATGATTTGAAGAATGGCTCTTTTGAAGATCACCAAACACTATTGCAGGAACTTTTTTAGGAACTTTTCCACTGAAGAGACCATGGATGATTTTTGCTTCCAGGAACCTTTTTACTTTGTGTTTCAGTTAAGCTGAGCATTCGGGTGCTTAATTACACTATCAGACACTTTTCCAAGTGTATCACAGTCATCATCAGTACTTTTAAAACACTTACAGACTTGGACATGAACGTTACGCTTCTTCTTTGCAGACATTAAAGAAGTATCATTAAAATGTAGGCATGAGACGATGCACTGAAGCCATGATAGGAGACATGTCCTGATACCGGCTTCACGAGACGATATTGACACACAAAATATAAAATTTTGATACATTTATTTTGTAATGAAACAAATTGAACCCCTGCAATGTCAGTACATTACAATACATTGTATTGTAAGAAAAGTAGATCAGATTTTATAATATAAGGTGTAATTTTCTAGTATTGTTACCCCGTTGTTATTTTAATCTTTTTCAGTGTTGTAAATGTATTTCATGGCAACATTATTAATATGGAAAGAATGTTTGACGGTAGAATGTGCCTTAAATGATTAGGCTGTTTCAGTATTATTTTTTACCAAGTTCACGCGGGCCAAATGAAACAAGGCTGCGGGCTTTGTGTTTGACCCCTGTGCAACAATGCTTCCTTCTTATTAGCTTAACTTTTTGGACTAAATCCCCCAGGATCTACATTTACATTTATGGCTTTTGGCAGATGTGCTTACCTAAAGTGACTTACAGAAAGGTTTTGAAGTCTCTATCAATAAATACGTCCTCTTATTGGTTCACTAAGCCAGGGACTAAGAGCACTACTAAGAGTACCATATAGTGGCTATGAAATGACTTACAGGACACGCATCCAAACCCAAACAAGCATTCTGGACATAACTCGGGACTGTTGCACCTTTAAACAGTGTTGAAGCTACAGACCTTTCTGGAATCCAGCCCGTTTGCGGCGATGTAATATTGAAACGGTACGATATATCATGCAGCTTTAGCGTAACGTTATCATAGTGGTCTGAAATCTCAGCTTTGTTCACTTTTGCTTGCATGTGCCAAATTTTTCATATCTGTTGCACAATTTGCATCACTTTTGCTATTTCACGCTAATGTCGCAGTGTGTGCAGTGCCATGGGAACGTCAGAGGAAACGTGCCGGTTTTTGTTAAAAGCTTTCACCTTGAAGCAACTCACACGCGCACACATGCCTGAGGTCTTCCAGATGTGAGTGTGAGGCGATGGAATGATGGGAATGTAGAGCTGTCTGTTACAGTGAAGCGCTGGGGAGGAAGAGGAATGTGCTGAAAGACTGCATGTCTCCTTCCTAAGCTGCATTTTTGATGTCAGGAGCAGTCGTTCTTGGGTGTCTCTTCCATTACGCAGAGGGAAGGAAGGAAGGCGCTCTGTGAAAGACATGCATTTACCCACTGTCAGCGTGCTGAATGGCTCTTAGCTGTTGATATCCTCGAGGCCAGGCTGTGTGACTGTGAGTGTGTGTTGGAGTGAGAGATGGAGTTGCGTTTCATTGGTTTCAAATGTTAGTGTCGTGATGGAAAGTTTCCATTCTGCCCTGAGACAGAAACCACAACTGCTTAGTCCGAAGTGACGTCCTCAACCACTGCTTGATTTTTATGGACTAACGTGTGTGTGTCTGTGTGTGTGTGTGTGTGTGTGTGTGTGTTTGCTGTCACTTCTGTCTTTTTTTAAAATAGTGTTTTATGCCTGTTACTGATTTAACCTCTGGCTTCCAATGAAAGTCCCAGGGTGTTGTAAGCAGCCATGTTGAAATTCAGTTGATTGATCCACCGAGCTCCAGACAGGAACTGTTGCCCAGAGTCTCGTCTCTCTCTTGGCCATCATAGTAGGCATCCTTCCATCCTTCCCAGAGCTTGGCATTGGCATATATGGGCCCGTATCGTCCTGAAAAGCAAGCACACATTCTGACAGGCAGAGAATCAAATCCTCAAATATTCACACTCGTGAGCAGCAAAGCCATACGAATGTGTGTAACAGGGAGCCATGGTTATTTCGAATCATGATGTTTATCTTGTTTAGCTGCAAATGTGAATGCAGGATCATAGACTGTTTGGGGCACTGGTGACTCTTTCTTTTTTTTTTTTTTTTTTAATTATCTTTTTAAAAGATAATAGCAGTATTCCCTCAATTGCATGCGTGGCTATTTGTTTGGTTTTTGCTAGCCACAAGCTAGCCAGGGACCTGTGATGAGTAATGTATATTTTCCTCCTCGAACAGCAAACTGTAGTCAGTGTTATAGATTTAACAAGTGAATAGGTCCATATGGTGATTGATCTAAAGCAAATACTTGTATATACAGTACAACTCATACTGCTACTTTGTTTAATGCTTATGTTGTATGCTGCCATTTCGATTTGGTGTCATTCTGTAAACTGGGAAGGAGCTTGTAGACGAGAAGACTTCCCCAGGTTGACGAGTAGGAATTTCAGGCTGAGCTGGTGTTTTCTTTGGCTTTTGGAGGTTGACCTCTAGTCAGATGCAGTATTAACTGATGAATTTAACTGGCTGATGATTGCTGAATGATTAATACAGCCCTAGCTACTTCAGAATCAGGTACTGGTCTGTAGAGGTGGGTGATATAAACAAAATATCACATCACGCCATGCTACACAATACGTATCACCGAGTGCTGCTTTAAACAACTGATGTATACAAAAAATTCTTAAAACTGAAAAGGAAAAAAAAACTAATAATTAAATAAAAATGTTTTGTATACAACTTTAACATGAAATCAGCTGCTTCTAATCAGTTTGTAATTGCTGTTTTTAGAAATGTTAGAAAAGGATATCATGAAATCCACGATATCTCAGCAAAGTGTATTGTGACGTTTGTCATGATATTGAAATGATCTGGTCATATATACCTCAGCCCTGCAGGTCCAGGTCGAATGTTGGAGTATTAGGTCAGGTGTTGGAGCTTATGAGTTATGCTGCGGTGGATTTCTGTGTGTGCGGAGCTGCAGGGCGGGATCCTCTGCACTACGGCGTGTGTTTGCCGTTGGTGCAGTCGGTGCCAGCAGCACGATTTTCCCTGCCAGGATAATCAGCAGGAGCGAGACAGAGAGAAAAACCCTCCACTGCAGCCAAGCTCTGAGTGTTTAACCCTCATCATGGCTTTATGGCTGACGGATTCCTTCACTAATTTTCTCTCTGCTTGAAATATATCTGGGGTGTGTGCGGTTTAGTAGTGTATCTACATAAATAGATCTCTTTTCTTGAGGTTATCAGGATCTAGAATAATTTCTAGAGAGTCTTAATATGAGTACAGGTGATGTGTGCGTGTGTGTGTGTGTGTGTGAGAGAGAGAGAGAGAGAGAGAGAGCGCATTAGTCAGTAATATTTTCAATTTATTATCTAAAGAACGCTTGTTGTTTTTTTGCTCTTACCAAGTTTAGTTATAGGTGAGCGGGACTAATCTCTCACACGCTTTCATTAGAAAGTGAGTTATTACGGTGGGTGACTGGCAGAGGTGTAGTCAAGACCGACATTATCACGTCCAAGCTGGCATCGGGTCAGGCCAAGTCAAGATTGAGGCCAGATGAAAGACTGAGACTGGAAACCATCAAGTCTTCACTAGTTGGCTTCGTTTGTGCGTTGCGCCAAAAGAAAAGACAACACAAACATTGTTTTACTGGCTATCGTGAGGAGAATGAGGACTCAGGTGCCAAGGTGTGAGAGAGAGAGTGGCTCTGTTTATTTTCATTCAGCCATGCTTTTTTTTTTTAGCAGCGTACCAACTTCTCAGTGTAAATACACGATACTGCCGGAAGTATGTGGACACCTGACCATACACCCATACGTGGTTCTTCCCCAAACTGATACCACAAAGTTGGAAGCAGAAAATTGTATCGAATGTCTTTGTATGCTGTAGCATTACAATTTCCGTTCACTGTCCCAAACCTGCTCCAGCATGACGATGCCCCTGTGCACAAAGCGAGCTCCATGAAGACATGGTGTGTGAAGGTTGGAGTGGAAGAACTCGAGTGTCCTGCACAGAGCCCCGATCTCAACCCCACTGAACACCTTTGGGATGAACTGGAACACCGACTGCACCGCAGACCTCCTCACCAACATCAGTGCCTGATCTCACTAATGCTCTTGTGGCTGAATGAACACAAATCCCCACAGCCACACCCGTAAATCTAGTGGAACGCCTTCCCAGAAGAGTGGAGGTTATTATAACAGCAAAGGGAGGAATAAATCTGGAATGGGATGTTCAACAAGCACATGTAGGTGTGATGGTCAGGTGTCCACATACTTTTGACCATGTAGTGTGTTTTAACTAGGAGATCCCCTTCTATAACAGACACAGCACATGAAAAGAGCATCATTAATCACACAGGTGTGCACTCGTTTATCAGATTACACTCTCTTTCTCAAGACTCCACCCTCCACACACATACACAAGTGGCACTTGAACATAGCCCTCTGCAGCTGCGAACTCTTAGACCAAGACCATATTTAGCGACACCACTGCCCAAGACTGAGACCAATTACAAATGCCAATAAATCAGATAAAAACCCAAGTCACTACAGAAAATGTCTAGAGACCTGACCTAGTAGCTGGTGATGTCTGGATAAGTGTGTCAGGGGTCATTAGTGAAGTAATTCCTTTGCTGTGAGTAAACCATGTAGCAGTGTTTAAACTCAAAATAAGTCTGATGATGTTCACATTGGTGCAACAAGAGTCTGTTTCTTGGAAAGGCAGCAGTTACTAATGTCACTTCTTTTTTTTTTTTTTTCTTTTTCCTTTTACAAGGATTGACAGCTGATCTCAGATCAGTTAAGCTCTAACTGAAGGTGCCTTTCTTTGTCCTTACGACTGTAGAGATTTACGGGTTAAATCTTTCACGGTATTAATCGACCATTTAAAAAACATGAACCATTGGTAAAAAAATTAAAGGATACATTTATTACAAAATGTTTGTACAAAAGTCTCTTTTGCACGTCCTTGTATAAAGATCAAACCTACTAACTGTTCTGTTTTTTCTGTGGTATAAAATCTACAGCCGTGTTAAGTTATGTTAAGTTATGTAGCTAAAAGAGTGTGACATCGTAACAGCCCCAGTAATGATGGCTGATTTCAGATCAGTTCTCTTAAAGTGGTGTCTCTGTACCTGATGATGTCATTACAGTGGGATGTATGTGAGACAGAGATCTTACTTAGGTTGTCTACATACTTGTGTTGTGTTTTTCTTTTCTGGTGTGAAGTGCGAGCGCTGTTTTTCGAGCCTGCGAGCGGTCCTCTTGAAAACAGTGGGCTGGGGTTTGCTTCAACCGAACCGCGGCACATTCGGCATCAGGTGTGGAAGCTATCCCCGCTTGCCCTCGCATGCTGAGCAACATTTTTTTATTCAATATATCAGTTACTTACTGTTTCTACTTTCATGATGCTGACGAAATTAAATTAATGACTTTTTATTCCTACACGTTGGCATGCCATGCATCCGAAAAGCATGTCTTCTCTGCTTGAGTGTCAGTACCGCAGGAAAATAATAAATAAACAGCAAAACATGAACCAAGTGCCTACCATTTTGCAAAAATGGAATTGTGCAATCAAGCTACGTTTCGGAAGGAATTCTTCTATGTGAACACCAAACAAGCCCAGAATCGGTCCTGAGTGCAGACTTGAGGATTTGGACCAAGTGTGAAAAGCTGTTAAGTGGACACACAATCGGAAGAAAGTTGTCTCTGTCTCATTCTTTAGTTTTTATTATGTATTAGCTTCTCTCTATCTTGGGAATGTTTTTATGTTGGCCACCAGTGTTTTGATCTTTGCTCTTATTTCGCCCTCCTCTACACACACACACACACACACACACACACACACACACACACACACACATTGGAGTTTAGCAACTGTTTGACTAGTGTTGCAGGCATATCGTCCTCATTTCTGATTTTACTGTCATCAAGAGACAGCTTCCAAAATCAGATCTTTCTCGGCCAGCTGTCTGATTGAAGCGCGCTCTCTCGCTCGCTCTCTCTCTCTCTCGCTCTCTCTCTCTCTCTCTCTCTCTCTCTCCCCCCCAGTCTTGATGTGTGTCTGTAAATGAAACACTTCCACTCGAGTGGCTGTAAGAGTGACTGTCGCCTCCCCGGGTCGCTGCTTGACTCTGGATTTAAAATTAACGCCTGCTTCCACACTCTCAGCAGGCGCTGTAATGACGCTGTGAATAAATAGCTGCTTGGAGCTGAGCTTTATGACTTGTTTGGCGATGTGTGTGTTTTAAGGCAGATTTATACTTGCTGTTAACTGTGCACGCGTATACAAGATGGTCACCACACGCATCCTGCATTTATTTGGTGTGTCGCTTGTGCACATCCTCAGAGGTTAATGCGACACGTCCATGTGTTGCAGTACCAACATAAAGAATGGAGGCTGTATAGCACCATGTGACACTGTGTCCACGACTGAATAAACTATCTAGCGTTGTGTCTCAAATCGCATAATTATCTAACCTTCTAGACCGTTAGTGAACAGGTTTCCTGTTACAGTTAGTGTTTGAATTAAAAAAAAAAAAAAACTCTTAAACCTACCAGAAGGTCTGTTTTGAGTACCACTCTTTGGGATTTTCTAGATTAGTAAATACTTTTAAATGCAAAGTCAGAGTTTTAAAGAGAAACAGCTCATTAGTGTGTACATGAAAGCGCTTAACATTATAGTTTGACTTGGAAACCGGACGAACAGAGATGTTTTGGCTCTGACGTGCCGTCTAGTGGACACTGTGTTTAATCCTCCACATGTACATAAGATACGCAGGCGAGATACGTAAGCGGCTACTCGTGCACATGTACATGCGGTGAAAGTGAAGGACATTTTATGCCTTTACAGGATGTACATGAAGCCCAGCCTGGCTGTGTACGAAAGGCTTAAGCAAGGGGGGAGGGAAAAAAAAATTCTGCATGAAGATGAGTAGGGTTTAAAAAAAAAATAATAATAATAATAATTGCCTAAGAAATGCAACATATGTTACTGACAGAGCTTTTCTGCTATGTTTACTCACTAGAGCTTTTGTACTGCTTTTGTCTTCCATGAGTCGCAGTGTAGTGGCTGGTAACTTTTCCAATCTTAAGAAGGACAGGAATCGAGAGTTCAGGCTGTGTGTGTGTGTGAGAGAGAGAGAGAGAGAGTTGGGCAGATGCAGAGAGGGAAGGAGGAGAATGAGAGATACTGTTTTCAAGCTGTTCTGCTTATAGAGACGTGCTTTGTTGCATCTGTGTAAATGTTAGCAGTGAGAATCTTCACTTGGCTTAGGATTCGATTCCAAATCAGAGGGCTATGATTCGATTATAAAACGAATCTCGATGCACCTCCATTACTTGAAATTTATGTCGCTCTACAGCATCGGTGTGTCTGTGACGAAACACCAGGATGGCATGTTGTACCTCGCCTCCAAGGTGTGTAGGAGAAAACAAGCCTCGCTTTTCTACGACTGAGTGAGAGCAATAAATGTTGCAATAGATTTAGCTCTCTTATTTGCACTAGTGCATGTGCAAGGGCTCTGTGGGTAGCCACAGCAGATCTTCCTGCTAACGCTAGCCTGATGTGATTTGTCATATCGGTTGTATTTAAATGAAAGTATTTATTCTTGGCATCACAGGTTTTGCAAATTGCAAAGGTCTTGTCAAGTTCTTTGGTTGTACAGCTGGCCTCTTAAAATCCAAAGTGTTCCTAAATGTTCCCAGCTTTAAAAAACAGATGGTGCTTGGTTTGATTTCTTGCCGCAAAGGTTTCTTACTAATTCTCTCTTTTTCTCTCTAGCATTTTGGTTGTAAACACGACTTCTGGAAACTGCTTAGCTCTATGTCTGTGTAGCTAAGCACAACTTCCTGAATTTAAAAAAAAGAAAAGAGAAAAAAAATCTGTTGAGAATTGTGTTTTAATCAATTATTAATTTTCTTACATTGATGCGCAATCTTTCAAGAAAGCATCACGATGCATCATATAAACAATTATTTATTAAATGGCTAATGGATAAATGGCTCTTACACACACACACACACACACACACACACACACACACACAGATTCTCTCTGTTGCATTGTTGAAGACCTCGTGTAATGAGGCCAATAAAGCTGTTTAACCGCTCCATCAGAAACTCAATAAAAGAAAATTTCCATTACAGTGTGCTGCAGGGAGGTGTGTGTGTGTGTGTGTGTGTGTGTGTGTGTGTGTGTGTGTGTGTGTGTGTGTTCTGATTTCATAGATGCTAATGGATACAAGGGCTGCTGTTGAGAAGAGGCGTCAGGCGAAGCTCAGTGAAGTCATAAACATAATTTAGTTCAGTTGTAAGTTACATCACTGGGGTTTATTTCAGTCTTTATGCTTTGTGTGAGCGAGAGAAGCACAGCCAGAGGGAGAACCAGAGAAACATGGCATCATGGCAAGATCCTGAGGAGTTGGGGAGCAATTTTGTTATGAGGCTAGAAATACATAATAAAAAGGAAGAGTTGAACAATACATACGGATACACATTCAACACCGTATCGTGGTGCTTGGTATATTAGAGTATCTTCATATTATTCAGCTGTATCTCTCTCTCTCTCTCTCTCTCTCTCTCTCTCTCTCTCTCTCTCTCTCTGTGTTCTTCCTAAAAGAACATGTGCATGTTTCTTCCATTTGGAAATGGATTATAGAAAGGTTTTTATGATCTGAGCATGATAAAAATGGTTGGGATTGTATAAAAATAGGGTATAAATGTAACCACTATAGCTAATTTTTTGTCCATGTTTTTGGGGAGAGCCACTTGGACAACAGTAGCATGTTACCCTTCAAATTAGGGCTGCGTGATGCTGCGTGATGCACGAAAACTGTGTTAACTATTGATAGATAGTTTTCCTATAATTTATATCGCCAGTGTCACAAATGGCACTTTTTGGCAGCTGATTTATGTCACTAAGGTAGGAGCTACTAACTGTGTGTTGTAACAAAAGCAAGCGTGGAGGCGCGTGAGAGGGTGAAACTCCCTGCAATACGAAGACACAGAACAGGCAGAAGCCCAACTAAAAGATGAGGAACTCGTACCTAAACAGTGCGGTACTGGCGTTTGGGTGCGGTTTGGGTATGACAGATCAGACACTGGCTCGAAAGCGGCCGTTCATAAGGAATGCTGCAGACCAGTCATGAATGCATGCAGTTATTTTGTATAGATAATTTTCTCATCAGTTTCAGAGAACATAATATAACGAGGATATATCGTTAGAGCACTACATGGCTCTAACATGTGATTTACACTAAATGAGTTTATGTTTGAAATAGTTACTTACTTATTCGTTTGCTTTAACTAACAAAAAGCATTGAAAGAAAGACTTTAGACAGAATGTAGCACTAGCAATCTGGTTTATTGGCGTTCAGTGAGTTCAGTTCCCCCGGTATGGCTGGGCAATATGACGATATAATATCACTATTGTGAAAAATTATGTCACAATACACTATTATATTTTTTATTGCATTTTTAATGTTTTCTCCAACAAAAAAAAAATACAATCTGTCTTGAAGCAGCAAATTTTTTTTTTTAATGTGAAATGATAAAATATTTTTTCTTCTTTTCAGTGTTAAATTTTTTTTTATAACACTGAATAAATATTTTACATTTATTATTAAAAAATTGTATAAATAAAAATGTTTAAAATATATACGTTTAAATAAAATGCAACATTACTGTATGGATGGCTGATGCACATCATGTACTGTAGAAATGCCTTTGAGAATACCATATTGTGATATGATATTTTTGTCATATTGGCCACCCTTGCCCCCTGGTATTCTCGCAGTACTATGCTTTGTATCTGTATCGAAGTAAACAGAAATTGTCATTCTCCTGATACTTTATCACAGATATACTGATGCACTAGGAGTATGTAGTTGTAAGTATTCATGACTTATTATTTGCTGCACTTTTTTTTTTTATCGTTTCCATGTCGAATTGTGCGTTTTCTAGTCAGTTAGCTAAAGTTAGGAAGCGGGGCTTCTTACTTACTAATGCCGGTGCGTGATGATGTACTCATCCGAAAACCCTGGGAACTCTGACTGACTGTGAGTTCCTGTCACAGAATAGCTCACGCCACTTACAGCAGCTCGGGAACACAGTGTTCCCAACACTCGTTTTTTCTTCTTTTCTTTAAAAAAAACAAAAAAAAAACCAGTATTTCTGTGCCAGGTTTGTGTTCTGCCTCACTTGTAATGCTTTGGAGCAAAGTTTATGTATATGAATATAAAGAATATATTGGGTGAAAAAATAACATAAGCTTTGCAGTGAAAATCTGCATTATGTCTTCTTGAGCCCTAAAAAAAGTGCCTCCAGTAATAGTGTTTAAAAAGTCACGAGACGGACTCCTGGGGGTTTTGGGGGTGATGTCTGTGGGAGAGGGAATATTTTCCATTTTTATGGTCAGTTAAATGCATTTGGTGTAGTCTGGGATATGTTGAGGCTGAGAGAGGTGAATGCGCATGTGGTACAGCATCACCCAGGGCCTTGAACACAAAGACGTTGTAAAGAAGTTGGTTGAGAGTTAGACTTGTGAGATGGTGTGCAATCTGCTATCGTCCTGTCGTGCCCCTTAATCATCACTGGTTGACGATGGCGGCTTTGCAGCGGTGCCAAGGAAGGAAATGTAGGGGTCGTGGCCAGACATGCATAACGCTTGTCGTTTGTGTTACATCCTTAAAGCAGGGGGGAAAAATACTGGAAGCTGGATACAAGTCAGTCATTTAGTCAGCTTTTTTTTTTTTTTTTTTTAATTAATTACCCATTAACAAGGTCAGGAATGTTTGCAAAACTAAAGTTGGAATAAAGGTGATGATTTAGTCAGTGTAACGAAGCTCATTATAAAGTGTAAATAAAGTGGTATATGATGATAACAGCTCATGCACATGCTCTGTGGTGAACAGCATCGGAGATACTTATTGAATTCTTGTATAGAGAAGTCTCCCTGATAAATAACACGTTCTCTTACTTAATTTAAACCCCGTTTGTGTTCTGAGAATGAAAACATTCACATCTATCTGTTCAGCAGCACAGACAAGTGAAGATAAGAGGCATCAGATGTTTGTCGCTCTGCCTGAAGTCAGACAGCAGGTTATTAAGGCTCCTATAGGACACAAAACAGCCGAAAAGGAAATGCATATTACGAAATTACAACACAATTTATTTTCATCAATCTTAAAACTGTGTGTTCCGGCACAATTAAATCGCCTGACTCGTTAGACATTGTGATAGTGGAAACCTATCAGTGATTGCTGAAGCCGTCGTCATTTGTCCCGAGACTGCTGAGAGTTGAGATCAGCGGTATGAGAACGTGTAATATGACACGATCACCAGCGGACGATTTGGTGCCATTGTGGCCAAAGATGCCCGACAACAACGTTCAGAAAGGTGATCTGAGAAATCTTTGATTTAAATCTCTGCTACGACGCTCATCTAAAACCAGTGAAGAGGAACACGGCGTAGACTGGCTCGAAACTCGCAGAACAGCTACTGACGTTTATATTTAAGCGTGCCATCACTTTAAACATGAGGAGCAGAGCTACCACGTCTGCTAACAGACAGCAAAAATATCCTCATCACCTCAGACTCACTTTGAACAATGGCCATTTCCTGTTGTCCTCTTTTACCTTGTCGTGAATGAGTCCAAACTACTCTTCTTCTTACCTTTTCTGAGTGATGATGTAAGCAAAACGTCCGTCATTAGAGGAACTCCATCATATAATCTGAGACGGAGAACGCACGGACTGTTACAAAATTAGCCGAGATCATCTCATACAGCGAGACACTGCTATCATCACACTTAAGTCAGTTTACGTCTACTCATTTATTACTTAGACTTTCTAATTCTGTTTAAAATGAACCAGTTTATTGCAGTTTTACGAAAGAGCTTCAAAACATTTTAACTGGTACATTTCTCTCTCTCTGTCTCTGAGAGAAAACAGACAGTAGTGGTTCAGAAGTTAATGTTCTGTGCAAATGACCAGAAGGTTATGAGTTAGTTTAAATCCTCGAATGCCAGAGAGCCTCTTCTAGGTTCTTGAGTACTGCTGAGTGCCGTACTGGTAAGTCACTTCGGATAAAAGCTTCCTTAAAATGAATAAATGTGAATGTAAGCGCTCACTTGTGCTAGGAGAGGCTTTTCATACCTCTTTGTAGGACTTGAGTGTTTTCTCCTCTCTGTCGGAGATGGGCATGTTACTCTCGTCTGACAGTCTCTGGGTTTATGTGATCAGGAGCAAAGCAGCATGTGTCCTTGAATTATATTAAATGCCAACTTTTATGCATTTTAAGAAGAGAACACAAAAATATGCTAAAAGAGCAGTCTCATGAGGGCAAATTTTGAATGCATCTGCTGTAGCTTATTAATAGCAGCTCTTAAAGTTAAATGTATAAGATATGTAAATAATAAAACCCTTTCAGCCATTTGCATAAGCAGACTAGACAATTGTCACTGTTGAGATTTTGCAGCATTTTCTTTTAAATTCCGTTGAAATTCTCATTTACAAATCTGAATATGTTTTGAACACGTGACAGGCATGTTAATGTGTTTATTTAAAAAAAAAAAAAAAAAGTCCCAATCCACAGATTCCATACTCATGTTGAAGAGTAGTTGGGGCAAAAAACACCACAGAAGATTTTCTGCTTTTAAGATATTGGCTTAAATTTTGCTGCTCATTTGGATAGAAACACATCTTATGATCTCTCACAGGAACAGACTGTTGAGATAAATGCCCCATGATTGCTCAAAATCTCTTTTTGATATTTTGGAGTTTTGGAAATTTCCAGAAGTTGCTATGAAAATGTTTGTTCCAGCAGTTGTTTTCATAGCGCACACATCCGATGTACACCGTAGGGGAGAGCTTTCACTGCGTGTCATTATGCCACTTCAGTGATTTTAGGAAAATGCACTCGTACAGATGAGAAGCTCTGCACCTTTTTAAAAAGCGCTGTGTTGTTTAGTGTGTAATCGTACACACTAATCGTGTTGTTTAGTGTGTAATCGTACATGTGATGCCCCCCCCCCCCTTTTTTTTTTTGAGTTTCACACAATGCCTCTTCAAGCGGCCTCAGCAGCTGCTGCATCTGCGCTTTGTATTACGTAGTTAAACACTTCCTCTGGGAGGACGAGAGAGAGTGAGAGAGTGTTTTATTACCTCCTGTCTCTTTACCATTTCAGACCTACTGTACACCACTCCGTAATGTTCGTGCCTGTGACCTGTGACATGCAGAATAAACACACACCCACTGAACACTGCAACACCACAGAGCGAGGACAGAGTGTTGATAAGCGTGTGTTAGCGGAAATGTCTGGGAGTCTCCAGTCTTCCTGTTTAGTGTATGCCAAACCCAGACTCGTCCATCAGATTGCCAGACAGGGAAGCGTGATTCGTCACTCCAGAGAACACGTCTCCACTGCTCTAGAGTCCAGTGGCGGCGCTTTACACCACTGCATCCGACGCTTTGCATTGCACTTGGTGATGTGTGGCTTGGATGCAGCTGCTCGGCCATGGAAACCCATTCCATGAAGCTCTCTGCGCACTGTTCTTGAGCTAATCTGAAGGCCGCATGAAGTTTGGAGGTCTGTAGCTATCGACTGCAGAAAGTTGGCGACTTCTGCGCACTGTGTGCCTCAGCATGCGCTGACCCCTCTCTGTGATTTTACATGGCCTTCCACTTCGTGGCTGAGTTGCTGCTGTTCCCAGTTGTAGAAGCAGTCTGCATGCTTAGGTGCTTGATTTCATACACCTGTGGCCATGGAAGTGATTAGAACACCTGAATTCAGTGGTTTGGAGGGGTGTACCAATACGTTTGGCTGTGTGTGTGTGTGAAAACATTGCAAACAACTGACAATGAAAGAGAACAAGGGAAAGAAGTGTAAAAGGTAAATGATAGTAGCAGTTTCAATAGAACTACTCTGCATGTGCTCTCTCTCTCTCTCTCTCTGTCTATATCTATATCTCTGTGCCCCCCTCTCTCTCTCTCTCTCTCTCTCTCTCTCTCTCTCTCTCTGTCTATATCTCTGTCGCTCTGAAAACACTGGTCTGGGGTTTGCTTCAGCTGACCAGCGGTACGACCTGCGCTAGTTTTGGAAGCTGTCTGTGCTCGTTGCTGCGTGCTGACTAAAGTGATTGGTTCAACTTGTCACGTTACTTCCTGTTTCTAATTACGTCATGAGGGCGAAAGGATTATTGCAGTTATTGCGTCCATGCGCACGCAAAGGATTGAGTCAGACTGCAGTAATACAAATTTTGCTTTAGTCTGTGTGTTCATCTCTCAGCCTGTCTAATTATCCGTCTGTGTGATTTTCTGCCTGTTTGTTTGCTTGTCTTTCTGTCTGTCTGTGAGCTTGTTTGCCTGTCAATCCATGTTTGTGTCTGTTTAAATGCACATGGGGTGGAAGGTCGAAGTAAATGAAGGACTAAATGTAGAAGATAGCTAGATATAAGGATAGATGGATGGATGGATGTCACATGGCTCAGCAAAATGCTGCAGAATCCTGCATTTATGAGGCATAAACTCATCTGTGATGTGCGTCATCAGAGTGCGAGCAAATAAGGGCCTGGATAAGTGAATGTGTGTGTGTGTGGAAGAGAAGCAGTATTTGTTGAACCAGTCTTTTCCTACACCAGAGGCCCTCTTCTTTGTGATCTTCATTCTTTTTCAGTAAAGCGCTTTATCATGGTCAGGGTCGCTGTAGATCTCGGGAACACTGGACGTGAGGCGGGAAAACTCCCTGGATGCCTGGTGACACCTGCTCATCATAGGGCGCCATGTGCACACACATTTACACTCACTCTCACCTAGGGACAATTTAGAGTTAGCTGGTTCACCTACTGGCCTGTTTCTGTGACGTGGAGGAAACCAGAGAACCCAGAGGAAACCCACTCGGTCACACGAACTCGGGTTCAAAATGCTATGCCACCATCTTTGTGATAACACTAACTGTCGAAGTCAACATTGCTTTGAGGTATTTCCAAAATGGACGTAGACTTGGATCTAGGCTGATAGGACGATGTAATCAGATATCAGTGATGATTGACATGTGCTATGTGCTGATACTATGCTTGAAAGGCGATAATAGCCCTCGCTGCATGGAGGAAAAAACTAATAGAGGTGGTAGAGTTTTTGCATGGAAAAGTGCTGCCTGGCGCATGTTTTGTGTTGATATGGGGAAAAAGATTCTCACAGCACAAGACGCTGTAACCATAACAGCATGACATGACACATTTATCAATTATTACAATATTTTGATCATTATATTTAGATATCGCCCAGCCCTAGTTAGATCTGCAATACCGTCTAGCCGATAGCATGGGACGTCTGCTAAGCAAGTTAGTTCCTGTTAACACGAAAAAGATAGCGCATTAGAAGATTATTCAACACCTTCAGACCAAAATGACCTCATGATTCTTCAAGACATTTCTGCAGTACAGGATATTAATGATCATTTTTAGGTTTGCTGAGAAACTACAAGCATCACAGTAGTGGAAAAGCCCATTTCAATTTTAAAAAAAATATTGAAAGACAAAAATGAATTACCGAGAAGGAGGGAAAAATGTGAAAAGTGTGTACTAAAAAATGAAATTTTACAGGTTTCAAGATTCAGTATCAATTCAGCTGCTTCCGCTCAGGTCACTCTTGTGAAAAGTGTAGAGAAAATGCGAGCATGTAGTGTCTGTCTGTGTGTCTGTGAGAGACAGAGATGGGGGACTGTAGGGCAGGAGTGTGTGTGTGTGAGTGTGTGTGTGTGTGTGTGAGATGATGCTAGTCATAAGAATATAGACACAATGGGCAACTTTGTAGTCAAATTTCTCCCTGAGGCCCAGTGACATACAGTACGTCTCTGTCTTTCTGTTTGTCTTCTGCATGCTTCTTTTCATTTTTCTCATTTGTAGCCCCCTCTTTCTTTATGTCTCCTTGAGTCTCTCTCTTCCTCTATGACACACACACACACACACATCTATGTGGTTAATGGTCCTGGGTGTGTTTGTGTGTGTTTGTGTGTGTGCAGAAAAGCACTCTGTTCAGGCATTGAAATAAAAATTCTGTTATTTTATAACAAATTTGTCTGCAAATGTCCAAGGTGTTATTTCAGAAATGATTCTGTAAGCCGCACACATGCGCGCGCGCGCGCACGCACTCGCACGCAACCACAATAGCATGTCAGTGTCACTGCTGTGCTGAGAATGATCCACTAATGATCTCAGTAATCTCGGGTCAGCGGTGGTCCTGTAGCAGTCCCTTCTCAGTGATGGATGTGAAGATCAACGTGCCAAAAATGTCCAGTGTTTATTTATTTATTTATTTATTTATTTTTTCCTCATCTCCGATATCGTGGAGCGAGTGTGTGAAATCATTCAATGATTGAGTGGGCGATTATTTGAAACAGTGCTCTCCCTCCGAGATGTTTTAAAAATACACAGTCTGAGGCTAATCATCTGTCTATCTTTCTCTGTCTCTCTCTCTCACACTCAGACACTCAGACACACACACACACACACACACACACACACACCTCTGCTTGTCAGATTACAGTTAGTACAGTCCCAGCTGAGTGTCTTACTGTAACTGGTTTATATTGGGATTCTCAGCTCTGAAGTGTCTGTCTATCTGTTAGACACAAAGAGGCTGAGCTGAGACTGTCTCACTGACTCTCTCTGTCTGTCAGCCTGCCTGAATCTGTTTATTTGCTTCTGCTGCCTGATTGTCTAACTCTGTGTGTTTGCCTGTCTGTCTAACTCTGGCTCTGTCTGACTGCTGCTCTGTCTTTTTGCCTGTCTGACTGTCTGTCTGCTGCCTGATTGTGTCTGACTCTGTCTGCCTGGCTTGGACTCAGACTGACTGTCTGCCTCTGCCTGACTGACTGTCTGTCTGACTCTGATTGTGTGCGACTCTGTCTGTCTAACTCTGGCTCTGTCTGACTGCTGCTCTGTCTTTTTGCCTGTCTGACTGTCTGTCTGACTCTCTGATTGTGTCTGGCTTGGACTCAGACTGACTGTCTGCCTCTGCCTGACTGACTGTCTGTCTGACTCTGATTGTGTGCGACTCTGTCTGTCTAATTCTCTGCCTCTGCCATGATTGTAGGTATGGACTGTGTGGTTTCAGCATTTCTCTCCAGTCTCACAGCAATCACACAATTGTCATGAGACCCATGAAACCCTGGGTGAACAGTTAAGTGTGTGTGTGTGTGTTTGATGAGCTCTCATACACGCTTATTCAAGAGGCAACATTTTATCTTTTAATGTATAGCTGAAGTTAACATTAATCAAGATGGGAATTTGGATAGACATGGCTAGGCAAAATACAAATCCACAGAGCGGATAAGCAACCCGAGGTGTGACTATATTTTATACCATTGCTATATTCATATAATGTACTGCAGGTAGTGTGATGGACAACACGGATAGGCATCAATAAACTTCTGAATCTGAACCTTTTTGGCTCTATTAGGCATTGCTAATCTTTGTAGTTCTGCCTTTTTCTCGAGTAATGGAATCTGTGGCAGCAGAGAATCCGCTTTTTCTATCGGCCACTAGTTTAGTGTCAAAGGTTCCAGTTATCACAGGTGGGGCTAGCTGCGCTATTAAAGGGTTACTCGTACAACACACGAACACAGAGCCAACCGTTTTTTAAAATAACGTTTCAGAAGACTATGCTTGTTTTCTACATTGAGCTTCATGGCATAAACACACTGTGGTATGCTCTGTGCAAAATGGGCAGGGGACGCAGATCAGGTGCCACTGATTCTGCCCAGTCTGTTCTACGCATCTGCTAACTGTCGCATGTGGTAACTTGATGCCGTTCTAACAGAGTTAATATCCATTTACATTTGTCTGAGTTATTTGGTAATGGCACATGAGTCATAAAGCAGTAAAAAACTGTGTGCCAAATTTGCACAAATCAGGCAGGGGAGGAGAAATAGGTAATGCTACACACACACACACACACACCGACACACACACCCCACCTGCTGTGATGACGTTACGATGCTGCATGCCATTATCATGATGCTTTATTTACTGTAATGCTTTGGACATTTATCAATTAAGTGGAGAATGAAATAAAACTAGAAGTCTAAAGCCTCTAGGCTCCAGTCAGGCATTAAGCAGCTTCTTTACAACCAAATCTGCGTATTTGTCCGGCAGAATATAATCACAAATATAATCTCAGTCTAAGCTGTTGCTCTGGCTAATGTCTAATTGAATCAATTTAATTACGTTGTTATTTTCAGGTTCTGACTTTTCCATTGGTTTGTTCTTTCAGGCAACCAGACAAACTAGTGGTGGTGTGGACCCGCAGGAGTCGGCGGAAATCCTCCAAGGTGTGTAGAACCTGTGTAGTGCTTGGGTTTACTTCTTAACTTCTGGTGTGTTTTAATGTATAATCTCATTATCTCAGAAGATGATGGATTCCCTTTGGAGTCTTAAGAATTTTAAGAGTTTTAAAAATGTCGCACTATACAAGTAAAATTGAATATTACTTTTATTTAGAAATTTTCCAAACAGGCCTTTCTGTTTGTCAGCTGACAATTTCAGTGTATTTCAGCTACAGCTGGCCGATATGATGATGTGATATCTATATCGTGGTAATTTGTTGTTTTGTTATTTTAAAAAATAATACTAAAAATCATACATGTTATTTTTAATATAAAAATAAATTTATTATAAATTCATTTGTTAATAAAGTTATTTATGATAGTTTTTTTTTTTTAAATTGCACACTACTGTTTTTCTGGCATTTTTTTTTTTTTGTTAAAGGAAACCCATAGATCATGATGTATATTGTGTATCGTAGAAATTTCTTCGTGTATCGTGATATTAATATTTTTGTCATATCGCCCACCTGTAAGCTCAGTCATATTCCACACACTGATTCTGATTCTGAAATCACACTGGTTTGATTTTATTTCACTAAAAAAAAGCGAGATTTTTCCAGAGTTTCAGCAAGAGCAATATTAAGTTGATATGGGGCTCTGGAGTGGCAGAATTTGCCCTAACATCCAGAGATGTTCGTCCACAAGTATCGTCAGAAGTTCGAATCCTGACGATGCTGCAGCCATCTGTGGCTGGGAGAGCAAGAGAGCGAAACTGGCCGTGCTGTCTGGGCGGGAGGAGTGGCTCACTCTCTCTCCGATGTCAATCGCAGTTACACTAGCCGTTGGCGTCTGTGAGCTCATGTATGTGGAAGAGGGCAGATAGCGCTTTTCCCTGAGTGTATTACGCTGCCCTGTGTTCAAAAAAGATGCAGTCTTTGAGGAAGCACGTGTTGGCCTTCGCCCTCATATGATAACAGAGGCCAAGACTAAACTAGGGAGATATTCTGGGGGAGAAATTAACTGATGAGCTGATTAAAATTCTGCAGGTTGTATTTCTGAAGAACTACACTAGTCATCAGATACAGCTATGAGTCAGTAAAGCCCTGACCCAGTGAACAACATTAGCGAACGACTGTCTGCAGGATATGAAAGTAATTAAGTGTTGCAAATTTAAGCAATGTGGATGCAGCTACATAAAAAAAAAACTGTCCGAATTGCAGTCAGCTTATAAACTATAAACTTGTAAACAGATTATCTTGCACAGTTAATTCTGCTATGTACTTGCGAATTGAAAAGACCTAGGCTATCATGTTCACAACAGAGGATCATGTAGCCGTGACAGTGCATGATTCGATCTTGGAGATTTGGAAAGACTCGATCGACTCATTTCCACAGTTGACTCATCAATTTCTTGTTAAAAGATTTCTAAATTTCTTTAGTTAGAGGTGATGTCAGTGCTACGAAAGTATCGATCATAATATCCATCTGCTTACTCAGCTTTATCCCAACCACAGAAGCTCAAGTGACAAGCGTGAGCGAAAATACATCTCATTCGAATTTGTAACCATTTTACGCACACTGTTTTAGTGTGATTGTGTGGTGATAGTCAGTAGTTGTGCCTTCACCGGCAAATCTCAAGACACCAAACATATAATAAGCCACTTGCTGTCATGTCTTAGTAGGAGGTTAAATGAGAGCACACTAAGGCTCATTGTAGTCCGTTTTATTAAAGCAGGTGTGATCAAAAGCCGGAAATAATATGCTGGGAAAAAAATGTACAAAACACACCAACTTGCAGCGTTCAGGATCCGGATGTAAAAACAAAATCGCTGCAGTAGCACCACTCATAGCATTAGCAATGCTCATGAATTGTTTACGTTGCTGTGGAGACGGTGCTGTCAGTCAGTGTTTGGTTGGACACGCCCACACAGTTCTCATTAGGTAGAAAATCAGACTTTTTCTAGCTTTTGGTTATAATTTATTTGCAGTTAGGTATACATATTTCTTAAATCTTACATCAGTAAATGCATATTGAATGACCTCTGTGTGCGTCACAGATTTTTTTTTTGTTTAACGTTTAAGACCATGTCGCCAGGAGCTTTAAAACTATTACTGCATGATGCAGTCCTGCAGTGCAAAAACACTTTCCTTATTATCCATGGATAAAAGCATCGATGCTTAGCTCAGATCACAGTATAGTGTTTTTCTGCTCTGCCATGCTGATCGCACTCGTTCAGCTCAGTGTCGAGTTCAATCTGATGTGTTAGGGCAAGAAATACACACTTGATCTTGTGTTCGAGAGGTCTTGTGTTATCTCGAGCCCAAATCTCAGCTTCACTACAGACGCACTTTTGTTTTCGTGTCTGCATCAACATGATGCGTCATCAAGGAGTTGCGACAGAGTGTGTAAGGTGTTCGGTTCCACTTCCTCGGAGTCCGTGTTGAGACAGGCAGCAGGGTAAATCACCCGTGAAGCGGTGTGCTACAGTGTAGAAAAATACAGCAATGCAGAACCGTTTGTTTTATTCATGCACATGGTGGGTGGAGAAGACTCGATTTCCACGCAGCTGCCTGGACAGGTAGGGATCTCGTCACGGCGTTCTCAGATCTGCTGTGTTTTAGGAAATCAGATCATCACAGAGAAACAACGAGGTCGGATTTCCCAGGTGTGCGCCACAGCAAAACCGCTCCAAATCCAGAATAAATCAGCGTGTTCACCACCAGTGTTCATTCTGAAAGCTGATTTTGATTGTTTTAGTCTTTTAATGAAAGTACGTTTTATCAAAGAACTAATTTGTTTTTGTTACATTTCAATCTGTTGTTTATTTCAGGCTCGATTTAGTTTATGGATGCTTTCACACCTGTTAGTCCATTTGTCGGGCGTGAATCACATTTCCTCAGCACTTCTAGCACCTCGCGTCTGCAGAAAACTGTCACCAGCAGCCCAAAACACTGTCTCACTGCCATCGAGTCTCACCAGAGTTTGATTAGATCCATGCTGAGGCCACCTCGCTCCTGTTATTTTGGTCCACACCCAAATACTTATATTAAATGAACTAGAACCAGGGTTTGATTCCAGCAGACTAAACACTGCATATGTGAAAGCACCCTATGCAAAACTGCAGCCGGTTTAACCGGCGTCCACTGTTACAAGTTATTGTCAAGATTGACATTTGTTTTCTTTTTTTTTTTTTTTTTTTTTTTTACATTAAGGCAAGTGTGCTTGAGGTCCTCAGTTAAAACGGCTGATCGGGTCATAAATGGCGAGCTTATAGAAATAAAACTTGCATTTTACAGATAGTAGATATTGTTGTTTGTTGTCTGTTAAAGTGGTGGCATGAAGTGCCCAAGTGATGCATAACACTCTTTTTTTCCTCTCCTTTTTCTCTGTCTTTCAGTCTCATAGTTGGCAACCTGGCATCAAAAACCCGTACAGAGGAGTGGTGGTGTGGCCTGTTCCTGAGAATGTGGAGATCACAGTCACCCTGTTTAAGGTACACACACGATACAATAATATTGATTGACTTGCTTTAGAGTTCTTTCTAAACTCTTCACTGGAGCTATGACGCTAACGTAGCTAATCAGTTAGGGATGTGTATAACCACCAGTTTAGCACTGTCTGAATCAGAGGTGTCCGATTTGCCTGGGCCAGCGCTTTTGCAAGCCCTTAAAGGCCCATATTCTAATATTACATTTTGAGCATTTTCTTGTACAGTGGAGGCTCCATACTGTCTAAGACCAATAATAAACAGATTTAAAAATGTGCTTGAAATCATTGATGCGGTGAAGTTTTCTTTTGGTTAGAAGATTCAGTTTGGGTTACGCTTTCCTTTTTCTCTGTTTTCCCTGTAAAGTGACAGGGTGTGTGTGAGTGTGTGAGTGGCTGGTTAGGGAATGTCTGTTTATCGCAGCTATAGCGTAG
>CM040984.1:4460639-4475639 GCA_022985145.1 Pangasius djambal | reverse complement strand
AGTTGAAAGCAGTAATACTTTTAGTTGTGCCAGTTGAATACATATTTTGATTAAGCTAACACTTTAAACCATACACTGCATGTGTGTTTAAAAAAACCCATCAGACGTAGCTGTGGCTGAATCCATGTAAACATCCAAAAATGACAATGTGTTTTGACAAAATTTTCTTGTTTTTTTTTCCTGCATTTAACACACACCATATGGCCAAATGTTTGTGGGCATTTGACAATCACACTCATCTGTGCTTTTTGAGTATCCCATTCCAGACTTAGTCTCCCTTTTCTGTTATAATAACCACAAGAGCATTAGTGAGATCAGGTACTGATGTTGGTGAGGAGGTCTGGGGTGCAGTCAGTGTTCCAGTTCATCCCAAAGGTGGGGTTGAGGTCAGGGCTCTGTGCAGGACACTCGAGTTCTTCTACTCCAACCTTCACACACCATGTCTTCATGCAGCTCGCTTTGTGCACAGGGGCATCGTCATGCTGGAACAGGGTTTGGGCCTCTGAGTTCCAGTGAAATTGTAATACTACAGAATACAAAAACATTCTATACAATTGTGTGCTCAGGTGTCCACATACTTTCGGCCGTATAGTGTAGTTTGCAGTTTTCAAAACTGGCACACTGTGTAGTAAAAAATATGACCACGTGAAGGGTTTTCCCAGGCCGCCACACCTATATGATGAGTGCCAATGTCTAATGTCTGTCTCACCCAAAACTATATTAGTGAATGGACTCAGCGCCAAAATATTTCAGATTAAACCTTGTCAGTCAGAAATCATCGGAGAATCAGCCAGGCTAAGTTTCTCCTGTCAGTCAGAAAACATCTGAGCTCCAAGCACTAACAGACACTTATTAACTGAATGAAACACTCTGATTGTCTGTAATCACATCACCAATCATCACCAAATCACTCGGAAATGCATTTAAATCATCTCTCTGTCCAGGCAGCTGGACAAATTATCTGGGGTTTTTTTTCTGCAAATTTACAAAAAAACCACATTGACACACAGCTCAGTATTTCTAGTTGAATGGGAAACTTGCATCTCTCTCACTTCCAACACTGACAAGCAGAAATGCTGTAAAGACAATGATGAGTTCATTGTGCTGGACAGAGAGCTGTGTTACGAGGTTAAGACAAGGCCATGGATGGGAAAGAAAACTGCTATGAAAGAAAAATTTATATAGTTATCAGCTTTATTGTGGTTATTAGTCTCAGTAATTCACTATCACAGATAAGGCAGAAAGTGTTCTGAACAGATGATGATATTGTAATCATTGAAAGTGAAGTGTGTTTGTTTGTGTGTGTGTTTGTTTGTTTGTGTGTGTGTGTGTGTGTGTGTGTGTGTGTGTGTGTGTGTGTGTGGGCCTGCCCTTGTCCTTCATTCGTTCTCTTTGCTTCTGTCCCAGAATCCTCCGGCTTTGACCACTCTTGCTGGCAGATGACCCCCACATGCACACCGAGTAAACAGAAACAATCTCTTGTTTTGACTTTGCACAGTGTGACGCAGGAGCTGAAATAAACATGAACGCAGGCCCATGCGTGTCTCTGCGTCACCTGGGAGCGTGTGTTAATCCGCTTTTCTGGCACCTTTCTGGAACGTTCTTAAACCCTGTTGCTCTCTGAGGTCTCCCACCGAGACCTGGACACACGCGTACAGCACTCTTATGGGACACTGTGTGTGTGTGTGTGTGTGTGTGTGTGTGAGAGAGAGAGAGAGAGAGAGAGAGAGAGAGAGACAGACAGACAGACAGACAGACAGACACACGCATGTCATCATGCAATTCATCCTCTGCCCTTAGACTTTGTTGAAAACAGAAAACTTACTGTGTTGCAGGATGATACCTGCTCCAGAGAAAGTGGTGTTTTGAGTGTGAACAGTGTTAAACTCTCATCTCATCAAGATTTAAATTTACAGTCTCTTGACAACAGGCTGAAAACGTATACACCTCAGTTCTGCATTAGGTTAGTTTGCTATTGATTTAGGTTAAGTTAAATTATAAGTTATTATTACATTTACATGTGGCATTTTTTATTTATTTATTTATTTTGTATATAGAGTTTTATCTCTCATCCTGGCCATATACACACATACAGTAGAATGAAATAGCATTCTCCAAGGCCTTGTTGTGACATTAGAAAGGTCACAGACAGCAACGTAGTGCAAAAACTGAGACAAAATGGCAGTGCACAATAGACAATATAATAAAGTGCACACAACAATAAATACAAACAATGGGACAGTATAATAAACACAACGCAGGACATTAAATACAACACACAACAGAATGGTGTAGTGGGTGGTGTGTGGCGAGTTCAGCTGATCATGAAGTGCATCATAAAGTATATCAAATGTTTTAGGAGTGCGCGAGTGTGTGCGCGAGTGTGTGCGCGAGTGTGTGCGCGAGTGTGTGCGCGCACTCCTAAAACATTTGATATACTTTATGCGCGAGTGTGCGCGCGAGTGTGCGCGCGAGTGTGCGCGCGAGTGTGCGCGCGCGACTACTGTGTCTTTTGGACAGAGCTGAAGTGTAGCATCAGATGCTGGGAACTGTGTCTCTCCTTGTGTCTGTCTGTGTCTCTATTTCTTTGTCTCTCGTTCTCTGTGTGTTTTTGTATCTCTGTCTGTCTCTCTCTCTCTCTCTCTCTCTGTTTTTTTTTCTTTTCTTTTTTTTCTTCCTGCTGATGAACATAAACTGTTATAGAGTTACCAAATCCTCTTCAATCCGCCTGTTTATCTATATGCTTGACCTCGTGTGTGTGTGTGTGTGTGTCTGCTTCCTGACACTTCAGTGTGTTTTAGGAACATCTCAGTCGATGCTACTGAAAGGAGTCAGATTTTAGCCTGTTGGTGTTTAGCAGGGGACAGACAGACACACGCACACACGCACACACTAATCCCTGTGTGTTTTATTTGCCTTTCTCCAGCATTAAGTCGTCTTGCTGTTTTTGTTGTGCCTGGACTGTCAGTGGTTCAGAAAGGTCGGACGTGGCTTAATATTACATGGCATCAGTGTTGCAGTAGATTACATCTGGCAATGCACACACATCTGAGCTCCTTCCTTTTACTTTCTCACTCCAGGTCTCTAATTTCTCAATTAGGTTATGTCTCATCACATCATCTACCCTGATTTCGCTTCATAATGTAACTGAATTTGTCCTGATTCGTAATGAACGCCATTATTATCGTAAACAAACTTCGTGGACTTTCCATAACATTAAATGTAACTATAGAAGGATAAAAAGTATAAACAAAAACGTAAGAGAGTAATAAGACACTTTGGGGCTTACTGTTATAGGAAAATAATCAGGGTGGTAACTTTTCCTGTAACAGCACATCATGTTTTATTCTTTACTCAGAGGACCATAGGCGATGGGCATTCATCAACATACGCACACGAGTACGGAAAAAATCAGCGTTTCCAAAACTTTTGCCAATCTGGCGGAAATTGTTTTTAGTTTGGTTTGACTTGTGCAAACATTTACACACACATTTACTAAAAGATTAAACAATGAGGCCCACCTTTTCCAGTGTGTCTCAAGATGATTTTGTTTGTTGTGTTTTCAGTTTTTGCTACAAATTTCATTTCGTTGACAAAACTTTAGCGTTAGAGCTGAATTTGTGCAGCAGAAATAGAAAAAGGAGAAAAAAACAGTAGTTTTTGTGTCTCTAAACAGCAAATTTGTTTTTAAAAGTGCGAGAATCATTGCGTGTGTGTATTCCAGCTGGGGCTGTTGTGTGTAAGTTACGTTTTTGCTTGCATGCTTTCTTAGTCTTAACTCTGCTCTGTTTGCTACTTAGCAGTAGGTGTAATATTCACTGGTCGTGTCGATTTTGAGTGACTGAGACAGAAAACATTATTTGAAATGACTAACCTTGAAAACTCGTTTTTAGTATAGTTCCACTTTAAGTAAAAACTTTCAACTGCTCATTTTGACTTGAACTGAAGCTCTTCCTTAGGCTATTGCTTATAATATTTTGTTCTTTAAAATTAGGCTGAAGTTAGCGAGTGGCATTTATACCACCAGAACAGTGATAATGTTGCGGAGGAATACGAAACCTCAGCACTGGAATGGCCTGTTTTACCCAGCATGCACTTTTTCCAATAAATACGAGTCTTTATTGTGCAGCAGGGTCTCTCTTTCTCACTCTCTCTCTCTCTCTCTCTCTCTCTCTCTTTCGATCTGTTTCTCTCTCTCTCTCTGTCTGTCAGCAAATTACTGATAACTGTTTATTTTATATGTTTGATGGGCCTCTGTTTGTAGATTTCGGTTAGTGCTAAAGATGTAATCACTGCTGTCTATGTAGGGGCATTCAGGTGTGTGTGTGTGTGTGTGTGTGTGTGTGGAATGAGGTGGAAAATGATGAGGTAGCACCTCTAAAAATGGAATGAACTCGTCTGTTAATCCAATATATCTGTGTCTCATGTGAGTGTGTGCGCTCGGCAGTATTGCAGCGGTAGGAGTTTTCGGGAGGCTGTAATTTATTTTTCTGGTCAGCCGTGTGATGAGAAGGAGACGACTGGACACTGCGCTCTGACCTCACTGATAAGAGAGAGAGAGGAAGTATGTGTGTGTGTGTGTGGAGTGTGATGCGATGAGACAGCGAGGACAGTGTGAAATGAGATGGAAAGCACTTTAAAGGCCCCAAAACACATTTTACACTTTTGGTTCATTTGGTTCAGCAGTTCTTTATCTCTGTCAAGTAAAGAACAGTGCAGAAGCGGTGATATTCAGTACGTTGTTGTTTGGAGCGATGTGTCAGAGTGGTCTCTCTATCCATACTTGTCATGTTCATGATACACAAACCAGCATAGCTTCTGTAGCAGTCACATGCATTTAAGTAAAGAGAGACATTAGGTCAGAAAGGGGAGAGTTTTCACAGGCTTTCATAGATTTATTTTCTTTACCCTCTCTGGTGTGATTAGTGAACTGACATTATGGCTTAATTAAAAAAAAAAGTTAACAATGACGACAAATTGTTTAAAGAAAAATGGACAAAGTAGTATGCTTTTATTCTCCCTGCTTCAAAACAGATGTCTTATAAGTTCAGAAGCTGTGCTGCCGGTGGAAAGTGGTAACATGAAGCGCTTTTGCAAAAACAAACACAACCACCTTATTTCTTGCCCCAACTTGTGCGTACAGATATTTTAATTTGACATGGCAAACACATCACACACGACACTGCCGCCAAACTGGGAGCCAAAGTTGGGAGAGACGACACACTGTGTGTTTACAAAAAAAAAAAGTGGCAGTCATGTAGAGGATGTTTCGTAAATAAAGTTTTGCTAAAAAGAAAAGTGCTAATTTCCCTGAGATTTGGAGACTTTTGGGACACCCTGTAGTATTCATGAATATTATTGTAATGTTTGAGTGCATTCCGCATGATATGAGGAAGAGGTAATCTCTAACTGTTAGTGTTATTAGAGTCCTGAGCCACCACTGGGCCTCTGCTAGCTGCACATCTGTGACTCGGGGTCCTGGCAGTTGCAGGGGATCCCCTAAACATACCCAAGTGAGAGAGGTATAGTAGAAAGATCAGGATGAAGCACATGGAGCAGACACAGATCATAAGCAAAACGCTAGTAATAAACACTGACCAGTTGGATCTGCAACCTGCAGCTGGATTCTGCATTTTAAAGGCAGGGATTTTATAATGAATTATTAATTCCTTTACCTTCTTGCATGCGTAGTGATGTAAGTTGGCTGGGTAGGTGGAGCGTCCAGGTAGGATCTTGTTTAGGGTCCCTTTATGTTCTGAAACATTTGAAATAAAACCAATAGTGAAGGAAAAATACAAATAAACAGAGAGAACAGAAAAATGGCAAATATAGAAACAGTATTTTCTTTAGTTTTGAAGCCCTTTACTTTTTAGTTGTTTTTGTCAGTTCTTTAATCCAGCTTTTCTGTTCTGAACAAGGATACACTACCCTGGATTTCTCCAGTCCTGCCATGCAGCGTTTCTCAGCCAGATGGACAGGAATTGCTTTTGTGTAGTAATTAACAAGCTGATGAACATAATAGATGATGTGATGTTTCTCATCTCTTCATGTTGCCATTCTCTCATTGACTTTCAGTGTGAATCATGAATGTCTCTTTTTTTTTTTTTTTTTCTTTTTTCCCCCCTTCTTTTTTTTAATCACCACCGTGACCTGCTGTAGTGAGACAAAAGTGGTGTGAGCGTTGCTTTGATTGAGTAGATTGTGTGATGAGGTGGGAGGAAGGAGTGAGCTGTTTGTTTTCTTTCTGGTGTGTCTCTAATTAATGAACTGATGAGACAAAAGGAGGAGGTCAGGCCCCTTCCCCTGCCCCGACTGATAATTTGGTGTGTGTGTATGGTAGGACCGCCCGCAGCTCTGACCCTCACCCCCCATACTGGTACCAGCTGTGGATCAATACCTGGACAGCTGGGCTAGCTTCCCCTGTTGTGCCAAAATGACACGCAGACACACACACACTCACACTCACACACACACGCAGACACACACACACACACACACACATTGCCACTTCTGAAGTAGCTAGTGCCAACTCACCCCCACCTCTCTGAGCCACTCTGTAGTTGGCCCGACTGTAAATGTTAACAAGAGAAAGATCATTTAAACATATTTTTTTTAACTTTTTTTTTTTTTTAAAACAAGCCTCTAAAATCATTACTTATCGTCGTCCCTGTTAGGAGAGCAGAAATAAGTTCAGTAGTTCAATACATGTGACACACCACACACCACTTTGGTAGGAGTGTGTATTCAGTAATTAAACAACACAGCGCTGATGAATTCACGATTCCGACTGGTCAGTAGGTGATGATTCATTTTCTGTAACAGCAGCTCTGACTCTAAGGGTGCGATGGACTTTAACAGGAAACATGCTGGCATATATATATAGTCCCTTATGTGTGGAGACTTTTGGGGCACCCTGTAGTATGGTTTGTATAGTAACCAAAAAAAAAAAGAAGTCCATGATTTTTGATATGGTGAAGTTTTCTGTGAGAAGACATGTATTTAATATCTTTGGAAGGAGTCTCCGGTGTCAGTGCTTTGTAACAGAGATAAAGCTGTAATTATTCCATAGTCTTCAGGACTGAGGGCTTGGCATTTTCTCTAACATTTCTTTTGCCTTATTAACCAATTGAAAAATGTAATTGATGGCAAATTGCCGTAGTATGAGAGGAATATAACACATGGGCACGTGCTGTTACGGATAATAATCAGTGACAGGGTGGTATGATGCGGCCAGAAGTGAAGTGGTGTCACCGTTATCACCCCGAGGTTCATTGTTTTCCAATAAGAGCGCACACACAAGTGTTTTATTTCTTACATGTACAACTAGGAAATAGCAAGTAACACGAATTTCTCTTCATTCCCACTGATGGCTCATGTTTGCCATTTAGATGGACTCCCCTCTCCATGTACTTGCGCTCTTTGGGTTTGATGGATTACTACGCCGAATATGTATTGTCGTATTATATATTATGTACACATGTTAAAAGGAATCAAACCTCTGCTGGTGTTCTGGTTTATATCTGGTTGAAGTACATTAGCATGGCAGTAGGGGGCATCCTTCAGCTGACCTGGCAAGCCCTCGTCTCCCCTCTTGGCGAGGTGTTTAGCAATTCAGAAGACACAATGCGAGCGCATTGATAGTCATATCCCTGTGATAAATTAAAAGTGCCTCATTGTCCCTTTCCATTTTACACATTGTCAGAAGCGCGGCTCTTAATCTCGCCTCCTGATTGACACCGGCGGCCGGGGAAAAGAGCACATTTTATTGTTTGCGCTCGTCAAATCTAGTTAAAACCCAATTCTTTGCTGGGTATTTGCATATTCTTAAGTATTTCTTTCGGAGAGTGGGCCCTAAATCCGTCTTAAGTGTTTGATGCTTTTGGAAAATTCATTCACAAAGTATCTACATGCGCTATTAGCTCGGTATAATGCAGCAGGCTAATCTGCTTGATAAGAAGGGGGAGGTGGGCACCGTTTTCTTCAGGGATGACACGCTATATTTCCGTGCGATTCAACAGGGGCTCAAATGTCAACACAAATGTCAAGAGCCATTACAGAGTGGATGTTTTTTTCTTTTTTTTCCCCCTCTCTCCATCTTTATTTTATTAAAAGTGGTCTTTCGAGCCTGTTATTCAGGGTCAGGCCTGGTGGGATTGGATGTCTGGGTAATCTGTTTGCTTCTGTAGATAGGTGGTTGGAGTGGAGATGGTGAAAAGATGCCCAGGTGTTGCCCTTTGTTTTGTGCCGCAGCATAGTTTGAGAGTAAGAGAAGTAGGGGAGAGACGTGTTTGGCCTGGTCGCTCTGTGATAATGACAGTCTCGGGTGTTTCCTGCCTTTTATTCCCAAAACAAGGCAGCTACACCTGAATATCAAGTTCTGCTCCATCTCTGGTTCCAAACTGGACAGGATTGTGCAATGTTATTCACTGCCAGCCACAGTGCAGTATGTTTCCCTGCAATGACGCACCTCATTCGGCTTATCAGCTCTTTATCAAGTCCTTCACAACCTCAGTCTAGTGTTAGAGTGGACAGAAGTCATTTTCATAATAGTAATCAAGGGCAAAAATATTCACATTTATGAACACAAGGTCCACTTTTAGTTGCCTAAGGCAGTGTTTCTCAAAGTCAGGTCCATGAAGCATAATCAGAGGGTCCATGATTTTGTGACAGTGTTGGAAATCCCAACCTACCGTTATCAGAGCTGTTATTTATTATTATTGAGTTCTTATTGTTATCAGCCTACTTGCCTGGTCCCTTAAATTGAATGGGTTTAATCCAAACCTCAGTAACACTGACACAAAATGGCTGACCCTGTGCTCTGGCCCCAACTTTTGGAAATGTGAAGTAAAGAATTTTGACTGTACTGTAATGTACACTTTATGGCCAAAAGTATGTGGACACCTGGCCATCACACTCCACATGTGCTTTTGAACATCCCATTCCTGATTTATTCCCCCTTTCTGTTATAATAAGCTCCACTATTCTGGGAAGGCTTTCCGCTAGATTTTGGGGCGTGGCTGTGGGGATTTGTGTTCATTCAGCTACAAGAGCATTAGTGAGATCAGGCACTGATGTTGGGTGAGGAGGTCTGCGGTGCAGTCGGTGCTCCAGTTCATCTCATAGTACAGCTGTTCAGAGGGGTTGAGGTCAGGGCTCTGTGCAGGACACTCGAGTTCTTCCATTCCAACCTTGTCTTCATGGAGCTCGCTTTGTACACAGGTTTGAGTCTCCTAGTTTCTCAGTGAAGAGAAATTGTAATGCATACAAAGACATTATATACAATTGTGTGCTTCCAACTTTGTAGCAACAGTTTGGGGAAGAACCGCAAATGGGCATGATGCTCAGGTGTGCACATAGTTTTGGCCATGTAATATACAGTTAGGTCCGGAAGTATTTGGACAACAACAGAGTTTTTGTGATTTTGCCTTTATACACCACCACAATGGATTTGAAATAAAACAATCAAGATGTGATCGAAGTGTAGACTTTCAGCTTTATTTTAAGAGGTTCCACAAAAATATGGCATTTACCATTTAGGAATTACAGCCATTTTCATCAAAGTACCTCCATTTTCAGGGGCTCAAAGGTATTCGAAGAAAGTGACATTATTGTAAACATAACCATAATTTAAATACTTGGATGAAAATCCTTTGCAGTCAATCCTTTGCCAGGCCTTCACTGCAGCCACCTTCAGTGGCTGCTTGTTTGAGGGTCTTTCTGCCTTCAGTCTTGTCTTCAGTAAGTGAAAAGCAGCTCTATTGGGTTGAGATCAGGCGACTGACTTGGCCATTGAAGAATATTCCATTTCTTTGCCTTCAAAAAGTCTTGAGTTGCTTTCGCAGTATGTTTAGGGTCATTATCCACCTGCACTGTGAAGCGGCGTCCTACCAGTTTTGTAGCATTTGGCTGAATGTGAGCAGAGAGTATAGCCCTATACACCTCAGAATTCATCTGCTACTTCTGTCAGCAGTCACATCATCAATAAACACCAGTGAGCCCGTTCCATTGGCAGCCATACATGCCCATGCCATAACACTGCCTCCACCATGTTTGACACATGATGTGGTATACTTTGGATCATGAGCTGTTCCTTTCATTCGCCATACTTTTCTCTTCCCATCATTCTGGTACAAGTTAATTTTGGTTTCATCAGTCCAAAGAATCTTATTCCAGAACATGGGAGGCTTTTTTAGATGTTTTCTTGCAAAGTCTAATCTGGCTTTCCTGTTCTTCAATGTTACCAGTGGTTTGTACCTTGTTGTAAACCCTCTGTATTTACATTCATGAAGGCATCTCTTAATTGTAGATGTTGACAATGATACGCCTACCTTCTCCAGAGTAGAAGACTCCAGACTTGACTTCTGTTGATGTTGTGAAGGGGTTTTTCTTCACCAAGGAAAGGATTCTGCGATCCACCACTTTAGTTGTCTTCCGTGGTCTTCCAGGCTTTTTGGTGTTGTCGAGCTCACCAGTGCATTCCTTCTTTTTAAGAATGTACCAAATTGCTGATTTGGCCACTCTTAAAGTTTTTTCTATCTCTCTGATCTCTTGTTTTTTCATCGTAATGATGGCCTCCTTCACTTGCATTGAGATCTCCTTGGACTTCATATTGGTAGCTCCAGTCGAACAGCTGCCAAATGCCAACTCAGTACCTGATATCAACTCCAGACCTTTTATCTGCTTCATTTGTCTTGCAGTAACGAGGGAATGGACCGCACCTGGTCAGTTAACGTTTTGTCAGTCAATTGTCCAAATACCTTTGAGTCCATGAAAATGGAAGTACTTTGCTTAAAATGGCTGTAATTCCTAAATGGTAAATGCCATATTTTTGTGGAACCTCTTAAAATAAAGCTGAAAGTCTTCACTTCGATCACATCTTGATTGTTTTATTTCAAATCCATTGTGGTGGTGTATAAAGGCAAAATCACAAAAACTCTGTCATTGTCCAAATACTTCCGGACCTGACTGTATATGTGGAAGGCCTTCTTCTTCTTCTGACTGAGAATATCAGCTTGAGTCTAATATGTAATGATGGAAAATTCATGAATAAAAAGCATTGTGACTGTAATAAATAACCAGAATGCTATTGTACACATGCAAACAGGCCTGCTACTTGAATGGTTGGAATAGTCTCTGGATATAAAAGGTTTGGCAGCACATGGTTTGATGTAAAAAAAAAAAAAAAAATGTTAAACTTCAGGTCTCACATAGGGGTCGGGAAAGGTCTGTCCTGACCGCAGTGATATAATCGTCTTTTATTAACATCAGCATTGCTATTTCACATATTGCCACCTTAAGAAATGTAAAAATGTGCCTGTATAGAATTATATTAATACTTGTTAATTGTTGAATGCATTCAGACACAACATCTGTAGTATTTGAATGCTAGGTTTAAAGGAAATACAGCTGTAATGTATAATGGTTTCTCAGATGCGGTAGAAACTTGTCTTGTATAGGCTTGATTGTGTGTGTGAGTGCGTTTGTGTGGTGGAGAAAAGTGTGTCGCAGTGTGTCTACATGTAGCTGCATCTCGGTCTCCCTCAGACAGCGTCGATAAGGCCCCTCTCTTTACCTATGGGAATACAACTACACACACAGCCACCTATCTGACAGATGCATATCTATACACACAGCGTTTACACACACACACGCACAGCCACTGGCGAGATGCCTATCTGAGATTCTCTCCATCCGCTCTTTATGTGCACACACCGAGTCTGGAATATGTATCTGTGATCACATTGATCTGTGCGAGTGGACCACATTGTCATCCCTACCTGACAACAACAAAGGGATTTATTTGTGTGTGTGAGTGACGGAGCTGGTCAGTGATTGGAGGAAAGATGGCGGGTGCAGCGTAAATGAAAAGCGGTGTGAATAGACATGATTTACAAGCTTTAGGAAATTGTATTAAATATAGCTGCGTCTGTTATTAAAGTATTCCCCAGTCTTTCCTCCATGTGAGTCTGTGCACTAAGCAAGCCAGCCAAGAAATCAAGCCGTTTTGTAAAGAATAAAACATGGCTCAGTTATAGCAAGAAAAGTCATCAATGCCCTGTTGTGATGCGGCACAACATCCTGAACTGTTTTATTACTCTTATATCTCAGCAATTTGGCAGCAATTCGATTTTTTTTATTTAATAATGAATGGCACCACATTCTTCAATTATACTGTAGGGATTAACTGAGAGAGAGAGAGAGAGAGAGAGAGAGAGAGAAATGAGGAGAATTTAATGTGTTAGCTAAGTGTTATAGCATCATCAAAAGACATAAAAGAGCCAGTTATGATCCAGTATGAAAACGGTCTGGTATGAAAAGCAGGCAGGGCATGTTGGGTTGGGAATGTCTCTAACCAGGATAGTTTTAGGATTGTTTAACCTCATCAAACAAATCATTATTCAATATTGAACAAATGTCTTCAGAACAAGATTTGAGATTTTTGATTTCTAGCGCCAGACAAGAGTGAGCCAGCAGCGGAGTCGCACACTCCTCTTTACGCTCTTGTTCTTGTGTGTGGCAAGGAGCAGTGTGTTTGCAGAGCTGAAGCAGCCTCTCTGATCATGCCTCATTCTGGCAACGGATTGCAGCTGCTGCACTGCTCCCGCAAGACTGCCCCACGACACTGTCAGCTGCAGCTCTCCGTGAATAGAGAGAGAGAGTGTGTGTGTGAGTATTTGTGAATGAGAGAGACAGAGAGAGTTTTATAGAGATATTCCTTCAGTGTGTGTGCGCGAGACAGAGAGAGTGTGAGCAAGAAAGACAGAGTGAAAGTGAGTGTGTGCGCGAGAGAGAGTGTGTGTGTGTGAGAGTGAGAGAGAGACACAAAGAGCATGTTTGAGAGACACCGGCTGTGTGTGTGTGTGTGTGTGTGTGTGTGTGTGTGTGAGAGAGGGCGAGAGAGAATGAGTGATGGAGAGAATGAGGGAGAGCATGATAGAAAGAATGACACATGGAGAGAGACAAAGAGAGACACATGCAGTGTTAGAGAGAGAGAGAGAGAGAGAGAGAGAGAGAGAGAGAGAGAGAGAGAGAGTGAGATGGACAGAGAGCAGAAGACAGACACAGAGAATGGCATGTGCCCTGTATCACCACAGCAGTGTCTGAGTAAATGTGTGATATTCCCTCAGCAAGTGGAGAAAAAGGCTGAAGGACAGGAGAAGGCTGAATGTATGAGGTTAATAATGTCGTCTCCTTTCTGCAGCACCTCCGGTCTAACTCTGTGGCTATGGTTTAAAGCAGCTTGCCTGAGGATCAAACCATCTGTCTTCCTGTGAGCTCTCTAAATGTTCAGCTCAAGATGCATTGTCAGTGAATACAGTCTGGTCCTGGAGTCCCCTGTTTGCTCACTTGATTCAATTTATTACCTAATTAACAAACCTGACCTGGATGAGATAGAGAAGAGGAACACGCCAAAATGTGCAGGCCAGGGCCACTGAGAACTCTGTTAATGATGCCAAAAGCACATCTGCAAGAACTGGTTTGCATACTCGCACGTGTGTAGTCATCAATTTAGCCAGAATTGTTTTTTAAAACATTAATTGGGAACGATAGATGGCACCTGACCCTCTCTGTATCTAAATATGGCACAGAATTAAAATGTGACCCTTGACCTTAGCTGTATACACTATTTACTCCATCTAACTCTATCCCAAGTGTTCCTGCTGTCTGGATTTCTGATCTACAGGGGGCGCCATTGACCACCGAGCTGCACACACACGCTGGATACAGGGACATTGCAGCGTCTCATGTACAAATATTCTGATAACATCTGGTTGAGACTTGTTTGTTTATTTATTTTTCGTTGATGCAGTTCATTCAGAATTCAAAGTTTGTGGGAAATAATGTCGCATTTACCAGATAGAATATATTCAGGAAAGAAAGTGTGTTTGAAGCCCCATCCAGTGTGTGTGTGTTAGCTCATAGCACACTAAAGCAAGTCCAGTAAAGGCTTTAGCATTATGCATTAGTTCACATGCTTCTTTCTGTTGGTTATTGTTCTGAAGTACCAGTTTGGGGAAATGGAGGAAAAACACTATTAAGGACACGCTCTTTCTTTTTAATGTTTGTTTTCCATACTGGTGTGTACCGCTGTGTGTCTTCAATCAGCAAGGCAGAGCTTAAATTCAGTTCTGTAAACTGTTCTCCAAAGTGATCATGTGACAACCAGCTATGTTTTTCATTTCTAAGGTGGGATGTAGAATATTGCTTAGCATAAAATATTGGTTATGTTAGCCAGCTAGTTAGACAGGTAACGGCTAGGTAACGTTAGACAAACTGTTGCGTTGTGGATTTAATGTTGTATGATCAAGTTTGCAGTTGGTTGATCAAATTAATCTTTAAGCGCCGTGCTTGTTGACCCAAGGTTGCTATTCACGTTGGCGAAATCAGGATATGTGTGCATTTATATCATTTCAGTTATGAATATTTTATTCTAATTTGCTTTATTCAGCCTAAACATTCAGGCTGTTTTGGTGATTTTTCTTTCATTTCCTCTCTCTCTCTCTCTCTCTCTCTCTCTCTCTCTCTCTCTCTCTCTCTCAGGAGTCTCCGTCGGGTCGGAGAAAAGCCCTGGCCACCAGCAGCATCAACATGAAGCAGTACGCGAGCCCCATGCCCACGCAGACGGACGTCAAGCTCAAGTTCAAGCCTCTCTCCAAGAAGGTGGTGGCGGCCACGCTGCAGTTCTCCCTGTCCTGCATCTTCCTGCGAGAGGGCAAAGCCACGTGAGTCCAGCTTCACCCCCTCAGAAACACACGCCACCTTCCTGACAGCTCACACACCAGTCAAAGCCTTTCTTTTCCCTCTTCCTCCTTCACTCCTTCTCTTCTGCTTTTATTTAAATCCCGTGAAACGCACTTGCACTTGGACCTGAGTGCTCCTTTTTATTTACAGAAGCGGTAGAATATAAAACTTCGCATCTTTTTTCATCTTCTCCCACCTGTTATCTTCAGCCTCATCTTTTCCTGTTGCTTTCTTCGTTTGTCTCACACTTTCTCTCAT
>CM040984.1:4449179-4460539 GCA_022985145.1 Pangasius djambal | reverse complement strand
ACTCTTTCTCTCTGTCCCTCTCTCTCCCCCCTCTCTCTCCGTCTCTTCGTTCGTCCCCCCCCCCCCAACTCACTCTTTCTGCCTCTCTCTCCCCTCCGCATGTGTGAATGCAGATGTTTACAGGTGTGACACCAGTCTGCAGCTTCTGTCCAGAAAATTAGCAAACGATTTAGTGTATGCCCCTTTGCTTATGCGACACACTTAGCATACTTTTATACTACATATACTACATGCTTTCTTAAGAAAACACTTTTGCCGTTAATGTTTCACATTCAGAATTGCAGTTTGTTTGTTTCTGCTCACCACGGTTGTAAAGACTGGCTGTTTGAGCTACAGTAGCCTTCCTGTCAGCTCAAACCAGTCTCATCTGAACTCCGGCATCAGTAAGCCGTTTCCACCAACAGAACTACTGCTCACTGGATGTTTTTTGTTTTTCGCACCATTATTTGTGAACTCAAGAGACTTTTTTGTTTGCTAATCCCAGGAGATCTGCAGTTACTGAGACACCCAAACCAGCACACATGCCACAGTTAAAGTCACTGAGAGTCACATTTGTTCACATTTCTTCCACCCAATTTTGGGGGCTGACAAATTGTATTGAACAGATGAGCTCCAGTCAGTAATTATAAACCTACAAGGTGTCTTTTATAGAGCGAGATAGAGGGATAAGTACACATCATTTGTCTTTGTCAGTAATATAACCAACTGCTTCTTGTGCTAGTTACAGTCTGCTGCTTATTGTTGCCTCCGTTAGCATCGTTGGTCAGATTAATCCCTGCCACGTGTTGAGAAAAGAATCTGATGCAACAGGCACCCTGCATTCTCTCCATCCCCTGAATACGGTTCAGAAATGAAAGGATATTCGAGAGGTGGATATTCTACAAGTCTTTTTTTTCTCGCTCTCTGTTTGACATTCATGTCACAGCGATCCCAACAAACAGCACAGAGATGAAATATTTCCAGCCGCTGGCCCTGAAAGTGTAAATATCTCTCACCTGGACAGAATATCCTTTTTTTTCCCCCGTCTATATATTTTCTCAGCACCCCCCCCTCTAAAGAAAGCGAGTGTGAGAGGCATATATAATGTGCGCAGGCCTTTTGTGTTATCGGCTCACGCACGTTTTTTTGTGCACGTAACCCCTCTTAACCTGCCGGAATGATGTCACGGGCACACAAATAAACTCCATTACATACGTTCAAATAAGCTCTGGCACGAGCAAAAGAAAGGTTGGAGCGCATTCATGAAGGGGTGATGGAGAAAGAGGGAGCGAGGACGAAGGGTCGGGAATGAGAATAAGATACGGAGAGAGAGAGAGAGAGAGAGAGAGAGAGAGAGAGCGCTCACGTTGGTGCTAATCCTGTGGTTTTATCTCCAGTGGTGGAAACTCAGGCAGGACTGTGTGTTCATGCTGCTGCTTCTCATGAGGAAGAGCGTAAAAAAACACACTGTTAACATAGGCTTGCTTCTCTCTCTCTCTCTCTCTCTCTGTGCTTATATCGTTATTAGTACGTTGATCTCTCAGACGCATATCGTAGCCTCAGGATGGAATTACAGCTTTTTTTCTTTCTCTTTTGTTTGTTGTTCTTTCTGTTTTCACTTCTTTGCTGTTTCCTTCATTTCATATAAGCACATGGAAGCCAAGCTCTCCTTGCCAGTGATGCTGACTCACACTCTTTTTCAGTCATTCCTTTTCTTTCATATTTCCTTTCTTTTAGCTCTTGCGCTCATGCGCTGTGGAGAAACGTTCATACATGTCTTCTGTTGTTGGAGTTTGTTGTTGGAGTGCCGGAGTTCTGGCTATTGGTGTTTAAATGGAGCTGTAAAGCTGACTTCCTGGCATGTTGGTGCCTGTTTGAGCATACTTACCACATTTTCCCCAATTAGATTCAAATTAATCACATTAGCTGGAGTGTTGTTTGGCCTGTTCTTATGAGACTTTGAGCTGAAATCCTGACAGTGCCACAGCCACACATGGACGGGAGTCCAAGAGATGGTGGTGATTATTATTATTATTATTATTATTATTATTATTAGCCCTGCCGTCTGCATGAGAAGAAGGTCCTTCCTGATTCCCCTGTCGATCAGAGCGCTGTTATGCAGTTGTGGCTGAAGAGGACAGTGAGTGTCTCCTCTACGGGGAATTGAGCTCCCTGTGACATCAGGATGTGCAAAAGTTTAAAAAGACTTTTCTCTCCATCTTTCTTGCTCTGTCTTTCTCTGTATATCTCTCTATCTCTCTCTTGTAAATCTCTCTGTGTATCTTTCTGTCTCTCCCTGTGTGCTTCTCTCCATCTCTTTCTATCTCCCTGTCTCTCAGTGTATTTCTCTCTCTCACACACACACACACATTCAATTCAAAGGTTGCTTTATTGGCATGACAAATGTTAACATTTGTATTGCCAAAGCATGGATACAGACTTTGTGAACAAATCTCTCTCTCTCTCTCTCTCTCTCTCTCTCTCTCTCTCTGTCTGTCTGTCTGTCTTTTGTCTCTGTCTTTCTCTCCCTTTGTATCTCTTTGCCTGTCTCTGTCTTTCTCTATTTTTCTGTCTCCCCGTATCCCCCGTCTCTCAGTGTATCTCTCTTTCTGTCTCACTGTCTCTCTGTGTGTCTCCCGCTCTGTTGATTTCTCGTTCTCCCCCCCGCTCTCTCGCTTTTTCTCTGTCTCAGGGTACTGCAAAGTGCCAATGGTCATTGTAATGCCATAAAAACTGTAAAAATTAAACTGCTCCAAACTGAACATTGAATAAATAAATAAGTGTGTGTGTGTGTTAATGCATGCTCACTGACTGTCCGTATCATTCGTTTTCACTTCATCCTTTAGAGATGAAGACATGCAGAGTCTGGCCAGTCTGATGAGCATGAAGCAGGCCGACATCGGCAACCTGGACGACTTTGAGGAAGAGAACGAGGAGGATGAGGAGAACCGTGTCAATCAGGAGGAGAAAGCTGCCAAAATCACAGGTGAGTTAGAGGAGGATGGAGATTCAACTCTTACTATTATTGTTTTACTTTACAATAAACCTTTACTGACACTTTTTGGTACTTATTAGCTTGCGCATATTTGCCAGTGGAGTAATTTTGGATTATTTATTGAAGATAGCTGTCAATGAACAATCATTGTGTATCATTTTTCTACATAATCTTCATTTCATTCAGTGTTCCAGCACTTACTGAGTGTCTGGATTCCTTAAGAAAAAAAGAATCAATGAGCACCCAGTCTGCATTTGAGGAATTACTATTGCTTGATTGCTGTATTCACTTTTCTCTCCTGAAGTGATCTTCATGACTGATTTTCTCACTTAGCTTAATGTTCTGAATTAAAACCTAAGCACTGTCCATTATCCGAACGATCCTGTTCTCCCGTTGGACAGTTTGTGATGTGGGCTTAACTTATCTGACTAACTCGCGGAAGAAGGACAGTGAGTGTCTCCTCTACGGGGAATTGAGGCATCAGGATGTGCAAAAGTTTAAAAAGACTTCTCTCTCCATCTTTCTTGCTCTGTCTTTCTCTGTTTATCTCTCTATCTCTCTCTTGTGAATCTCTCTGTATCTTTCTGTCTCTCTCTGTGTGCTTCTCTCCATCTCTTTCTATCTCCCTGTCTCTCAGTGTATTTCTCTCTCACACACACACACATTCAATTCAAAGGTTGCTTTATTGGCATGACAAATGTTAACATTTGTATTGCCAAAGCATGGATACAGACTATGTGAACAAATGTCTCTCTCTCTCTCTCTCTCTCTGTCTGTCTTGGAGGAGCACATTCTGACTTGGAGCTCTTGTTTGTTTATTAGTTTCATTTTTGTGATTGTGTTCATGTAATTATTTGGTATATATTTATATACACATACATGTATATGCGTATATCTATGTTAACATATAGGTAGTGACAGTGGATGTGTGTGACTGAAAGAAAACACTCAGAGACTCCGTGTGTGTGTGTATATATATGAGAATTTCTATGTTTGTGCAGGCTTGTGTGTCTTCTGTTTCCCTTTGTTGTTTTTTTTGTTTTTTTTCTGACTGCTCGCGTTAGTTTTTCTTCACATGTTGATTGCACGCATGAGAGTTTGTGTGTATGGTGTAAATCCAAGACTCAGAGTTTGTTTATCGTATTAGAGAACCTTAGCTTAGGAAAATCATAAAAGACACGGTGGTAAATCGGAGTTAGTGATTCCACTCGGAAATTGATTATTTTCCTACAACAGAGTGTCCAGATGTTTTATTTCTCTTATACCACAGCAGTTTGTCAACACTAACTTTTTTTTTTTTAGTTATTAAACAACAACACATACTTATCAGTTAAATGCTGTGTTTATTCTTGTTGAACATCTATGAAGCAAGTTAATCCATGTGATCACTTGCGCTATAACAGCTGTAAATAGTCATTCCCTCGCTTTCTGATAATCAGACAGAATTCTTGGAGAGAGCACTAGTTCTCTTAGATTTTCCCACGGAGGAAAACCTAGTTACAGCTTTACTTCCGAGTGTTACAGAGTGTTGACACTGGAGACTCCTTCCACAAAATGTTAAATAAATGTTTCCTCACAGAAAAACTTCACCATATCAATGATTATATGCTTTTCTTTATTATCTAACACATGCATTAATCAAGCGTCTGAATAAATTTCCGACGTGTCCGACGTGTCCGACGTGCTGTTCTAGAAAATTAATCAACCCCTTCTGACCAATCAGAATCAACAGTGCTGCAGTATTACATTAATTATGTAGAATATCAGACCTAGTATATATCTGCTATATAACCCTAAATAATACCGTAATAAATAAATGCGTGTGTGTGTCGTGTGCACTAGTGAGAGTGAACATACTGTGTGTGTATCAGTAGGTGTGTGTATTTGTTTGTCCACAAATGTGTCTAAGTTTTGGCAGCACAATTAATATTAGATTTGAATTTATTGTCATTTATAATTCAGTGATGATAAAATGCAGTAAAACCTATATTGAGAAAATATCGTCAGGACAATTGTTTTAGTCTTTACTCTGCAGTGTGTGTGTGTGTGTGTGTGTGTGAGAGAGAGAGAGAGAGTGAGTATTGATGTGTGTTGTTGTTGCCTGGCCGCTCTGTTTGCAGAGATAGTCAGGCAGTTAAATGCCCTCAGCAGTATAGATGGAGACGCAGATGAAGGCCCAAAGCACACCCTCAAAGCAGCCTGTTCTCCTGCAGGTCTTCAGTTTTCAGCTTTAACTTCACTTTTCACTCCCTCCTGTCCCCCGTGCACTCTCACTCTCCTCATCACACTCTTTTTGCTCTCTCTCCCTCCTCTGTCTTTGCCCTTCTGTTGCATTATGGTGATGCTTGTCGTGTATCGTGTCTGACTCCGTTTAAAAACATGTGAAGTGATTTTGGGTTCAGTTCCATTTTCTTTACATGCCGCCTTCATTTCGTCCCCGTTTTGTGGTCGATCTTTGGGTTGAGTTTTATTTTTCTGCAGTTTGTAGTGAACCAGGCCTTCCTCGTTGGCCTGTTGCACCTACTTCCGAATACTGCCCCGCCCCTTTATGGGAGTGTGAATAATTTGTAATATATGACTGTTTTATTATAGCCTTTACAACATAACACAGATTTGGAGATTTGACCTCTTTGTCTCAGTTCCAGAAGGTTTTTTGTACAAAAAAAAAAATCCACATACTCCAAATGTGGTAGCCAAGACATGTTCAATGTCCAGTGTTTGTGTTTTTCATTTTGGCACAGGAAGTATGAGGCTGAAGTCTCACATTAAACTCTTTCCTGTAAATGTCTGCTTCGGTAAAGTTATATCCTTACCAAGAAACAGATTAGTCACTATTATTATAAGCTTTGTGTTCGTCTATCTGTGTGTATGGACACTCGAGTGGTTCACTCCAAAACGCAGTTGTTATTTATTGTTTATTGTCGTTCCTGTTTTTTTATATGCATTATTGCTTCATTGATGTGTCATAAGCTTCTACTTTTTATATTAATTATAAGCAACTTTCACATATTCATTATTTTTAATTACAATTCTAATGAGTCATAATGATACAGTAACATGGTGTATGTGTACATGTGTGTGTGTGCGCGTGTGTATTGTCTCTTGTTCTCCTCACACCTGTTTGCTTTGCCCAGAGTTGATCAGTAAGCTGAACTTCCTGGAGGAGGACGAGCAGGAGCAAACCCTCACCAGCTCCAACCCCTTCGAGGAGGCTGATGACCCTGTGGACCTCAACCCATTCAGTGACCCTGATGAGGAGGGTAAGGGATGACCTTTAACCCCCTGCATGACCCTCAGCTAAAACGCTTGTCTCAGAAAATTAGCCTACAGAATGAGAGAGGAGTGTTCAGAGGCACCTGATGGCATTTCATTGGTCAATTGATTTAATTATCATGGTCAAGGCTGAATGTTATCAGACTAACAATATATTCTAGTTTCAGTTTTTTTTTTATGTCATATCAAACTGTGCTTTATTAAGTTATAAAGTGCATCAGCTTAATTTCACTAGCAAGCTACGAAGATGGTGTTAGCAATCTATCGGGATTTATAAGGTTTTTCAATGATGCTTAGTATTGTGTCAAATAATACAATAAAGAAATCACAGCTCTGCTTAGAAGCGAAGAAAAGCGCTACTCACTTGGGTTTGCTGTCAGTTATTTCAGTAAAACGCAGCATGCTAAAGCTGCACTGCATTGCAAACTTGCAAGTACGCACAGACTAAACCACTATTTAATTCTGTCCTGTTGCTTGTGTGTCTTCCATCCAGAATCGGGGCTGGCACCCCCTCTGGAATTCGCCTTAAAAGACGAGGACTCCCCAAATCCACTGAACCCGTTCGAGGAGCCGGAGCCGGAGCCGGAGCCGGCTCCAGAGCAACCTGAGTACAAGAACCCCTTCGATGAACCAGAGCTGGAGAGCTTACCCCCGAAAGGCAGCAGCAGGAAGATCCCACGTCCTGTGGACATGAGCAAATACCTGTACGCAGACAGCAGCAAGACGGAGGAGGCCGAGGAGCTGGATGAGTGAGTGGGAGACATTGTGGGAGGTGGGGGTGGGAACATAGCACTGGGTACAGTGAGGGAGGGGTACAAAAAAAAATCTACCTGAGCGAAGGAGTAAAGACGAAGATTGTATATAAAATATACATTTTGTCTGAAGGAGAATATCATTTGCATAATGTTTGTACTGCTCTTAAACAACACCTCAGTGCCCCTTTGATATAGTCTAGTGTAGTTTTTGACCCATTAGTGTTGCTATAGTTAGGCACTGTGTTGTTTCTTGACCTGCTCTAAAGATTTCCTTATATAGCCTTCAGTTCCCTTCAGGTTCCGTCCCTTGAATTCTCTAATATTAAAGCATTTCCCTTCTCTTTAATTCCCTTCCTTTAAAATTGCCTTATAGTTTCCTTCAATTTAACTTCCTTCAATTTATTTCAGTTCTTTCTCTACAATTCCTTTAAATTCCCTGCAGTTTCCTTCAATTCTGTTCCTTTCAGTTCTCTTTCCTTCCCTTCAATTCTGACTGTATGTAAAATATACATTTTGTCTTTCCCTTCCCTTCATTTCCCTTCCCTTCATGTCCCTTCACTTCAGTTTCCTTCCCTTCATTTCCCTTCTCTTCAGTTTCATTTTAATTCCCTGTAGTTCCCTTCAATGCAGTTCCATTCAGTTCCTGTCAGTTTCCTTTAATTCCCTTTAATCCCCTTTCTTTTGTTTGTTTGTTCTTTCCTTCCTTCCTTCCTTCCTTCCTTCCTCACTCACTTCATCCCTCCCTTCATCCCTTCCTCCTTCTGTCCACCCATCCCTCCTTCTATCCATCCCTCTATTCGTCCTGCTTCATCCATGTCAGGGTTTCGGCACCTGATCCTGTAATGCTAGGTGCAGGAAAGGGGCACACAAATTCCACACAAAAGTCAAATATCACATTTGTAACTTGAATGTGTGAATGAAAGAAGAAGATGGTGAGAGTGTGTATATGTGAGAGTCAGGGTGTGAGTCTACATATATATGTAAAGAGAGTGTGTGTGTGTGTGTGTGTGTGTGTGTGTGTGTGAGAGAGAGAGAGAGAGAGAGAGGAGAAAGCAGTAAACAGTAAGCAGTAAGCAAGGGTTTTCAGCAGAACAAGGCAGCTGTTGTTCGTGGCATTCTTTCTCCTTGTCTGTACATCTATATCCTTTCTCTTCGGCTTCTCTCTCTCTCTCTCTCTCTCTCTCTCTCTTTCTCTCTGTCCCTCTCTTATACCATTCTATCATTCCAACACAGACTGTTTGTCTAACCTACCATTAAAACCCTTGATGACCAGAGAGAGTGAAAGTGAAAATAAAGAGAAGTAGAAAAAGACTGAAGGGTGACCTAGGCTGTTAGTATTTCCTCTCACACTCCTATGACCTCTCCTACTCTCGTGACTTTTCACACACATTGAAAAAGAGACAGGAAATACAGAGGAAAACATAAATGTTTTCGCTTTTTCCCTTCCATTTTCTCCCTCGCTCTCTCCTCCTCAGCCCGTCATGTGTCTCTAACCTTGTCTTTCAACCGAATAGCTTTCTTTCCATTGTGTTGGCGTGTGCGCTGAGTGACGGCTCCTTGCACAGAGGTGTGTATTGATGCCGTGCATGTCTGCCTGTCAGTGAGTGCATCGGCGGGGTCAGAGGTCAGAGTTCGCAAGGTGTGACCTCCGGAACACCTGGCTGCTCTGGAACTCAGTGGAGCATTTTGTTGGGTCATACAGCTCTGATGCTCCTCTTACCTTCCTGCTGAAACACACACGCAGAGTTGTCTAGAAAAGCAGACGTAGAGACATGTTTTATTAATTATTATTTATTTCATATAGTTTATTATATATCATTATTAATTCAGCCACATTTGGCTTTGGGTTGCATCACTTTGAGACATAAACATTTTCACAAGTTAGCAAAAACTAATACAGTCTTGTTAACTTCTGTTGATCATTTAGGATTCCAACATTTTTCACTAGTATGAGTTAAAAGGAAAAAAAAATCATTCGTATCGGCTGAAAGCAGTAGTGATGAAAATAAAATAAAGACGCATAATATCAGATGTCAGTGGTAAAGTGCCCACAACAATTAATAGTGGTTTAGGAGCATCCATGTGATACCCTTTTTTTTTCTTTTAAAGGTACTAACAGCTGAAAAGTGTAGAAATCCCAGTTTTAAATATTCTTAAATAATAATCTTTAGCTGAATAAATATATTGGTGTTTGAATAGTAGCTGCTTTTATTCCATCATTTATTATGGAGTCTCTTTTAAACTCCGGCTCATTTGTTCATTATTCATTTTTCAGGGTTATTTCTATATTATTAGTAAAATATTAGCATTTTTCTTCCGTGATAAACCCTTTGCATCTGGGAAGATCTGAATGAACTCAGGATAAGTGGGTTTCCAGCAGGGTTCTTTTCCTACACATCTGGATATTTTTACGGAATTGATTTATATGACAATACACGTTTCCTGATATTGTGGCATATGTGATTTTAAAAGGAAGATTAATAACTATAGGTGTCGTTATAGTGATTGGCAGAAGTGTTTAAGCATGTATGTAGATGACTAAGTAAAGAATGTAACAGCAGTTTCCCAACACAAATAGCTTATTACTTATATTATTTTAGTGTGACTAAAATAATGAGACGGCTCTTAAGTTTGGTATTTTGGGCTGGAAGAACAACAGTGACATTTTTAATCTTGACAGAAATAAAATAGCCAAATCATTCATGTTAATGAATGAAATTAGCCTGACCTCTAATGTAAAACTAATGCTGCCTGAACAGAGTTTTATTCATGGATTGCACGTGTGGAGGAAGTTAGTTTGATTTGTCTTCAAATAAATAGTTAATTAGCATCGGTTTCTGTTTACATTTCATGTTTTACATTTTAACTGTAACGTTGGTTTTAAAAAAAAAAAAAAAAAAAAAAAAGGTAAAAAGTGGTGGTGTGTTCCTGTGTGCTGAGCCTGAAGTGTTTTAATTTTCTCTCTCTGGCTTATTTTAAGATCGAACCCATTCTACGAGCCCAAGTCAGGCAGTCCGGATCAGTCCACTACAGAAAGCACGGCTGCGTTGAAGAACACCAAACGGCGCGCTCCTCTGCCCCCCGCTGCCCCCTCAGTGACCCCCGCCAGCCCTGCAGTGCCCAGTGACCCCAAACCGGCTGTGCCTGACAAGGTGTCCGTCACATACCCTGCTCTAGGGCTGAGAGAGCTGGCCTCTTCCTCACCAAAGGTAAAGAGTCTTCCTCACTTCCTCACTCTGCATCACTGTCCAAAAGGGTCAGCGTCCTAGTAGGACAGCAGTGTTACGATTTTATTTATTTATTTATTTATTAAATGGCTCCTTTTTTTTTTTTTTCTTCATGTTGCACCATTTTTCTCTTCCGTTGTCTTTATTTCCTTCTCTCCGTTTGCAGCCACCTTTCTCCTCCTGCTCTTATTTTTCCTCTTTTTTTTCCCCCTTTGCCCTCACTCCACTGCCCGCATCTCTCTCTGTCCCTTCTTCTCTCCATCCCTCCATTCTGCTGTTCCGCGTCTGTCGTTTGCATACGCCATTTGAATACAGGCATGCATTATGCTCCTTATGCATGCGTGATGAGTCTGCTCGCTCAATGCTTTGGTGCCTGTAATTAAGCTGCTCCGTGCTCGAGCTGCGCCTGGGGAGGGAGGGAGCGAGCGAGGGCCTAGGGCGTTGGGTGTATGGGGTGAGACGGTGCCCACGTTTGCAAATAAGAACAAGCACCAGTGATCAGGGCAGGGCTTAACTACGGGCAGCTTCTCACAGAGTGTGTGTTTTTTATTTACGGCCCCCCGTGTGCGTGTGTGTCTGTGCGTTAATGTGGTCTGTATTTAATTATGGCCGAGGTTTATCAGAGAGCAGCACTCGTGCGTGTGTGTGTCCGCGACAGAGGCCTGGCCCAAACTTAAACACATTTAATTACCCAAAAGCATTGGCCTGTGAGCATGAACACACATGCGCTCGTCCGTACACACACACACACACACACACCCTCTGTGCTGCCACACACACAAAATTGGGAGAGACACAACTACGAAGAGGAGGGAAACTGAATTTCACTGTGTCTGTGTTACACGATGTATTATTTTCAGCTCAATTTTGCTGATTTCAGTCAAATCTAAAATCTAATCCTGAATCTGACCCTAACCATCACCATACCTGTGAGTCTAATCCTAAACCTGACCCTAACCATCACCATACCTGTTAGTCTAATCCTAAACCTGACCCTAACCATCACCATACCTGTTAGTCTAATCCTAAACCTGACCCTAACCATCACCATACCTGTTAGTCTAATCCTAAACCTGACCCTAACCATCACCATACCTGTTAGTCTAATCCTAAACCTGACCCTAACCATCA
>CM040984.1:4391423-4446967 GCA_022985145.1 Pangasius djambal | reverse complement strand
CACACACACACACACACACACACACACACACACACACACACACACACACACACACAGATGAGTGCACACACACTAACATATCAGTGTTAATGTGTGAGGTGAAGTGAGCTTAGAAACTGTACAGAACATAAAATGAGCATTAAATAAAGCTAAATGTTTCAAATAAACTGGAGATTAGAAAGAATGAAGTGATAAATGTCCACCTCTCAGTCAGTTACAAATGTAGCATCATATCAGCTTATATTCTTTATAGGGACACGTCACATTTTACATTGTTCTGTTTGTCATGTTCATGCTTCTCTTTTTGGACACAATGAGGTTGTTGTTATATGAAACTCTATTACAGCAGTTATTTTTTATTTTTATAAGACACATTCCTGAATACCTTGTTTTACTGACTGGCCTCAGACCCCAACGTGTGTGTGTGTGTGTGTGTGTGTTTCTCTGTTATGGGACTTAAACAGTAACACTCTGTCTTTGGCTCGGTGCAGGAGCATCAGTGGGGCAGCAAGACCCCCGAAAAAACTCAAAACGGCCCCATAATCCGTGAAACTCTATCAGAATAATCCCCAGAAAAAGAGAGCAAAGTCCTGGACACCCCTTCACTCCTCCGCTTCTCTCTCCTCCTTCTTCGATCCATCGCTCTCTTACAGCGCACCAATTCTGCCGAGAATCTGAGATGCTTATAAGACTTAGACAGGAGGTCTGGAGGTCTTCTCTCTCTCATATGTCTTCTTTTGGAGGAGGCCTCTGGGGGAGGGGAGAGGGAGAGAGAGGGTCTTTGAGTTCTTATCTCTGAAATCTCTCCATTCGATGAGATATAAAAATGAAGTTAGAGCTGTGAGCTGGGGGAAAAGCGTGTGTGAGGGCTGTTTGTGCTTTTAGAATGTCAGAGAGCGAGGCGTCTCTGAGCGTCGACCCAGCTTCACCTCCACTGTTTTCAGCGTTCTTTTAAATGTGATTCTGGCTTGTAAAACTTTTTCCCCTAATGGACAGAGGAACTTTCAAGGCTAAGGCAAGTCATTCATGAAAAAGAAAAGAATCAAGCAGAATATCCTGTTCACACACCGTGTACCGTCTATAGATTGCTAAATATAAATTGTATCATTCTGGCTGTTGTGACAAATTTGACTTTCTAAAATCAAATAAACTGCACAAATCTATATACACCTATTTTTGCCCATCTGACTGAATTTTATTATATTATTGCATTTTATACCATAGCACGGTGGAATGCTTGATTCTGATTGGTCAGAAGGTGTGGATTTATTTTCTATAACAGCCTCCCTGACAGTAGTTCTGGCTGCAAGGTTTATATTAATGCACTTCTTCTAACGCATTATCATTTCGATAGGTACAGCTCACACAGGAACATGTATGGATGCTCCTCATAAACAGATCAGAAAAAGATTAGAAAAAGTGTAATTGTTGATGTGGTGATGTTTCTGTGAGGAGACATTTATTTAGCATTTTTAATGAGTCAAGTGTCAGTGATTGTATCAGTCACAGGTAAAGCGGTAACTTGACGTTTTCCAACGCAAAATCTTCAGTCCAGAGGAGTTTGTGCTCTCCGGTTGCTTGGTAACATGACAAGCTGCTTTATTGTTTGTCTTATTAACTTGGAGAGAGAAACGAGAGAGAACGACTGTTTATAGCTGCTATAATTTAAGTAATAACATGAACTAACTTATCTTGTGGACAGTCCACAACTTAACTCAGTACAACTATAAATAGATTTTTAAAAAAAAGCTTTTGCAAATTGTTGCAGTACAAGAGAAATAAAACATGCTGCCATAGGAAAATAATTAACTGTGTGGTCGGAACAGTATCTCCACTTCCCTGCTGTTTTCTATAAAAGCATGCCCTGTTATGTTTTACTTCTTATGTATTCTAGATTTAGCATCTAAGCTACCCAGAAAAATTTTCCCCCCAGCCGTTTATTATAATGTTTATGCACCACTGAGTGATCATATGTTAGTTACTGTACTGTGTTACTTCTCAGCCGCGGTGATGGAGAGAGAGATATTGTGGTTACTGTATGTGCCAGTCTCAGAGCGGCCTGATTCGATTCTTGCTTCTTTGGCTGGCCCTTCTTCACCTCCCTTCAGTTAGAGGAGAGGGCTTAGTGCTGCTCGCCCAGCCACACCAATAAAGCGCCAACGTCACCTTGACTGGCACTCACACAGGCGCATCAGGTGTGTGTGGGCATGTGGTAAAGAGCGACAGCTCAAGTGCTTCTAGCAGTACCACCACATCACACACATTGCGAATGTGTGTGTGGTTCATGAGTTAAGCACATGAGGAGTGTTCCAGTGCCCACATTCAATAGACACACACTCACACACACTCACACACACTCACACACACTCACACACACTCTCTCACACACACACACACACACGTGTGCACTACAAAGCGCTTAGTAATCTCTCTTTGGTAAGTCCCATCGGCCGAGGATTACCTTTATACTGCACAGAGAGGAGGTGTGTTTGGAGAAATGCAAACACATCTTAGTGTAATCTCTTAAAAGAAGATCTGTTGCAGTGCATATCATTTTCACGTGTGAGACAGGTGTGTGTGTGATGACGTTTGGTGTGTGGGGCTTGTTTGAATAGTCAATAAAAAGTAACTGTGTGTAAGAGTGTTGATGAGAATTGAAGAGTGAGGTTCGTTTGAATAGCCAGTTGGAGACGGATAAAGAAATTCGAGTGTGTGTGTGTGTATGAGGTCTGGTGAGTGAGAGTAACTCTAGATTAATCTCTGCTGATCCTCTCCCACAGGTGTGTGGCCTTAAACTGGCCTGAGTGCAGGCAACCCTCAAACTCACTGATCAATAACTACCCAATACACACACGTGCGCACACACGCACACAAACACAATTTAACTGCATTCCCAAACTTACATGAAGGTTTTGCTTGAGTTCTTAACTGAAAGTATTTGCATGCGAGCTGGGCAATATTGTGTTGTGACAATACCAAAAATTTTGTATCTCAATTCCACTGAAACAATGCCATGGTAGGAACAGCAATTTCTGGAAAATTTACTCCTGACAATTTAATAGTGAACTAGTAGTTAGTAACAGCCAATAGAAATTTAAGTATAATCTTCAAATTCAAGATCAGGCTGTTTTTAATGACTCAGTAGTGCATGCATAAGCTTTACTGCATCTTACATGGAAATGAAAAGCCTTAACAAAGAGCTTACATACGATTGCATCACGTCTTTACTTCTTTGACAGTTCTGGTATTTTATTGAGCTTAATGTCTTTGAAAGAAAATTGAATATATAAAAGTGTTTAACTTTCCAGATTTCTTTGATTGCTTGTTTTCTGTAACATCTATCTACATTGTTGCTGATTTTCTGATGTGCTGAACACAAATTCATCACTTTCACATCTTAGATTAATGCAAACTCAGAAGCTATTTATCACATATACAGTCAGGTCCGGAAGTACTTGGACAATGACAGAGTTTTTGTGATTTTGCCTTTATACACCAGTACAATGGATTTGAAATAAAACAATCAAGATGTGATCGAAGTGTAGACTTTCATCTTTGTTTTAAGAGGTTCCACAAAAATATGGCATTTACCATTTAGGAATTACAGCCATTTTCAACAAAGTACCTCCATTTTCAGGGGCTCAAAGGTATTTGGACGAAGTGACAATTGTAAATATAACCATAATTTTAATGCTTGGATGAAAATCCTTTGCAGTCAATGACTGCCTGAAGTCTGGAGCCCATGTTCTCAAAACTTTGCCAGGCCTTCACTGCAGCCACCTTCAGTGGCTGCTTGTTTGTGGGTCTTTCTGCCTTCAGTCTTGTCTTCAGTAAGTGAAAAGCAGCTCTATTGGGTTGAGATCAGGCGACTGACTTGGCCATTGAAGAATATTCCATTTCTTTGCCTTCAAAAAGCAGAGAGTATAGCCCTATACACCTCAGAATTCATCTTGCTACTTCTGTCAGCAGTCACATCATCAATAAACACCAGTGAGCCCGTTCCACTGGCAGCCATACATGCCCATGCCATAACACTGCCTCCACCATGTTTGACACATGATGTGGTATACTTTGGATCATGAGCTGTTCCTTACTTTCGCCTTACTTACTTTTCTCTTCCCATCATTCTGGTACAAGTTAATCTTGGTTTCATCAGTCCAAAGAATCTTATTCCAGAACATGGGAGGCTTTTTTAGATGTTTTTTAGATGTCTAATCTGGCTTTCCTGTTCTTGAATGTTACCAGCGGTTTGCACCTCGTTGTGAACCCTCTGTATTTACATTCATGAAGGCATCTCTTAATTGTGGATTTTGACAATGATGCACCTACCTTCTCCAGAGTATTCTTGACTTCTATTGATGTTGTGAAGGGATTTTTCTTCACCAAGGAAAGGATTCTGCGATCCACCACTTTAGTTGTCTTCCATGGTCTTCCAAGCCTTTCGATGTTGTTGAGCTCACCAGTGCTTTCTTTCTTTTTAAGAATGTACCCAACTGTTGATTTGGCCACACCTAAGGTTTTTGCTGTCTCTCTTATAGCTTTATGTTGTTTTTTCAGCCTAATGATGGCCTCCTTCACTTGCATTGAGATCTCCTTGGACTTCATATTGGTAGCTCCAGTCGAACAGCTGCCAAATGCCAACTCAATACCTGATATCACCAGACCATTTATCTGCTTCATTTGTCTTGAAGTAACGAGGGAATGGACCGCACCTGGTCAATTAACTTCTTCTAAGTCAATTGTCAAATTCCTTTGAGCCCCTGAAAATGGAGGTACTTTGCTTAAAATGGCTGTAATTCCTAAATGGTAAATGCCATATATTTGTGGAACCTCTTAAGATACGGCGTCCCTGGAGCAGAGAAGGTTAAGGGCCTTGCTCAAGGGCTTAATAGTGGCAGCTTGGCGGTGTAGGGACTTGAACTCCACCTTCTGATCAGTAACCCAGAGCCTTAACCATTGAGCCACCACTGCCCCTCATTCTGCGTGACTGAATGCAACCCTGTCAGGGCTTGGAGGATGGCTGCCTTCTCACTCGCATGTCCATCAGACCTGTGAAATCTAATTACAGGTGTTTTTTTTTTTTTTTTTTTTTAAATACACAGAAGTTAGTTCTCTCCTCCAAACATGTTCAGCTTCCCTTTGACAAGATATTAGTGTAATAGATGATAACAGAAATCTCCAAATTGTCTTTGTCATAGCAACAAAACAGTTTTTGATGCTTTTGCCATGGTGTTATACTATGGGCTGGCAATATGGCAAAAATATATTATTATTAATTATTATTAATATGATATTATTTATCATATAAAAGGCATTTCACAGATACATGATATGTAATATGGCATATAGGTTTACTCATAAACTGCCAGCAAAACAGTAGTGTTACATAAAAAATCTTCTTCCATAAAGTTTATTTAATGTCTACAAAAAAAAGGAATTAATAAATATTTAATATTGAATAGGAGAAATTTGTTTTAAAAAAAATAGAACATTAACTACACAATTTTAACGCCACTTTGTCAACTTCCAATCAGTGTGTAATTAAATATATATTTATTTTAAAAAGATCAGAATATTGATGATATAGCGTCATATCGTCCAGCCCTATGTCAGATCCTGCCGGAGTGTTGTATAATAGAACCATAAATGCTTTATGTTACTCGTGAATGTTTCAGTTAATAGTTTAAGTGCTATTATGTTTAGTTTTTCTCCCTCAGCTAAGGAGTCTTTGTGCAAGTGGTGTATTCTTCAGCTCGAGTGTGTAAGACACACTAAGTGTGCTGTACTGTATGCACCTCTCTGTCTGCCTCATTAATGTCAACCACCTCTCTCAGAAGTCACTCACACTATCACCGTCGCTGTCGAGTGTCTGACATTCACCACTGCAGATATTTAGTGCTTCGAGTGTTTTTCCTCTCCAAACTGTGACCTTTTATCCTACGTGTGCGTGTGTGTGTGTGTCAATAGAAGCTATAAACTCCATCGAGATGCATTATACTTCTCTCCTTTCTTTATACACATACGTATTCAATTTAATATCATAATTTGCAAATGATGTCTGTAGCAAAGTGATTGTATGGTAATGATACCAGAAATGAGTAAGCAGAATGTGTAGTGAGCATGTGTAGTGAATAAGTACCCATTTAGGATTCAGCCCAACTCTGTTGAAGCCTTCACTTCCTGACAGATTTTAATAATGTGGGTTTTTTGGGCATCCTGGATCGCCTATGATGTCTCAAATGTAACCAAGTATCAACAACGGCAAACATTACTGGTTCGTAAACATTCACGTTTTATATAATGGGCGTTTCTTTGCAGCTCTTACAGCACCCATGTGTTTGGGCTAGTTTTTCTACTTACTAGTCGGAGTGTGTCTCATTGCTTCCTTTATTTTTACTCTCAGGATTATGTGATGTCTTCCCTTGTTGTCTTGATTGATCGTGATTTCACACTCCTTGACCATTCTATTGATGAGGGCCTCTTTTTGATCAGACCTCACACACACACACACACACACACACACACACACACACACACACTAAAAAGGGTGACTTTGTAATTATTTTCATTTTAATTGCTTCCACTTATCAGACGTCTGATCTGTTAATGAATCCACACCGCCTTGGACAGCAATCCGACAGCGACTGGAGCCACACACACCTTTCCTTAACATCTCTCCATCTCTTGCCTGTCTGTCTTCTTCTCTCTTGATCCCACTCTCTTTTAATCTCCCTTTCTGCCAGTCTCTGTCTCTCTCTTTTTGCTTTCCATCATTCTATCTTATTGTATTGTTCCATGCTTTCTCCTGGTGTTTGTCTCTCACTCTTTCTTCCTTTATCCTTCTCTTTTTTTCTTTTTGTGCCTTGTACCATCACTTTATCTCTTGGTGTTTTTTTTGCTCTCTTTCTTGTTTAATTCTGTTATGTCTCTTTTTTCCCAGTTTGTGTCTGGCTCTGTCTTTTTGTCTCACTTTTTTGCTCTCTGTCTGGCCTTTTCTTTCTTTATGTCTCTCACGTTCGCTTGCTTTTTCTCTCGCTTTCATTTTTTTCTGCTTTCTGTCTTGTTCGTTCATTACATTTTTATTTCCGTTTTTCTACCTGCATATCTCTCTCTCTCTCTCTCTCTCTCTCTCTCTCTCTCTCTCTCTCTCTCTCTCTCTCAATCTCGTAATGACTTTTTCAGTGGGTCCATGTTCATTAATAAGTGTTGGGATTATCAGGACTGATTGTTAATCTCCTGTTTTGTTTGTTTGTTCTAAACAGATTAAGTCTTGATTGCTGTGGGATCGAGTCTAAATGTTCCTTATTTTCTGCTCAACACCACACCAGGGTCAAGAGCTTCCGCCTCGCCTTATTTGACTGCCGGAAATATATTAGACTGCAGTAATTTCTCATGTTCTTGTATTTGTCTGTGTTTGCTCAAGGGATCTGAGCAACTTAATCGCTTGAATTTACAGTCATGTGCTAATTTAAACAGTGTTAATGAATATGCTGATTTATTTCCATGTGATGTAGCTTTTGGCTGATTTGGATTCCTACTGATTTAAAAGCTTATGGGAGTCATAGTTAGAACTGAATTACTGAATGAGCTTTACAGGGCTTTTCTCTAACATGATGAGGGTTTCTGTGTCTTTGCCAGCCAAGTCTCTTAAAGAGTTTTGGGCCGTGCTTTGTTTTCACCCACTCTCTCTCTCCACACCAGAAGTTTACAGCATGTCATACATGTTGTACAGGTGAGAACCAGGATGGTACGAACACAGTCGAGCTATGCTTTCCTTTTATGTCTTTTATGCTGAATTTTCTAAGTGTGTGAAACAAATTACCCAGTGCTGTTTTCCACGGTGGGAACTTCAGAAACAAACAGAATCTCCAGCGCAAGAGCTGGTTTTTCTTCACCAAGGAAAGGATTCTGCGATCCACCACTTTAGTTGTCTTCCATGGTCTTCCAGGCCTTTCGATGTTGTTGAGCTCACCAGTGCTTGCTTTCTTTTTAAGAATGTACCCAACTGTTGATTTGGCCACACCTAAGGTTTTTGCTGTCTCTCTTATAGATTTATGTTGTTTTTTTACTCTAATGATGGCCTCCTTCACTTGCATTGAGATCTCCTTGGACTTCATATTGGTAGCTCCATTCAAACAGCTGCCAAATGCCAACTCAATACCTGATATCAACTCCAGAGCTTTTATCTGCTTCATTTGTCTTGAAGTGACAAGGGAATGGACCGCGCCTGGTCAATTAACTTCTTGTCAGTCAATTGTCCAAATAACTTTGAAAATGGAGGTACTTTGTTGAAAATGGCTATAATTCTAAATGGTAAATGCCATATTTTTGTGGGACCTCTTAAAATAAAGTTGACAGTCTACACATCAATCACATCTTGATTGTTTTGTTTCAAATCCATTGTGGTGGTGTATAAAGGCAAAATCACAAAAACTCTGTCCAGATACTTCTGGACCTAACTGTATATATCACCATAATTAAATAATTAAGGAATGGTGTCTGTTTAAAGGTGTGTGGGACTGTTTTTTTTTTTTTTATCCCCTCCACTCCGCTCAGAAAGTTTGACCAATCTGGCTGACTCTCAAAGACTGTCTTGACCAATCTTGTCTGCTGTTGCAGACATTCTTGACCACTTCTGACTATTCCTTCAGAAAGTTTGACCAGTTTTGCCCACTCTTGAAGAACATTTGCTCAATCTTGCCTACTTCCACCTGCTAACACTCTTGGATAATCTGCGCACTCTTGCAGAAAGATTGACCAATCTCACCCTCCTCAAAGACATTCTTTACCAATCCCGCCTGCTCTCGCAGACACACTTAATCAATTCCATCCTCTCTTGCAGAGACTCTTAACCAATCCTGCCTACTCTCTCATATACTCCTGACTAATCCCACCCGCTCTTAAAGATACCCTTGACCAATCCCGCCCACTTTCACAGACACACTTGACTAGCCCATCCACTCTTGCCGAAGATTTGACCAATTCCACCTGCTTTCGCAGACAATTTTGAGCAATTCCACATACTCTCACAGAAATCCCATTTGTTCTCTCAGATATTTTGACCAATCCTGCTTGCTCTCTCAACCACCCTTGACCAATCCCACCAACTCTCATACACACCCTTGACCAATCCATACACTCTCGCAGACACTCTGGACCAATCCTGACTGCTCTTACAGGCATTCTTGACCAGTCCCATCCATGCTTGCAGACACTCTTGACCAGTCCTTACACTCTCAGACACTCTGGACCAATCCTTCCTGCTCTTACAGACATTTTTCACCAGTTCCATCCACGCTTGCAAACACTCTTGACCAATCCCTCCACTCTCGAGAACACAGTGGAGCAATCCCACTCGCACTCACAGATACTCTTGACCATTCCCTCCACTCTTGAGAACACTCTTGAGCAATCCCACTTGCACTGAAAGACACTCTTGACCAATCTCACCCGCTCTCGCAAACGATCTTGCCCAGTCCCACCTGTTCTCGCAGCCACTTTTGACCAATCCCACCCACCCAAATTTAGATGTTATGTACTATTACAGGAGAAGGAAGGCTGTCGCTCACCCTCACAAGCTGGTAGCAAAAATATATGCTGATTCTGGCTATGAGTAACATTGAGTCATAGCATGTTTGTTTGAACAGTGTAACCTAGTGTTGTGTAAAGACAGTAGAGACAGCATGACCATGTTTGAAGGGCAAAGAAATGAAAACTGTACAACACGGCAGTGTGTTAATAGTAGTAATTTACTGATACTAACTTAATTTGTAAACAAATTCAGTATTATTTTCACAACTATGCAATGTGAAATTACAGTATTTAAAATTTTGCTTGTTGACCTTAACAGTATTTTTATATATATATATATATGATATAAATTTCTGAAAGCATTTTTTTCTTCTTCCTGACTGTGATTTTATTTATTTATTTTTATTTATTTTTATTTATTTTTTAAATCTGTCTTTCTCTGGCTGGATGTGATTGAACTCCTCTGTGGTTCTTTCTTAGCTTTAATCAGTTTGATATGGATGTTTGGCTGTGGTGAGAACACAGGCAGCGCGTGTGATTCCAGTTTCTGAGCAGCTTGTTGGGGGTTTTCGCTCCTTTGAAAGCGTGCATATGCGATTACGCCGCTGTGATATTTTCCACTGTATGTTAATGTGCCTCTGCTGTACACACGGCCGCGTTTAGACTCCTGTACCTTTTTGTCTCCCTCTTAATGTTCCACTCCAGCTCTTATTTCCATAATTGGACTTTTTGATTGGAACGGTGTGGAAATTGGAAGGGCGGTTTGTGCAATTTCATGGCCAAAGTAACTTGAAACATTAAGAGAGGATGGACACGCGGGTGCAGATTAGACAAATTAGTCTTTAGATTAAAGGTGCAATTAAATAATTGAGAGCTTGAGTGAAGCAGAACCAGCTGGAGGTGGGGTGCTGCTAAAGTGAGAGAGAGAGTTAGAGCGAGCGAGAGAGAGAGAGAGAGAGCGCAAACATGGCTACACATGGACCACGTGGCTAATCGATTTGGTACTGTTCACTTAGACATGCTACTGCAGCTAAAACTTCTTTTATTTCTTTCTGAAATACATGTTAATTGGTATTTATACATCAACAAGTACATAAATCTGACGCCGTTTGTTTGAGCATTTGCTAAAATTGTGTTCCAATTTGAACAATTTTTCCAAATCTGAGCAACTTAGAAAGCAAAAGCTAATCTAGCAAGAATCTCTCACTGTGCTAATTTTTATTATTCAGTAGGTTAGTACATCTAGGTCCTGACCCTTACCAATCAAATCTCATTTGCGTAAAATTAAACTCCATTAGATTAGATTAAACTCTGGGGGGGGACTTGTTGATATGGTGAAATTTTCTGTGAGGAGATGTTTAGCATTTTTGGAAGGAGTCTCTGCTTTGTAGAAGTCAGTGCTTTGTAATAGGTAAAGCTATAACGTTAAATGATCCAGTAACAAGAGAAAGGAAAAATAAAGACAGCTGAGGGAGTGCCAGTTTATAGCTGCAATAATGCAAGTGATAACAGGACGTGAATTTTTGTATGGATGTTCCATTAAACATAACTGTAAACAGATAAAAGGTGTCCTTCTTTAATGAATTAAAAATTAGTTCTGGCAAATTGCTGTGGTATAAGAGGAATAAACGACTACATTACATGCTGTTATAGGAAAATCATCAACTTCAGAGTGTTATCAGTAACTCTGCTTCATTACACCAACCCATCATTGATTATTTTCCCATAACAGCATGTTTTATTCCTTACATAAGCAAAGAATAATTAAATGAGCAATGAGATATTCTGATGATCCTAGCTAGCTTGAATGCAGTTAAAAAATATGATATTTAAAAGAAAAAAAATTCTCAAATACACTGCTCCCTCACAAACATTCTGACCCGATGCGAGTTTGCGCTATGATTTATTCGTATTATCACCTCGCCAGTGGTCTTTTAGTTCAGCCCAAAAGCTCTAAGGATGTTTTGAAGCCAGGGAGGCAGATGTGTGTAAATTAGCCGCTGTAATGTTCTTACATATTGTATGACCTGCAGGAGAGAACGGGTTCCTATTTTAGGTCCGACTGCATCTTTACTTTCATGCGCAGAGCCTTTTCTTTCAATCTGTATGCAACTGTGTGTGAAACATTGTGGGTTTTTTGTGCATCTTTCAGCCCGGCGTGTGCAAGTGTATGCCTCTAGTCCATTTTAGCTGCAGGCATGTGAAGGGATTACAACTTTAGCAGAGAGAAAGGTGCTCAGATGTAACGTCATTCATTCAGCTCATGATGGATTCCAGTCTGATCTGTCGTATACTTCTGTGTGTGAGAAACATGTTACGCAAAATATACTGACATGGCTAACAAACATTTAGTGAAGAAATTGTGATATAATTGTAATATTGTTAGTGTGGGTGTGTGTGTGTGTGTGTATGAGATGTATAGCTCCTTTGCATCTGCCATTTTTTTATTCGTCTGTCATTGAGATTAACTTTCTCCTCCCTGCCCAATTGTTTTTGTGTGTGTGTTTGTGTGTGTTGTTGACACACTGATGACTTTCTCCTCTCGTCTGCTTTTATTTTTGGCCCGTGTTGAAATGCTGCATCTCATTTAGAGCGGGTATTGTGCACTGGCTGTTGATGAATATGTTTTTTTTTTTTTATTCTAATAGGCTGTATGATGTTTGCTAGGCGGGACTCTAATCCTCGCCTCTAGCATCGGAACACTGGCAAGATTTCCACCGTCTTTCTGTTTTTTTTCTCTCCCCCTCCCCTTCACCTCTGTCGCTCAGGGCGAGACACCGAGTTGTTTGATAAGTATGTATGGAGCATGAAATTTTCCCTTCAAATTTGTTTTCGGCAGCATTCAAAGCTTTTTAAGTTTTGTCAAAATGTTGCGGTACTGTTATAGCAGAATCAGAGAAAATTCTCTATTTAAATTATATTGAAAATGTTTGTCATTTTGTATTATAGAGCCTTTATCCAAGTTTATCCAAATAAAGTTGCGTAATTTATCCAAATATTATTTACAAGTTGTAATGCAGTAAGGTGTTTAAAATGAAATATACAAATGTCCCTCTTACTCCAAATCAGCGAAGACATTTGTTTTGCTCTAAGGCTGCAACATTAATGTAGCAAACAAGAAAGGGACGGTTATACCCTCCAGTTTAGTTTCATGTAAACTACATGTCAGAATCATCACATTTTCCCCTCAACCTATGTTCGGTGTCGCAGGCAGATGTGTTTGTGTGGTTTTTGTCCCTGCTTTGTATAAAAATGGATAAAATGGCCTTGCAGAACTTAAAAAAAACAGCAGTAGCTGCCATCTTGAAGTTAACAGTTTTCTTCCTCAGCACATAGTTTGGTGTCACTGCCCCACCACAAGCACCACACTCAAGTTATTAAAGGCTAAATTGTACATTAGATATAATTTGGATGATGATTTGGTTTCACTTCATATGAATTTATTATACAGATTTTTAAGGATAGGGAATGTGTGGATCAGTTCCAACTGGAGCTGCAACTACCAAAATACTACTAATGCTAATATACAGATAAACAAATAACACACTTTAAAATGGAGTGTTTTGAGTAGTTTATTTGTCAGATATAGTATTATTTTATGCTTTCATGTAATTTCATTTGATTGACCTGCAGTCACAGTGTTGAAGCCAACTAGGTACAGTACCAGGTAATTGTCTAAGCATGCCCTAACCCTTGTCACAAAAGAGAATGCTAGATTTTTTTTTTTTTTGCTTTGGCGCAAAATGTCGTAGCACACGTCACATGTATGATGCTTAAAAATATAAAAATGCCTTCCTGCATCCCTGCAGAATTTCTTTTCACGCACCGAGTGTGTGATTTAGATATAAAGATATAGTTAGCACAGTGATAACTCGATAGTGCCCTTATTTTTTTGGCAACATAAGCCCTGTAGCTTGAGAGAGAAACTAAAGAAGCAGACTTTACACATTAAAACGGTCATTTTTAGACAAACTGCATGTTGATGTATTTAATGGCACCCATTAATCGTTTTTTTGTTGCCCTAGAAATGTTTAACAGTCAAGATGATTATAGAAAATGTAATAATATGGTTATTTACTGTATGTGTGCTAATGTTCTAGGGAAGATGTCAGATTAAATGCTCTAAAGAAGACCATCAAACCTACTCCAAAATGCTTTTACACACTTTTTTTTTTTTTAAAAATAAAAGATTCTCCCCTGATACCTGTTGTTACAACCCCATATGAGTGATGTCTTGAGCAATGCATGTGGAATTAATAATCTAAAATGTCTGGTGTAGACGTACAGACGTCTCATGTGTTGAACAAGTAGGTTCACACGTCAAAACACGGCGTCCCGTTCGCGTCTCGAAAGGCAGTGTCATTCACAAATCCTCGCAAAAACAAAGTCATTCAGAAGTCCACCTGAGGCACAGGTATGGAGGGGGGGTGGTAGCCCCGGTGCCGCCACTGCTAAAACTTAATTGCTTTAATAGCACCTGGCCTGAAACGGTGGATAATTACAGCCTCGGAATTAAACACCTACTTTCAACAACATGGCTTAAAGTGCCAGAAGAGCCTCAGGTAGCCAGTTCAGGAGGGTGTGTGTGTGTGTGTGTGGCACGTGGTTAAAGAAAGCTGCGTTTATTAATTACTCTCAGGTTGAGTGTACCAGTTGCTGCTCTCCTCCTGGGTCCCAGAAAATAATTTATTTTTTAGTAATATTTTCAGTTTCCTGTTCAGTAAAAGTAAATTTGGAGAAAAATTTGTGAAGAATTTTCTGGTTTTGTCTTCTCGCTCGTATCTTTCTCTTATTGCTCATGTTCATGCCTGAGTGTTTTGTTCTTACTGTGCATTTTTGTGTGTGTTGTGCATGTTGTATGTGTTGCGTGTTTTGTGTGTGTGTGTGTCTGTGTGTGTGTGTGTGTGTGTGTGTGTGTGTGAGTGAGTCATAGTCTTAAAAGGTTAATGTTCTTTGTGAAGAGTGGAAAGGAAAAGCCAAGTGAGATAGCTTAGGGGCTCATGACACACATACACACGCACACACACGCACACACACGCACACACACACACACACACACACACACACACACACACACACACTCTCATCTTTATGCTTTTATTAATGGAAATATTTTCATATGGTAATCAGTAGTCAGAAAACAAAATGTGTTTTTTTTTTTAATGTCCCGATCTGTAATCCGTTCCCTAATCACTATCTACTGCATTATTTTGGGAATCTGTCATTTTGCCTTCATGTCTGGAGGAATAGACTGAGACCCCACAATGCACTATAATACACATTGTGTCCTGTGTGGTTAAAGAATACCCATAATGCACTGTGCTACGTGTAGACATGGTATACCCTGTATTAAGAGTGCCTGTACTGAAACGCTGGCATTCTTTAACAGAAACTTTAATATAAAAGTCTTGTTTTTAGAATCATGAACAGTGAACATGACGGTACTTTTCTGCTTTCTGAACCTGAAAACTGCAGACTTTCTGTCACTAAAAATAGAAGCTTTCTCTTTATGAATGTAAAGATCAGTGTAAAGACTAAACACGAAGACTTCTTTATGAAATGTAAAGACGGAACGCCTAACACACATACTTCCTTTTAACCAACCAAACAGAACAAAAATTCTTCCTCTTGATGAGCGTATTAGCTCTTTATGAGTGGAAAGACTCAGCGTAGGTGGCTGACTTCTGCAAAACAGCCAGAAGTGCTGAAAGGTTTTTGGCCAAAATAGTTTATTTCTGTCTGTAACAAAATTTCACATGTTAAATTTAAGAAACCATAAATACTATATATTTCACCCAAACGACATGGAAATGCTTTCAATTGCTTTCTGATCTTGCCTAGAACATCTTCCTTCAAAGATGGTGTGTAAGGAGATAGTTTCACAAACGCAGCAGTAAAAAAACAAAAAAAAACAGTTTGCATAAAGATGTCTCAAACCTCGCTAGCTAAGTGTGATTTCCTCACTCTTTCATCAGGTTGTTGTGCAGCTATATGCAGTAGCGAAATGGACATAAGCCTGATTAATTCAGGCTGTAATCAGATAGCGGCTGTTAAAATATCCGCGACGCTCCTAAATGATCTAACATACAGATGTTAATAACGGGAAAGTTAGTTAGCAGAACAGAAGTGATTAAATGGATCAGCGATTATTTCCACTGATGTTAGCGTGAACAGAGATCAGTGGAGTGAAGAGGCAGCGATGAGGCTCTCTGAGTGACTTTTACCTCGGGTGATGAGACAGAGACTGAAGTGGATGATGCTGATAATCAAACTGAGAACTCATTTCCCAGAGTAAACCTGTAATTATTTACAGTTTGTTAGTAATGTTGTTTTTCCGTCAATAGATTAGGTTATAAATGTCGAGGTAGACATGGCGTCTTTCAGTGGAACTGGAATGAAATGTTAAATTGCGATTTTCTCTCTCTTATTTCTTCACATTTGGATGTATTTAGCTTTGCTGTAGCTTTATTCGGGATTGAGCTGCGAGCAAAAGTGAAACATTTTTGTGCAAGAAAGCCTGTAGTTTTCAGAACTATATGTAGTAGAAAATGTGAAACTTTGACCATGTGAAGAGTTTTCCCAGGCCACCACACACATGTTCTGAACATGAAGCCTTAATCTTTATTAACTTTAAAACCAAACATAAGGTTTCCCTCTTTATAAGCAACTACAGATAAATACCTCTTTGCCGAAATGAGGCTTAAACGTGAAGATGAATAAGAAATTTTCTTCTCAATATAAAGATACGCCTTTCTTTTCTTTATGAACATAAAGTCCTTTCTCTTCAACTTAAACGCAGAACCTAAAGGTTTTCTCCAAGTGTTGATCTTCTCCCAGGTTTATGCCAGTTCAGTGTTGAGACAGGTGCTGAGCTGCTCAGAGCTGCATCAGTGTGTTCAGGTTTTTCTTCTCTCTCTCGTGTGTGTTTCTTCCTGCAGTAGCACATCCTGTCCAAAGGGGGGCGTTCTTCATCTGCTGTACACATTCAGAACACTGAAACTGATGTCCAGCCTCTGTTTTAGGAGCCCCAGCAGTGTGTCAATACACACACACATGCACAAACACACACAGATACTTACAAATAAGGCTTCTGTTCCTCCAGGAAGTGTTGTCTGTGTTTCTATGTTAGATTTATATTTAGACGCTGAGCCACATTCACACAAGTTTTGTCTCTGAGTTGCAGGATTTCACTTTCAGTTCTTCCCGTGTGTTTTGGTGTATGATTTTCTGGCCAGGCCGGATCCGTGACGCCACTTTTTGACCGTCTAACGGGATTAGGTCAGAGCGAGGCCGCTCTTGCTGAGCTCTCTGATTTGGGATTTTGCCAATCCCGTTTTCCACAAGATTCCCATCCTCTCTGCCGACCTGATAAGGCTTCAAACGCAGCAGCGTTAATTAATAATGTGTATACATTAGGCACGGTCAAACCCTGTGTTTTCATTAAGGAGAGCGTGGAAAAGTGGGTGTGTGTTTGTGTGCATTTCATTTGGAGAGGGCAAGCTAAGCTTATAGAGCTAATTGGAGAGAGATAGATCAGATTGGATGGTCAAGATACTGAGGTGTGTGTGAGTGGGGTGGAGTGAGTGTGGGGGGATTTGTCTAAATGATAAAGATGAGGTTTCTATTAACATTGTGACAGTCAGTCATATGATAAATCTCAGTGATAAACCCTTCTTAATTTGGACACTTTTGAAGGAGTATGTGTCGGATATCGCTGGCTTTAAAAACAAGTTTACTCTCAGCTACTGTTTAAAACAGTGGGTTTTTTTGTGTTGTTTTTTTTTCTTTTAATCTGCGTGTGTGTTCCTTTGTGTAGGCCAGCCCGGTGCCCAGTCCAGTTTTGGGAGGAAGGCCGAATGCCAGTCAGTCGCTGCTCGTCTGGTGCCGAGAAGTGACCAAGAACTACCGTGGCGTTAAGATCACCAACTTCACCACGTCGTGGAGGAATGGCCTCGCTTTCTGCGCCCTGCTCCACCATTTCAGACCAGATCTCATGTAAGAAAATTACACACACACATTCAAACCCCCAAACACACTATAATGATTTCAGCTGTTTACTGACTAAATAGAATCTCTCTCTCTCTCTCTCTCTCGCTCTCTCTCTCTCGCTCACTCATTTTCATATTCATTCTCACTTTCAAAATCTTTTTTAAACATGAACTTTTTCAGGAACACCTGAACTTTGGGTGCATTTCCAGGAACCTTTTAGTTCCTTTTCCAGAGTACTGTTTTCTGGACAAGGAGCCATTAAGGAGGAAAATGCCGATTTGAGCATCTCTGATTGGTCAAATGCCACCATTTTCAAAAACCTGGAATGTCTAAAGATGGTTTCTCGTTAGTGTGACATCTCAGGAACGAGTGGTTTAATGTTTGTAGAATTTTTATGAAATTATTATTATTGTCACCAGCAGTTGAACTGATTAGATTTTGGAATTGGTCCAGTCAGGGTCAAGGTTGCAGCAAGGTCAAATGTCTGATAGTTTTTCTTCAATAGCTTTCTTCCTGTATGAAGTATAGTTTAAGGATATTTGAGAGATAAAAAATAGTAACAAGAAGGACTAGATTTTTCGGCGGCGGAGACGCCCCCGTCAAGTTCTTGTTGGTGAGAGTTTGCACTCAACACACACGAACACTGTGCTGTGTAACCTGCTTAAGCTCTTTCACGAGACTGACATGTTGTTTCTGTTCATTTCGCGTCGCTTGTTGATTTACATACGGGTCAGAGTTCCTGCAGTGCTGTCAAACAACCAAACACACGTTCCCCATAAGTGTCCGTAACCTCTGAGAAAACACACACACAACATTGTAAAGATGCATATATGCATGCGCACGCACTCACACCTGTTCAAGATTTTGTCCTGTTTAGTTGCATCTTATTTACAGAGAATCCTTATTAGATGATTATTGTCCTGATTACACCTGCTAGTTAATTACATGTGCGACCCTACAGTTCACCCATATTACGTATTTTACACACACACACACACACACACACACACACACACACACACACACACACACACGTCTCTATGTAATTTTGGGAAGATTCCCATCACTCATCAAACTGAAAGAGATTACATTTCACTCACTCACTCACTCACACACACACGCACACACACCATACAACACTATAAATACATGAAAACACTTGTACAGCTCGTCCCTGTAAGAGGCAGGCACAGTGTGTGCATGAGAGAGACGGTGAATGTAATCCCTCTGTTGAATTTGTGAGTGTTGGTGAAACTGCTCTCATCAGCACGCCTCAAATCTGCCTTAATTACAACATTTACACAAGCTAACCTAACACTAGTCCATCCACACGCACACACAACCCTCTCTCTCTCTCTCATCGAGTTAGCATGTGCCATAGGCTAATGGAGCTCTTAAGAACGTATGCTACAGAATATATGCTACCCTTTTAGTTATCATAATGTGATTTGATTATTTCACAACTTCATGGTTATTTGTTTGAACATTTATTTTGTTTATAATTACCAATAATTAATTTGAGTTTTACTTAAAGGCTAAACCTAGAGTGAATTATTATTGCCACAATTATGTCAAATATTCTGCTGCCCTGTTACATCTGGAAGAGATATATACCACCGTTCCTAATAAAAGCACCTATTACCCAGTAGCATGTATGACAGCTTTTATCAAATCATCAGTAAACATAATCAGAGTGAAGAATATCGTTCAGGTTCACCTAAAAAAGGTTTTGTATACATAAATAGAAAAAATAACATGTATTTATTAGCGAAAATAAGTAAAAGCTCCAGTGTACTGGCACAGAAACGTAACTGACACGTAATTGACATGGCTGAAATGGTGTATGGCAAGCTAGTTTAGTGCTTTAATACAGACTAAGAACAGATAGTGGTTGTGCCCTCAACAAACTGTGAGCAGTGTTCAAAGTATACGATTTGTTGTTCTGACCTTGCATTACACCTAAAAAGAGCTTCAAGTGTGACTAGTGTCTATTTTCTTTTGACATGTTTAACTATGAGGTGGCTGTGTGTATTAAGCTTGAGAGTGTATGATTAACACATATCTGCTAATGATAGGCTACTGATTTGTCTAATGTCTTAAGTCCTCCTTCTGGCTGATTTGTACACAGATTGATTACAAATAGAGCTTTAATCGGGCCTGAAATGCTGAATTCACCCCATTATTACCTGAGAATGTTTTTGTGCTGGACCCGATGCATAATTCGGAAACGCTGTTTGGGTGAATAGTCCGAGTCCATCGCTTTCAGACGGCCGTCTCAGAGTCTCCTTTTATGTCAATGGCCATGAAAACCATTTGTTATACTGTGCTCCTGCTCATATGTGTCATAAAACTTGGAGATGGGGATTGAGTATCAGTCTGATACCAGTTGATACTGTGTGATATAAGTACTGTGCTGCACTATTGAACAGATGACGCGAAATGACACCGTAATTCCGCAATTCCACAATTAATGATGCCAGTCAAAGAAAAGAGTAACTATAGCATCTTCCTCCAATCAATCCTGATAAAACAGCTTTAAAATTAAAGCTCGGCGTAAGGAGTTCACTGCTAAAAGAAATTAAAGCTGCAGCTAACACTAGCTAGCCGAGAAAAAAGGACAAAGGACAACTCTAGGTGAGTGAAGATGACAGCTCTTACCCAGTATGTTGTTCGTGATAATCAGGCGCTATTGGCCACTGACAACAAGGGATTCAGACGCAATTAAAACAGTAAGACGTAGTTTACATCCGAAAGTGCTTTTCTATATTGAAACAAAACCACAGCAACCGTGGTAACTAATGCACTTCATTTAAAATCAACCTCCTAATGTTATAAAGAACGAGCCTAGTAGCTCAAGTGGGTGAACACACAAGTGCGTGTTTCATGACCACTATTTAAACCGAAGAATTATTAATAGAGGTGAAGAAAATGCTCCATGATGTCTCAGGCTGATTAATGCTTAGTATGTTAATCATTTCTGTATCATTATTGACAACTAGCAAAAACCATGTACTCATAATATTATGGGGGGAAATTGTATCAGTACATCCCTAATGAAAAAAAAAGTGTAAGGAACAGCTTACAGGCAGTATTTGTCATAATTTATGACAAGTGATATTGCGTTAAGAGTTTTTAGCAGAACTTGAGCAGAGTGTAAGGAAGGCGTTGGTGAGATAAATGTGTACAATTGTACCACCATTACTAATGATGCGTATCCTGTTGTGCTCTCCTTCTCCCCCTCCTCTCTCTCTCTCTCTCTCTCTCTCTCTCTCTCTCTCTCTCTCTCTCTTAGTGACTACAAGTCTCTGAATCCTCAAGACATTAAAGAAAACAACAAAAAGGTAAACAGTGCGTCAGCTTTCGCACTTTCCCCCATTAACACACTAATGCGTGTGTGTGTGTGTGTGTGTGTGTGTGTGTGTGTGTGTGTGTGTGTAATCCTCCTCGCAGGTGACTTCTTTTTGTTTTAAAGCTCCCTTGCTCCCACCCAGAGCTTTCTAATTGCCACTTTCAGAAGGCAGCTTGATGGAAAGTGTGTATGTTGGTTGTGAGTGTGTGACAGAGAGGAGAAAATCACCTGGGAACTGTAAGATAGGATCATAATTCAAAAACATGCTGCGAATAAACTAAACATCTCTTATTTCTGAGAGAGAGAAGGAGAAAGAGAGAGAGATGGAGAATGAAGAAGTAGAAAGGGATGATGTACATGGTGTGTCAAAACATATTCTAATCCCAGGAGCACACTTCTTTCCCCCCTTTGTGGATTTAAGTGTGTGTGTGTGTGTGTGTGTGTGAGTGAGAGAGTGTGTGTGGTTTGGGTCTAGTTTAACTGTAATCCAGTTACAACTCTGAGAGAAGCATAGAGAGTGAGAAAGAGGACAGAAAGAAAAAATATTTCCAGTGGTCTGGACGTAATTTGTGATTAGACAGAGTGTAGTTGTGATTAGACAGAGTGTAGTTGTGATTAGACAGAGTGTAGTTGTGATTAGACAGAGTGTAGTTGTGATTAGACAGTGTGGTTGTGATTAGACAGAGTGTAGTTATGATTAGACAGAGTGTAGTTGTGATTAGACAGAGTGTAGTTGTGATTAGACAGAGTGTAGTTGTGATTAGACAGTGTGGTTGTGATTAGTATAGTTGTGATTAGACAGAGTCTATTTGCATTTTAGTACTGGATTACTTTTCAGTGTATTTGTCGTTTTATTTGTGATTAGACAGTGTGGTTGTGATTAGACAGCGTGTAGTTGTGTTTTAGTACTGGATTACTTTTCAGTGCATTTGTTGTTTTATTTGTGATTAGACAGTGTGTTACTGATTTAACAAGGTCACTTTGTGGTGGGTTGGTGTGTATTTCTTACCTTTGGTCCGCACAAAGAATTAAAGCATGCAAAGGAAAGTGCCCCCCCCCCCCCCCTCTCTCTCTCACTCACACGCACACGCAAACACACACACACACACACACACACACACACACACACACACACACACACACACACTACCCTGAGGCTTTCTGGATATACTGAATACTACTTCCTCCAAAATGATTTCCTGCTCATACCTCTATCCCATCCCACACACACGTACATACAAACACACACACACACACACACACACACACACACACACACACACACACAGTCCCTGGTTGTGTCTGTGTGACTGATAACCCCTGCGGCCCTGGTGTGGAATGAACGCTGTGCTGTTAACAATGGACGATGGATGGAGACGGGGGCTGCAGGAGCAGGTGGTAGTTTCCAATCTCCCTCCTCCCACCCAATTAAGCTATTAATTCCTGCTCTGAATGACTGTGTGTGTATGTGTGTGTGTGTGTGTGTGTGAGAGAGAGAGAGAGAGAGAGAGAGAGATAAAGTTGGTTAAGGACAGAGTCACAGGTGACTGCTACTGCAGCAACTGAGGTTAAGGACCTCTCTCTCTCACACACACACACACACACACACACACACACACACACGCGCACATTCACGCATACACACACTCATTTCCATTTGATACAATAACCCCTACGGCTAAGCCATGATTGCAGTAGTGTCCATTGAAATATGACAGATAAGAACAATCAATAAAGGGGTACACACACACACACACACACACACACACACACACACACACACACACACACATACAAAGAACGGCTTGGTTATAAGTATTTTATTCCCATTCCCATTCATCTGTGTTTTGTGTAATGAGAGAGTGTGAGTTAGACTAATTTCCCATGACACATGATCCTGTGTGTGTGTGTGTGTGTGTGCTTCCTTACGTTTCTGTGTAACCTTGCAGGAAGAGAGGAAAGCCTCTGGACATGTGTGTGATTGACCATGATGGATGCCTGTCAGTCATTCAACAATGTCATTCATAAACAAAATGCTTTTCAGCACACACTCTTGCATTTTGTGTGTGTGTGTGTGTGTGTGTGCGTTTAGTGAACAGATTGGTGTTGTAGGAGAAAGTCTTGCACAGAACAGGAGGTGGGCTTTTAGGGAAAGGTTTCATTTGTAAAAGTGTACTTAGATATGCAAACTTTTCAAACCAGTACTATGTTAATAACAAAAAACATTTTTTAACTCCTTCTTTAACAGAATTCTCTGAATTCTCTGATTGTGGCTGAGTGAGACCTTGAATGGACATAATTCAAGGATGCTTTTACACTTACGGGTTTTTTTTTCCCTCTAAAAAGGAGTGCTGAAGGAGTGCTTTTGTGCTGATACTCTGTAACCATAATGCCTTTATCAGTCCTAGCTAGTATCAGCTAACTGTCTAGCCTAGCTTGCTATCTAGATTGGATTTGTTATTATCAGTAATGAAGATAAATTATACAACATTTAGTTTCGGTCCACTAATTTGATCAAGCAGCGTTCCACGAGTGCTGATATTTAGTATAACAGCAGTGAGACATTTCACTGTTTGTATCACTCCTTTGTGTGTGCTTGCTACATAAAATTCCAATCCTGGTAACAGTTTGTTGTCCTGAAATCATTACTACTCTTACTACGAGCTGTCAATCGGTCTGTTGGTTGGCATGGCAACATGCAAAGCTCTGTCCAGCTGCGGCTTCTTTTAGGAGCTATTTCAGTTGATGGAGCAAAAATAAACAAATTATTTGGCCTTAATGTGTCTGAAATGTCAGTTACTCTGTATTAATTTCTTGTTTGTAGATCTGCTGTGTAAAAGCGATGTCACACTCACAATCGTGTGTTATGCTAAATATCTTAAATAAAGGTTGAGGAGCTCCTAAACAAATTGCCTAAAGGTTGGCAGGTCTGGTAATATAATGTATTTGGAGTAAACATCACAGGATATGTGTAGTGTAAGATCATGTAGGAATGATTAAATCGCAATAACACACAGGTAAATGAACAACAAAAAGCAAGCAAGTTATAACCAACTGCTTTACCATCAGAATGTTAAGTGAATTTTGCAATCTGTAAAATAATTTCTGCAAAAAAGTTGTTTTGAGCAACGTGCTTGTCACTATCTGTTAGGAAAAGTAGAACAGAGAAAAGAACAAAGAAAACACACTTAAGCACTGTGAATTAGTGCTAGAAACCCATTCCAGCATTTCACTCTCATTTTTTTCCCCTCGCACACTCATTCTTTTACTTATTTCTATATTTTAGCCTTTAAAAGCAAAAGGAAACCTAAACAGCAACCTGTAACTGCAGACTTTTTTCACTCGTCTCCCTCTTTGTTCCTCTTTCCTCCCATCCACAAAGGACATGCATCCTGATCAGGGGGGAAAGGAGAAAGTTGTAATTAATTGTAAATTGAGAAAGAGCTTAGTTTTGATTGCTCAAACACACACACACGCGCGCACACACACACACCATTGGAGAGAGAAGCCTGATAAACTCAGATGGGAAGGCAGGAGAGATGTGGAGACAATGGCTGTCTCTTGTCAGCAACCTGGAATTAACCGCCCTGCTGATACAAGGCTTGATAAAGCAAGCAAGAGGACAAAAAGACAAGCAATTTAAAGGCACATTTCTCCTCAAAACTCGTCCAAATGAGTTGACGAAAGTGATTTTCTTCTCTTTCTATCATTCCTGCTCCTTTCACTCTCTCTCTCCATCACTCTCTCTCTATCAGCTGATCAGGGATTGAGAGTTTTTTACCTATTTGATTATCTGTCTGTATTTCACATCAGGACAAATCAGTGTAATTACACTTGATAGACACAGACAGGCTAGAATGTAGAGGTGTGTGTGTGTGGAAAGAGAGAGATCTGTGTATATGATAAGACTGAGGAGGGATTAGTTTAGTGTTTCTTCATATCGAGCTCTTATCAGAGAGAACCATCCTTGACATTAGCTGTCTCGGCCTTCTGCCGCCCACCGATCTCTTCTTGTCTTGTTCCAAATCTAGTCATGCACTCTGCCCTGCACCCTGCACCCTACAACCTACACTTATACCCATACCCACTATTTACTGCTCAGTGCCCATCAGGGGTTGTCAACTGGTATCCCGTGGTCTGGATGCAAACCCACCAACATATTTCACTGGGCTGAACCGAGGACTGGAAAAAAAAAACAATGTCCAGGTTGCTTGTGCATCTCTATATGACGCATTTACTGCTTTTTTTTTTCCATCTTCAGTAATTGCTTTATCAGAGTCACTGTGGTTTAAATGACTGATCTGTTTATATTTTGGGAACCTACTAAGTTTGTTAGAAAACATCGCAGGCAGGCACAGTTAAAAATAATAACTGGGGAGCAGGCGGGATTGGTCAGACTTTCTGTAGGAGTGAGTTTGAGTGGGATTGTTTTTTAAAAAAAAAAAAAAAACTTACATGGCACCTTTATTTTAGAGTGGACACATGAATCTGCACTACAAAACAAAATATAACCTTTTTCATACCCCATCACTAATAGTTAAGCATTAAAAGTTAACTGTTGTGATCTTTCATTCATGTTAGGTGTTTATCCGGACCTTTGTAAGCAAATAATTTTATGTAACTTCAGATTTTGCTATTCTATATTTTAACATGTTTTAGACATGATATATAACTTTCTGTGCCCTACACCCTATAAACATGCTTTCTACTCCTCTGTGACTTCACATCGCTACACTAGAATAGTTAAATATGCTTAAATAGATCAGTCTGTACCCATAAATAATTCAGATCTCATTTTGTGAAGGGCATCATCATTGCAATTTTGTTTACACACAGGAGCTAATATGCTGTTTTTATAGCTGTTATATATATATATATATATATATATATATATATATATATATATATATATATATATATATATATATATATATATATATATATATATATATATATATATAAGTCTTTGTGTGTGTGCTGCAGGCATATGACGGCTTTGCCAGTCTGGGCATCTCTCGGCTGCTGGAGCCAGCTGACATGGTGCTGCTGGCGATCCCGGACAAGCTGACCGTGATGACGTACCTGTACCAGATCCGTGCACACTTCAGTGGCCAGGAGCTGAGCGTGTTGCAGATTGAGGCCCAGGCTGGCCGCAGCACCTACAAAGTGGGTGACTTCCACACCGACACGGAGAGCTCTGTGGCTCACGACACTTTCTACGCTGAGCTTCACAACCAGACACAAAAAGTCCATCCTGATGAGGAAGGGAAGGAGCCAGAAGACACCGAGTTAACAGAAACCCCTCCCTGTACATCCTCAGTGGCGACCAAAACGAACCTCGATTCTTCCCAAGCTGATGCATCGGAGGCAAAAGAGGATGCGATTGATGCAGGGAGAGAGAGGGAGAAGGAAAAAGAGAGGGATGGGGTGGTTCCAGAGGGTGGAGTGCAACCACAGGCCCCTGTTTCACATGCACACACACTCGGCTTCAGCTACAACCGAGACACAGACATGAACAAGAAGAGGAGTGTGAGACAGAATGAAGTGGACACCACGACGAAAGAGAGCAGCTCATTACAGACCAACCATACGGACACGCCCAACAAACACACACAGGTAAACACTCAATCAGCATCCCTGTCCGTACAGTCTATTGTATTTCTTTTCCGATCAGTGCTGTTGTAGATGTGCTCTGTATTGTCTTTTGAGCTGGAGCCTTCAGTAGTTCTTCTCTTACTTCGCTTACCGGTTTGATAAATTAGAAAAACAATGCCTCACCCTTGATTCGGTCAATAATCTCACCTGGATGCTGTAGGACTGCTGCTGTAATCACAAAGATTGTCCTGTGCTCATCCCAAGACTCTTATTCACAATATACTCACACTATACATCCTTTTTTTCCCCTTGCCACTGTGTCCTCTGGCTTGCTCATTAGGCTTCTGAATCTGCAGTCAGATTTCTATACCAGTAAAATTACAAGTGGAAAACACTACAGAAACAGCTACCTACTGAAGTAGCACAAACGTGTGTAAGTGCGTATCAAGCGCACAATGGGAATACAAGCAAATGAACACATACCTGTCAAACATACAAAGTTTAACCCACAGAAATCGTACAGAGAATCAGGCAAAGCCACACCTCTCATTCACACAAAACAAACATACAGACAAGAAAAAACCCACAGCTGTCATTCAGGTATACATACACAGATTAACATTTACCTGTCAAATGCACACAGGTGTAAGTGCTTACCTGTTAGACACACGCAGGTAAAAGGTAACAATAAAAAACACAAGCACAACAGTGCACGTACAGGGCTGTATTCATTGTTGAGTCGAGTTGTGTTGCGCCGTGTGCTTAATCATGAGTTAATACCGAAATTGCACACATTCATAAGCGCTGCTCGGATCCCAGCTACACACAATTCTGACCATAAACTTAAGATATCTCGTATGATCTTGGCTTAAGTGAGGAGGAGTATGAAGTCCAGCACCACTCTCTGACAGTTTGTTCTAACCACTACATGTCAGCCTGAAATTTAGGTTTTGAGCTGAAAAAAACGTTGAATGCCTCTTGAGGGCAAAACTAAAACATAATTTGTCATAATTTGATTTATTTAACAAATCTAAACAACAAATTAAAAGTGGGATAAAATAGCCTACATCACACAGACAAATTAGTTACATGACTACTATCTACTATCTTGTCACATTAAATTGTGGGCACAATTCATGGGCCAAATGTGCTGGATCAAGTGCTATTTTATATGCTGTTGAATAATATGGCGTAAGTCATTATTAAATTCGCAGTGATTCATGTGACTTGGGGCAAATCATGAAGCAATACTATATATTGCCAATATACTAGACTTCTATTAGATGTTTATTTCAGTCCTTACCATCTTCTCCTTCATACAGTATGTCAAAGGATTAGTCTTTTATTTATTTGACATTTTTAAATTATCTCTTTGTTAGATCATATTGCAGGTGATAGAGATAGTTGTGAAAGGGGAAAAAAAAACTTGATCGGCTTTTTCAGTCGGCATTTTCTATCCCCTATTTTTCTTTTCTTGGAGGCATGTACTTGTCTAACATGGGCTCTGAATTCTGAGAGTTTTCCTCACGGAAATATTGAACTTTTTTGCGCTCATGAAAAAAAAAACATGCAGCTGTACACATAAATCACATAAGCGAGCAAAATGCGTGTAAAAATGGCACACACATGACAGATGAATGAATTCCCACTAAATACACACCAGTAAACATGCATACACGCACAGAATGGATACACATTAGTAAACATATGCGAACACACCCTCAGTCAACCCACCTTAGCGTTTTTTTTCTTGTTGGGCCGCGCAGCTGTAAGCTGTTTGTGCTATCACACCGCCTGTTCCCCCTCTGTCACTTCGTCTCATACTAAGTGTGATTGGCTTTTTGTCATCACCGGGCTGACGTGTGATTAATGCAGCCTGCGCAATATTCCTCCCGCCTGCAGCTCGCCACGCTCCACAGCCTCGCCTCATCTCTACAGCCTCCTGCTTCATACCCTTATTTATCTCCCTCACACACACACACACTTTTTATCCTCACATGCACACATACAGACGAATGACAATTTAAAGGAAAAAAAAACGGTGGTTCTGTTATGCTGTGGGGCATTTATTTATTTTTGTTAGCATGGTTTGGCTCCACTTCGTCACTGCAAATCAGTGCAGAGTTCTTCTCACTGATCACCTTTATCCTATGATGAAACGTTTCTATCTTGCTGGGCGTGGTCTCTTCCTGGATGACTCCGCCCACATACACAAGGGCTCAGTGAATGGTTTGATAAGAACGAAAATGATTTCATGTGCTATGACCTTCACACTCACCAGATCTCAACCCAGCTGAACACTTACGGTAGATTTTGGAGCAAAAAATGTGCACAACTCTCACTGTTTGAGCTCGTCTTTTCCGCAAGTTGAGGACCTGAAACTTTTTTTTTTTTTTTCCTCCTTATCCATTCACTTTCTCCGTAGTTCAAGTCTAAAGGCTTAAAAACATCTGATTACTGTCAGACTGTTCAAATTCAGCATCGAAAGTATAGAAAGTAATAAAATAAAACTGTTTATCACGATGTAGTAACGAAAAAATCACAAATTTTAGTGCATCCTGATATGTCCTGATATGCAAACACACACACGCACGCTCCCTTTTATTTCCACTTGCACGCACATACATACACGTTGTTCTACTCCCGCATTTACACACACTTAATCAAGCGGTCTTCTCTCACTCACATTCGCATATTTTATCAGTTTTATATACACACACACACACTCTGTTTTCCAGTACACACTCTTGTACACACAGACTTGCTCATGCAGTGTCTTTACTGTCTCTAACACACACACACACACATTTTATGCTTGGCATAACCAGTAATCACAAAGGAACTTAGAGATGCGTGTTTGTGTGCACACACGTGTCCATGTGTGTTTGGATGTCTAAGATTAGCCATGTTATTCTTGCCAATAGCGTGTCAATAAAGGGCGAGAGGTGCTTCCTCGTCACGAAGCTGCCAGAGCTCACCCCGCAAAACTGCTGAACAAATTCAGCCAACTGTCTGCAGTAACAACACAGCAAAACCCTGAAGATAAACATCCCAAGCTGGGGAGATGAAGTGCAAATTTCTTTTTCTCTCTTTGTGGTTGTATGTCTCTCACCTGTTTTTCGTGCTTGTTTTTAGGATGCGGCGCCTGTCCCTGCGTCCACCGGCAGTGAGAAGGTAAGAACGTGATGGGGCATACTATATTATAATAAATAACCAAACAGTACCAGCACTTGAAAATCCTACTTTGCAGCCTTGTATCTCGGATTTGAATCTTTTTTTAGAGCTGACCTCCGCCAGTGGCAGTAAATGTTGCACATCACAGAGTGAGCTGTTTAAGTTTGGAGGATGTTCGCATCTCTCCAGTACAGTTCTAGACACATGTAGAATTGTAGGAACACAAACGTAATACAAGCAGCACAGCATAAATATAATAAAGACTAAACAAAAACATGTTTTCTCTCTTTTCCTCCTCAGAAAGTGCTGTCTCGTCAGGAGGAGCTGAAGGAGAGAGCTCGCCTCCTGCTGGAGCAGGCTCGCAGAGACGCGGCCCTGAAAGCCAGGAACAAAACCGTCCCAAGCACCACCTCACCCACACACACACGCCCACCGCAGGTCATCGATGTGAGTAAATCTATAATGAATAATCCCTGCATATACATGTTATAGAAGCACCTGCTCATTTATCCAGTCAGAGAATCGTGTGGCAGCACACTGCATACAGTCATGCCGATACAGGTCAAGCGCTTCAGTTAATGTTCACATCAAACATCAGAATGGGGAAAATGTGACCTTAGTGGCATAGTTGCTGATGTCAGATGGATTGGTTTGAGTATTTCAGAAACTGACAAGATTTTCACTCACAACAGTCTGTACAGTTTACACAGAATGGTGCGAAAAACAAACAAACAAAAAAACATCCAGTGAGAGGCAGTTGTGCAATTCTGATGAGACAGAGGTCAGTGGATAATGACCAGACTGGTTCAAGCTGGCAAGAAGGCTACAGTAACTCAAGTAACCACTCTGTACAACCATGGTGAGCAGAAAAGCATCTCAGAGCACACAACTGAGGCAGATGAGCTACAGCAGCAGAAGACCATTGGGTTCCACCCCTGTCAGCCGAGTACAGGAATCTGAGGAGATAGTGAGCACAGACTCACTGAAACTGGACAGCTGAAGATTGGAAAAATGTCACCTAATCTGTTTCTAATCTTCACTTGTCCAGTTTTGAAGCTCTCGATCTGTAGCTGCGTGATTTTTACGGTTCGTAAAGCATGGAAGGTGACTCAGTAGATTTAGTTTAGTTTAGTTTTTTTAATTAATTTATTTATTTAGATTTCCAAACAGAATGTTAATTAAGAAAATCAGATGATCTCTGGCTAAAAAAGAAAAAAAAAAAAAAAAAACACCTTTCAATCTGACATTTATTTCAAATGAAAAGACGTCACCTCACCGTCTATATGAGACACACTCATGATTATGATTAGCAGTGTGTTGTGTCGGGGGCGTGTTTGTAATTAACACCCATCGTGCTGACGAGTGTTAATCATTGGTTATCCATACAGCATTGATAAACACGCACATACACTGCGTATTGAGTCAAAGCTGTGATTTTTGAAGGTGATCATGCTCTCATGTGTGACCATCCTGACTGTGTGTTATCTCTGATGTGTGTGTTTGTATAATTAGCTGAAAACTAACAGCGTGTAGCTGCTAATGGACTGAATTAGGCAATAAGATCATGTCCTCCTTAGGTGCACACCCACAGTAGGTACACATCTAGGTAGATAATTACTGATAGCTTCTGCTAAAAGATTCTCATAAAATAAACCTTTAAATATTAATATAAATATTCTGTTACTTTTACAGTTGCAGTTGTTTATTAATTATACACACAAAGATGCACACACACTATGAGAATACACAGATTGCAGTAAGACGAGCTGGAGAACCCTCTAGGGAGTTTGATGGAAACTTTTTTCTCCTTAAGAATGTAAAAGATGCAAGTTAGATACATAAAGTGTTGGAGCTCTGGATAAAGCGGTACGTCTCTTGATTCAGCTGGAGAGACTTTTAACGCTCCTCTATACACACAAACACACACACACACACACACACTAATATGGTCACTGTGATGAGAAAATCTCTCCTTGAAAACTCCAGCATGACTGTTTTATAATATTTTTGAATAGATCAATATAAATGGTCCAAATATTCTGATAGAATTTGATGAGAAAGTAACGGACTCCTCTTTTGGTAATGTAATATCGTAAAACGAGCCTTTGCAGGAGAGCGAGACGTCCTTGAATTACGTAGCGGGAAATTTTTAGGAATGGACAGGGTAAGTGTAATGCTACTATTGGCTTCAAACCTTGTGTGTGTGTGTGTATTTCCAAAATAAAATTAAAGCACCATTTTTCAAAGCACTGTTTCACCCCCATCTCTCTCTTTTCCTCCCTATCTGTGTCTCTTTAACATAAGTCCTCTACGAGTTGGTGAAGGGGAAATGGTTTGCCATTCTGTAGATTAGCCACAAATTAACACCGTGCCTGTGCACTTTTCTCCCAAGGACAACGGTGCTAATGAGCCTCGGTTGCATTAGTGCGCTGGCATATTGAATCGTTTGGCTTTTTAATAGAAAACATTGATCAGAAGGTAGCGTGGACCTCGGTGCGCTGATAATTGGCAGCGATTTAGATTAGATTCAGCGATGTCTTGTTTTGATTAGGGGAGCAGGGGGGTGTTATCTCACGCCGCGGGACCCTCGGCAAGACGCGGCCCTGCTGAACGCAGCGTGCATAAGGGCAATTTTAATTCAATTACAAGGAGGAGAGGAAGAGAGGATGGACAGATGAGGGATAACAGGAAGGCAAGTGTGAGTAGTGGTATAACAGACAGAGCGTAGTTTGATAGAGCGAAAGGCATTTGTGTAGTTTAAACGGGATGAACTTGACTTATTCTGAAGTGGCCCTTTGGTTTCTGGCTATACTGATCATCAGCATCAACACAGTGAACAAAAATAACATCTGTTTACTTGTGTTTGTTGGGTTCTCACTTGCTTCTGTTCAAAGTAATTCAGAATCCAGAATCCAATCCATACAGCTCAGAGGCCCAACTGCATCTGTCTGGCAGAGCCTGGGATTCAAACTCACAACCGTATTACTATTATTGCTGTAAGGAGGTGTGGCCCCTGTCTATCAGTCCCTGTGAAGGAGGTGTGGCCCCTGTCTGAGAGTCCCAGTGAAGGAGGTGTGGCCTCTGTCTATCAGTCCCAGTGAAGGAGGTGTGGCCCCTGTCTATCAGTCCCAGTGAAGGAGGTGTGGCCCCTGTGTCCGTCGGTCCCAGTGAAGGAGGTGTGGCCTCTGTGTCCGTCGGTCCCAGTGAAGGAGGTGTGGCCTCTGTGTCTGTCGGTCCCAGTGAAGGAGGTGTGGCCTCTGTGTCTGTCGGTCCCAGTGAAGGAGGTGTGGCCTCTGTGTCTGTTGGTCCCAGTGAAGGAGGTGTGGCCTCTGTGTCTGTTGGTCCCAGTGAAGGAGGTGTGGCTGCTGTGTCTGTGCCTGTCAGTCTTTGGTGTATGAACAGTTGTTTAGTTATTATTGATCTGTTTGCTTGATTATGGATCACTCTGTACTGCATCGTATTTTGTTGAATCAGCTCTAGTACTGCAACAACAAAAATGTAATGTTCTTAATCTGAGTATAAAAACTCTTAATAGCCACTATAGCTCAAATACATCCAAATCAAGTAAGCTGATTTGTATGTAGCCCTGTGTATTCTATAAAGTGATGAATTGCACAAAGGTTCACAGTATTTCAAGTGAGTATCTATTGATTTTAGGCGTGCTGTTGATTATGTCGTTCTTATGAATAGACTCGCAGCTGCCCTCATATACACAATGCTGTGTTTTTTCTCCCGGATCTACCTTTAGTTAGCACCTTTAGTCATGTTTTACAGACCTCATATTACAGGGTATCTTTCTGTTGCCACATTTCATTATTTCACAACGATGAGAGGTTGTTTCACTTGGACATGCAGTAATTCATTTGTTTTGTGCAGTGGAATTGGATAAAATCACTTTTCATGAGCACACTGCATGTGTCAGTTTAAGTTTAATTGTGTGGAGTAGTGTGTTCCTGAAGCATAGTTTATGATGTTGCTTGTTTTATGCACGGTCTTTAATAATTTTCAACTGAAATGTAAACGTTACTTCACAGCACTTTTATCCTCCATGTTTCAGTAACATTGTTCCATATATTGGCTTTAATGTTCTTGCTAAAAAGCTGATATGCTGATGACACATAATGCTCGCGATGTGGATCAATCGGACAGACGGATGTTATGCTATTCATGAACAAGAATATGGGAATGTGTGTAAGATATAGTTATATGGTTATATATAGACTATTACATTTATTTGTTTATTTATTTAGCAGATTTTTTAAAAATCCAAATCGTCCACAACCCAATCAGTTGAGGCTTAATCATCTGTCTCAGTGCCTAGCGGTGGCACTCTGATAGTCCTGGGATTTGAACTCACAACCATCTGATCACTAGCTGAGAATCTTAATCACAGAGCCACCGTGTGTGTGTGTGTATGTGTGTGTGTGTGTGTGTGTGTGTGTGTGTGTGTGTGTGTGTGTGTGTGTGTGTGTGTGTTTGTGAGTGAGTGAGAGAGAGAGAGGGAGCGTGTGTGCGTGTGTGTGTGTGTGTGTGCGCGTGCGTGCATGCATGCTCTCAATCTGCAAGCCAGTCTTTGTCTGTGACTGCTGGTGTGTTTCACTGGTCGCGTCACTAATCCCTCCCCTCTCATCAGCAGCGTGTGTGTGTGTGTGTGTGTGTGTGTGTGTGTGTGTGTGTGTGTGTGTGTGTGTGTGTGTGTGTGTTGGGTCTTTGATAGAGGCGTAGCAGTAATGATGGTTTTGTTCTGGTCCTGATGGCTGTAGGTAGGTGGCCTTCACAATCTATTAGAGCTGGAAGTCTGACACCACATGCGCGCGCACACACACACACACACACACACACACACACACACAGCCACTGGCTGTAATAAGTAATTAATGAACAATCATTAAAAAGCTATGTGCCCTAACCCACACATATACAGACACACACACGCACACACCGTATATTAGACTTTCCTCATTTGTCCTTCCTGCCTGTATTTGTCCTTGCAAAAGAAATAAAAGATAGAGTGATGGGTAAGAGCAGAGAAGGAGGAGAGAAAGGTGGGAATAATGTTTATGTATGTGTTGGGTTCAATTGTGGAGAGCTCGGGAGCCAGCTTTCTGAAGCAGCAGCTGATCAGAGGGGTAATTTCACACAACTCTGGCCAGGGTAATTATGACAGAGAGAAAACGTGGGGAAGAGAGAGAGAGGGAAAAGGGCAAGAGGGGTAACGGGAGGGCGGCGGGGGGATTCCAGGTGATCTCCCTCATGCTCAGTGGCTCGTTATGATTAGTTTAATTGGACTTCATACCGATGGGGCCCCTCCTTTTCTCTCTCTCTCTCTCTCTCCCTCCCCCCCCCCCCCCCCCCCCCCCCCCCCCCCCCCCCCCCCCCCCCCTCTCTCTCTCTCTCTCTCTCTGGTGAAGTGACTTTTCCGAGATGCCCGTGACCCTTCGCTGTAGGGGAGAGACAGAACGAACCTTTGAACTTATGCCAGCTTCCCTGTGTGTGTGTGTGTGTGTGTGTGTGTGTGTGTGTGTGTGTGTGAGAGAGAGAGAGAGAGAGAGAGAGAACATGTGAGACAGAGACGTCTCTTATGTATTCCCACAGTGGGTTTTACCCTGTCCACCTTCTGTATTGCCATGGTGTAGCTGCTATTTAGCTCCATTGATGATAAAAGTGTGTAGAAGACGTAAGTGTTGTTGTTTTGGAGCTTACAGTGTCTTCTTGTAGTGCGATGAAAAAGTCCATTTGGTTTTTTGCCCATTTGAACGTGTGAAAAGAAGAGATGGCACAATACCACTTTTTCTTTCCAATGCTGATACTGAAACCTAGAGCATCAGTCGACGTCAATACCGATATTTACAGATACTGACACTGACAATACAGATAGTGACAAAATAAATATAATAATAATAATAAAAATAATAGAAATTACATAGCTAAAAACATGACATACAAAACTGCAGTTTTTTTGTTCATTTAAACTCTTATACACAAAAATCACTTACATTGCAAATATAATCAAGTATAAATTATACATGTGATAAAAATAATTCTTCAAACAATTCTACTGAAAAATGCAATCAGGTATTTACAGGGAAAAGAAACAAAACAAATCTTTTCCAAATCCATTTGCAGTCTTTTCTATCTGTTACGGGATCATCTGAAATTTTTCTTTTTTTCCCCTCTGATAGCCAATCCACCATTTTCAATATCAATGGTGTCTTTCGTTTCAGCTTTATTTCATCACTTTTGGCACCAGATTTATTATAAGGTTAAAGTTTTATACCTTTGCACCAAGTATATTACACTAGGAATATGCCAGAGCTTCTATACTAAAATGTAAAATAGTTTTAAAGGTCCATTTTTCACTGTTAATATGCTACTTGATATAAAACGATGGTTACAGCAGATCTGTCATCAGATCTCAGCCCGGTTCCTCCTAATGAGGCCAACAGATTTTTTTCTGAGACCTAGCAGCATCTCGCAAGGCACTTCCTCCCCATGTTCAGAAACACTTATTAGCGTGCTTCAGCAGCATCACTTTATTCTTTCTTTCTCTTCACTTTTTTTTTTACTCTTTTTGAGAGAGACTAAAACTAGTGAAACTGAGTGGGTTATGGACTCAGCTGGACTGGATGGTAGTGCTTGTGTTCTCTCCCTGTGTGTGTGTGTGTGTGTGTGTGTGTGTGTGAGAGAGAGAGAGAGAGAGAGAGAGAGAGAGAGATCAGTGTGTGCTGAGATTAAGGGAGATTAAGCATGTGAGATGTGAGAGAGACTCTCCACTAAAGTCTTTCCTCCCTCTCGCTCTCTCTCCCTCCCTCTCTGTATACACCACATCAGTCAGAATCAGTTTCTCTGATTATAATTCTTCTAACATCTTCAGAATACTTACATATTCAAATGCAAAACATCTGTCCAAACTCTTTATTTCATTAGTGAAGATTTCAGGTTCATGTATCAAAGTTAGTACATAAAAATAGGCATTTACTTTTGTCAATGAGAAGGGCAATGTATAAATCTGTCATTCCATATATATATATATATATATATATATATATATATATATATATATATATATATATATATATATATAAAACAGGTCGTTTCCAACAGGCATTTTCTGTAGTTAAACCTCAAATATTGTTTTCTTTTATATCTGTAGTGCACTATGTAGTGAGTGTATAGTGAACAAGAGGCTATTTGGATTTTTTTTTTTTTTTTTTTTTAAACGTGCAACCCACGTCACTTAAAATGTGTAAAATTGAGCTAAATATCAGCAAAATAATTACTGAGGTTCGAGTTGAATCTGAGGCATTACAGTTATAACGTCTCCTTGTGAGTTTCTTTGATGCAAAGGTTTTCTACCTTTGCTTTATTGTTCAGTTAAACTCTTCCACACAAAAATCACTTACATTGCAAATATAAAGAATAAATTAGAAATATAATAAAATAATTCTACAAAACAATTCTGATTAAAAAAAAAAAAAAGATCTCTTACGGGATCACCTCAAATTTTTCTTCTTTTTTCTGATAGCCGATCCACCGTTTTCAATTTCAGTGGTGTATGAATGACATTTTACGTTAGGAAAAACAGGTTTTCTACCTTTTGTTTTTTGCTGCAGTACTTAACAGGCCATCATTCCGCACAGAGTGTAGCTAGCTGGCTAGTAGCTTTCATACAGAAACTGGAAAAAATGCATGATTCTGATTGGTTAATCCTGTTTCTCACCGTAGCATCAGGTAGCCAATAAAACACTTGTCTGAGGCACTTAAAATATGGAATCGCGGTGACTTTGTTGAACGTTTACGAGCATCAATATAATTCAATTACTGTGCAAAAAAACCTTTGAATGTTATTTGACGCACACAGTCAGCTAAGTGTGTCTGTCTGTTATGTTATCCACCCAGAAAAATAAACATTTGGAACTGTTATGAAGTATTTCAGCTATGGATACACCTGACCCTCTTAGAAAACACTTTGCTGTAACTCTGTCTCTTTTTCTTTCAGTCCTCTCTCTATGCTCAGTTTCTAATATACACAAATGCCTCCTCATCCACTTATTCTTACTCTTTCGTCTTTCATTCTCACTGTCACACACCCATACGTACAGTGGGAACTTATAATAGAGTTGCATCCTATGAATAAAATATGAGGGATAAAAACATACACTTTAAGCACAGCCGATTGCCACTGTTCATTTTAATGTGAAATTACAATTGTTCAGTCCGGCGCATTGACTGATTTCCGCTTTGTCTCTGCAGAGAGAGAGAGAGACAGAGAGAAGTGACAAAAAGAGTCTAGTTTAATTGCAACAATGGATTGTCTATATTAACTCTAGACTATTAACACATTGTAAAGTGGATTTGTGTGTAGAATGCTGATGTAATTAATGTGGGTTTGAGGCCCTCAAAATCCCTGTAAAGATTAAAACAAAACTCCTATACGGAATCAGAACTTTTACAGCAGGTCTGTGTGTGTCTGTGTGTGTCTGTGTGTGTCTGTGTGTGTCTGTGTGAGAGAGAGAGAGCTTGTGACGACAAGGACTGTGAGAATGAGTGTGTGTTAGGGTGCGTGTACATGTGTAAGCAGTTGCTTGCGTGTGCATTTGCTTATTGTCAAAACGTGAGTATTTGTGGACTTTGATGCTGTTATATGTTGAAATGGTGTGTGTGTGTATGAGACATACACGTGCTGTTATGAGACATACATGTGCTGTTATGAGACATACACGTGCTGTTATGAGACATACACGCGCTGTTATGAGACATACACGTGCTGTTATGAGACATACACACGCTGTTATGAGACATACACACGCTGTTATGAGACATACGTGCGCGGTTATGAGACATACGTGCGCGGTTATGAGACATACGTGCGCGGTTATGAGACATACATGCGCTGTTACACGTGCAGTCAGCTGACATACACATGCCATTATGCAGCATACATTAACATGCATGTCCTGTTAAAAAAAAAAAAAAAAAACATGCATGTGCTATTAAAAGACATGCACTTAATGTGCATGTGACTTTGCGAGACATATACGTGCCAATAGGAGACATACACTTACCTTTAAGAGATGTACACTTAACATACATGTGATATTAAGAAACATCATCATACACATACACATGCCACTAAGACATACATATGCTATTAATACACGTGCCATTAAGAGATGTACACGTGACGTTATGAGACGTACTTGTGATGTTAAGAGACCTACAATTAGTGCACACATGCCAATAAGAGACGTACACATGCCGTTAAGAGAAGTGCACGTGCCGTTTAAGATGCACACATACGTTCTGGTATGTGATACATGCATGTGGATTATATAAAATTTATACGTCTCATTGAGACTGAACCTGTCTTTGTGCTGAGCCATGTACAAGCCCCTAAGAGCTGTATATGAGCAGCATAGGGCCAGTGCATGCCTTTATAACACATTGTGTGTATATGAGGTGAACGTACACACACCACTGTAGAACATATAAGTGATCTGTTGAATCATACTGCTGTGAGATGCATATGAGCCATTATAAGACATGTAGTATTATGAAATCTATATGAAGCATTAGGAGTTGTATACAAGTGAAATTTGTAATCATCTCAGAAGGACGAACCTGGCTTCTGGCTTCCCCCTTTTTATAAAAACTGCCCAGTCTTCATGATTTTTTAAGAGTAATTTTTCTCACTCTCTCTCCCAGATGGATTTTGAAGACTTTGACTTGATTTCTTTTCCTCCATCTTTCTGGCAGGATGGTGGTGGTGGTGGGGGTTTGTTTATTTATTTATTTATTTATTTATTTTTAACAACCCACAAGCCATCTCTTTCCCCTCTCTCTATCTCTGGCATTAATCATGCTGCTTTAGCGCAGGCGCCATATCAACAGCACGCACACGCGCCATCATAATTATGCCATGTACAACTCCTTTGATAGCATGTACAGTTTTCTTCCTAATTCGTTATCAAATGCATTGATCGCAGCGCATGTGCATTGATCCGGGACCGCCATCTGTAGGCCCCTGATAAGGCTTAGTGCCATCTCTCTCTCTCTGTCTCTCGCTCTCTCTCTCTCTCTCTCTCTCTCTCTCTCTCTCTCACACACACACACACACACACACACACACACACACACACACACACACACACGCGCGCACACACACACACTCTCTCTGTCTGTCTCTCTCTCTCTCACACGCACGCGCGCGCACACACACACACTAGCTTTCTCTCTCTCCCTCACACACACACACTAGCTTTCACTCTCTCCCTCACGCGCGCGCGCACACACACACTATATCTCTCTCTCTCCCTCTCACACACACACACACACACACACACACACACACTCTGTCCACACTCTCACTCTCTCTCACACATGCACACACACACACACACACTCTCTCTCTCTCTCGTTTGGGTATGTGTAGAAGCCGGCTGTAGGATTAGCCGATACTCATCTGCTTAGTTGCATTTTAAGCTGACACCTTGACATCACATTACACACTGAAACAGACTTGCACGCCCCTGTCTCTCTTTACCTCTTTCTCTTTCCCTCCCTCAATGTCCTGTCTCTCCTTATTTTCTAGTTGTTTCTCTTTTTTAACTGCTACATTCACAGACGAAAGATAATTTGCTGATAATTTGCTTGGGTTTTAACTTTATTTCTCTACACACATTTAATGAGAGATCATATGTGACAGGATAATATGAGAAAATGGTTGTCAGTTTTTCTTCTCTTTTTTTTCCTGAGTCAAACAGTAAATGGAAACTAATTGCAGGTGAGAGTGTGGAATTAAAGAAACGTCGAACCACACGCATCATAGCATAGTTCTACGGAATCATTTGAGCAAATTATTTGTCTTTTCAGTTATACATTCAAATGTCACTTGTTGTGCTATCACTTTTTGTCACTTGTCGCTGAAATCACGGCGCTGTGTCACACACGTTCCTGTGACCGTGGGATAAGCCTTGCCTCGCGTCTGGTGACAGACGGTGAAGTTTCTCATTAATATCTGTGCAATAATACCTCTCATTAACATCACCACAGATCATTCAAAGCAGGAGAGGAATAGGAGAGGAGGAAAGTGCTCATGGGATGGGAGAGGGGGAGAAAGAGAGAGAGAGAAAACAAAACACAAGAATAAGTGGCATTATGCATTCTTGATTTTTCATGACCATCACTATAATTGTGAGAAGGGGGCAGGGTTAGAACGAGTACGTTATCTGATTTGTGTACGGCTACGAGTCAAATCAGTAACTCTCATTCCCTTTATTAGCCAGATATGCATAGTGACATTTATGTAATGATGTGCGTCTAGAGGTCACTTTTTAGACTTCACGTCAGTATTTTAGCATTCATCAAAAATAAGTGGCTGACTGACGGAACTCTGGCTAGTCTGATATTTGGTTAATTAGGCTTGATGTACTCGTTCTGTTAGTTACATGATATTCAGTGTGTTATGACGAAATTCAGTGTCTGTGTCAGAGTTAATGGATTTAGTAAATGGGTGAAGTAGCTTGTCTTATATAAGTGTGGCGATGTAAATAGTGTACATCCGCAAAACTGACTTGTACGGCATGGGGCGGAAGTTTCACAGCTTTGTTTTGACCTTGCATCTGCACTAAGAGGACTCTCATTAGGCGGTAACACAAGCGGAGCCAGGTTTGTAAATATCCAGGTACACTGTGGCAGCCAATCTTAAACGTCACACACCCCACTGAGCAGTGCAACCGCGTTCGTTTCTGACCATGAAAATAACAACTGGGTGAGAACAGGGTGAACGCTGGCCCATGTCCAACCGAATTAGTGATAATAAGCTGCGTGTGTGTCAGCATTAAGAAAGAGCTGAGAGAAACAGAGGAAGGGAGTGTCTGAGAAAAGAAAGAAACATTAAAGTCTTTGTGGAGCATTTGTTAAATGAAAGATTATATTCTGAATTATAGAAAAAAATGTTTGTGTGTGTTTGCACGCACTGCTCTGGGATGGGATAGTGATCTGAAATCTCTCTTCCTTTACACTGCACACGTGTGTGCATGTGTGTGTGTGTGCGCGTGCGTGCTCTCTCTCTCTCATACACACAGACACACACAAAACCTTCCTCTCCTCCTGCTCCCAAAAACCCAAATGACAAACGTATCTCCTCTCGCTTCACAGCGGCCGGCTCCCTGGCACTGGTACGGCACCGCCCGGGCTCTGCGTGCGTCAGTGCATACGTGTGTGTGCCAAAAGAGCAGCTATCCAGGCGAGGGCAGCCGCCATGACCTCATGCCCCAGCACCAGCGCCCGTGCCGCCCCCCTGCCATGTTGGCGTCAGTCTCCAGTTGCCAGCTTTTGTGTTTGCCTTTTTTTTTATTATTATTATTTTTTTATTTATTTATTTTTATTAAAATACAAGAACGACCTTTAAGACGGGCCAAGTTTTTTATTTTCCATTTCTTTAAGATGCCCTGTGACATGCTAGCCACCACCACTGGGGGTCTTCTTGGCTATTCTTTTTCTTTTTGCTGTTTCTTTTTTCCCCCCAGAAAAGTCCCTGATTTCTCTCTGATGATCTCGTTATCCTCTGTGATCAACTGCTCAGGCTCTGGATGGGCCACTGATCTCTCTTTTTCTCCTCTGTCTTTTCTCTCACTCTGCCTACCGCTTAGTTGGACTGAAACAGTCAAGCTTCAGTGTAGCTGAAGAAGAGCCACTTGGTGCCTATTTAGAGAGCAAGAAAGAGGCAGAGAAATGGGGGGAAAAACAGAAAAGATGGCTCTCCTTTTTTTTTATTTTTTTTTTTTATTTATTTTTAATTATTATTTATTTATTTTAGTAAGATTTGTAGTCAGTTTTCAAAAGTCCCCAAGGCTTCCTGGCTGTGATTTAACGTATTTGATGTATTACATTCTGAAACAGGAAGTCAGAGTGATTTGACTTCTTTAAACAGCAGCCAATCGCATTCGGGATTCATCACACCCCCAACTATTCTAAACAATTCTGATAGTAGCGTAGAGAGCTTGCTAAATATGGAGAACAGCCAAGAGATTAACGTGAGCCTGTTACTTACATTTACTGCTGGAGAAGCCCTGATGGTGTATAAATGGCATTCTGTCCTACAAGTTCCTCGCTCTTCAAAACAAATAAACTCCAACTAATTTTTCCTCAAACAAGGAATGGTTGGAAAAGAGAATAGTGCAAGGGAAAATACATAGACGAGCCATGTTTGCTGCTAATGCACTGCTACTGTAGAGAGAGACCTGCCTCTGGGGGCGGGACATATACATTCTAGAGAACATTTAATTGGACAATTGCAAAGATCTGAAATTTGAATCATCAAAAATTTTTGTTGTTTTTGCAGAAGTGACAAACTATAAAATTCATCAGAAATAAAAAATGAGAATATCTACAAAACTATTTTTATCGGGGTCCATAAGACTAATTGGCAGAAATATACAAAAAGCTCTAAAACACCCATTTTGATTTCAGGGGCAACTCTGCCAACATCTGTTCCAAATACGCTTTGGAAAAATAATTGCTATTCTTAACTTTATAATATAGGAGTGTGAATAGACGAGCAGTTCAAGATCCTCTGTAAGTATCTCCAAGCTTTAGACATCACATGAAGAGGTTCAGTGCTGTTATTCTGTCCAGAGGTGGTTCACCGAATCCTAGTATTAATATGAATATTAATTGTTGGGGTTCTGATGAATCAATATCAGTATGTAACACAATTTATGTCGGAAAATGTGTTCAAAAATTGCTTATTTTTATGAAGCTAATAACTTTTGGGCTGTCTACATACCATTGGGCTTTTTTTTCCCCCCTGTATGAACTATTTGGAACATTTGCTATTTACCTTCCCCCAGCCGCTTCCCCCAACACACACACCTAGGTAAACATGTATCCTGCCCTCAGGTGTGTGTAATGAGTTAAATTGGGAATAGGTGCATTCCTCTGTAACGCTCCTCATTAGAATCCTGCTATTGGGATGCACTCATTATCACAGCTGCTCATTGTTCTTCTGAAACACAACTACAAACAGAGCATTGGGATGGAAATGGACAAAACTGAGCTAATTAGCGTAGCTGTGCAAGCGGTAGAGTTTGTGTGAGCTGTCCTGTTCTACTGGACTGGAAACGTGTTGTGAAGGGCTGTACAGAGATTAAGAAACACCAGGGTCAGCAAATGTGTGTTTACTTGCTTGTGTGTGCGTGTGTGTGTGTGTGAGAGAGAGAGAGAGAGAGACAATATGCATGTAAGTGCTGGATTTAAAACACTCAAAAACATTTCAGATTTGGGTTTCTTCAACATCTTAGTCCATCTTAGAAGAATCATATCACAGCTTACAGCCGTTTAAAGCTGTGTTTTGGGGGGTGTGTGTGTGCGGGTGTGCTTGCGTGCGTGTACATACGTGAGAGAGAGAAGACGAATAGCGCACATGTTAGGTGTATTTGACTTTATGCTTTGCTAAACAGGTCTTTTCGAGTGTGTGCGTGTGTGTGAGTGGTGAGTATTTCTGTAGACTGAGTGTGTGTTTGTGGATGAGCATAGAGGTGCAGGTTCCGTTTAGTGTTTGAATACATGTGAGTGCACTAGTTAATGTGTGTAATGTCACAGTTAATTAAGGAATAAAACTATTGAGGCATGCTGTTACAGGAAAGTAATCAATGACGAGGTGGTAAGAAGACACCCAGCATGAAGTAGAGTTACTGTAATCACCCTGACGTTGATTACTTTCCAAGAACAGCATGTCCCAAAGTGGTTAATTTCTCTTACACCACAGCAATTTGCCGACGATTTCAATTATTTTGTATTAATTTAAGAACAACGTTGTATTGTATTTTATCCATTTATAGTTGCATTTAATACTGTGGAACAACCGCAAAACAAGTTAATTCCTGTTATTATTTAGAGCAGCTTTAAACAGTTGTTTTGTCATCAGCTTCTTGTTTTTTCCTCCCACATGAAGCTAGTAAGAGGATTAAATGCGCTTGTCATTTTACCAAGAAATTCCTTCATCCTGAAGACTTTTCCCTGTCGGAAAACTTACAGCTTTACTTCTGACTGTTACAAAGTCCTGACACTGGAGACTCCTTCCATAAATGTTAAATAAACATCTCCTTACAGAAATGTTTTTGTATTATTAGCAGGAGCACATTTAATATAAACTCGTGATGTGTCTTGCAACTGGAACTGCTCTCAGAGCTGCTGTTATAGGAAATGAATCAACATCTTCTGACCAATCAGAATTGAGAATTCAACAAAGATGTGGTGTATTAGGTTCCACAAGCACACTAGTGACACACCTGGTGGGCAGGGGTGTTTAATCCAAAAAAAAAAAAAAAAAAAAAAGAAAGCCATATTGGTAACAGGAAAATCAAGGCTCACATTGTGTAGTGTGCACAAAGCCAAAGTCTGACATGTTTCTTGACATGTTTTCTCACAGCATCAGCAGTAAACAAAGTAGCCCTTCTTACCTTTAAATGGGTTATACTGTATACTAGTCAACATACATATTAACTTGTTTTAAAGGTGAATTAGGTAAGATTAGGTCCCGTCCCATATTCATGAAGCTCCACCACCAGGAACTGCAGTGGCCTGTAGAGTAGAATGTCTATAAAATGATTGACAGGAGGCCCATCCAAACGCAAACAAGCATTCGGGACCTGAAGTCAGTTTTCCAACGGATTTCTCAGCGTCTTAATACTAAAGCCATGGCTTAATCCATTGTTTTGTTTTTTTTAAATATCATTTTCTACATATCTTTCAGGTTATTTCTACAAGCAAGGAATAAAAAAATATATATAATCGACTATTGCACCTTTAAATCTCTACCATTGACTAATCTTGCTGCAGTTGACCTCAGAAGTGGAAACTCTGAGCTTGGAATTTCACCATTTTCAACCTCCGTGCATACGTGCTGCAAAATGGGGGAAAAAGAATGAACCCTCGATGTGTGTCTTTTGTTAGCACCAGTCTAGCAGGCTAACTGTGACGAGTGATGAATATTTACCTTCTCAGAGCAGTGAACTGTATAGTCACTATACAGTATAGTATATAGTATATTTAACAAGTGACTAACTTCATGTTGACTGATCAAAAAATTATGCAATTGGTTATTATCATTCTTTGATTTCCAGTTTATTAATATGATTTTGTATTGAAGCTGTGATTTGACTTCACCTGCTGAATTCAGGGTTGACGAGATTGAGTTTCTGAATAGGAATTCCAAGTTGAAGGGACATTTTCTGTGGTTTTTCCTTGTCGGAGATTGGAAATTGAGTTATCAGTTTTAGTCGAATGCAGCAACAGTTCGCTGTTTTGATGAAGTAAATATACAGTACATCACTTTATATATTTGCTAACAAAAGATAACCATGGAGGTGTTCATTTTTTCCCCTACTTTGTCGCATACACGCAGGTCGAAAATGACGTAATTCTGAGTTTCCCATTCCAAGTTTAGTTGAACGCAGCATTAGACCGTGAAATACACTTTTCAGCGATGCACAGGCTAGAGCTGAGCTGACAGACTGCACAGCAACACATAAGCTAACATCACTAATTCTACAGCTACAAATTGACTTGTCTGCTAGGTGAACCTGATAAAGTGGCAAAAGAGCGTAAATTCATTATTAGTTTCTTCCCCTGTAGTAATTATAATCAAATCAGAGTGTGGTGCTTCTCACAGACACTTATCAATAAGTTCTGAAGCCAGCATGATTATTCGGTACATTAGTAATTATTCTGAGCGCTACAGTCTGTGTGCACTGGAGCATTTGAACATACGATAACATGCTCCTATGTTGTGTCTCTTTCTTTTTTCCTTTTTCTCGTAATTAATATGCGGGGATGCGATGCATGAAATGAGGCAGTTTTAGCTTTAATCGTTACGAGGGAGTTTTACACGCACGTTCTATTTTAGTGCTGCTTTCCAGAAGAGCGGAAAAGAAAGGACTATAAACATCTAAACATCTCACCTAATTAAGTCAGGAATGAAACATGATTGGGTGTGCACTTATTACATCCACAGCCGCTTGCCAACAATGACACTTATTTTCTTTGTTAAAGAACCAGTTTGTATCCATTTATAGTTGTGTTAAATGTTGTGGAGCATTCAGAAAAGTGTTATGACTTACTTGTACAGTAGTTTGCATGGTTATTTACCACTTTGTTTGGCGTTATACCTTGGAATTGAAACAGACAACGTTTTTCCAGGACCAAGGAGCTACATAAGACAAACACAGAACTGCAAGGGACTACATAAATTTATACATAAAGTGCACAAGTGCAAACATGTGCAGACAGCGCAAGACAGTACAATGACTACTGGGATAGACAACAGGCACGGTAAGTCCCAGTGCAGCGCCGACCAGTACATAGTTCTATTAGAAGTGAATCCAGTGACAAAAGTGCAAAGAGTACAATATAACTTGCTGAAATAGTGCGAATAGTGTAAACATAAGAAGTAGCAGCCTATGTGCAGTATAATAGACGGCAGGAGGGTGAAGAGTGTGTGAGAGGGGTCAGCGTGAGGTGCAAGTGTCTGCGATGGAGGGAAGAGAGACCCCGATGATCTTCTCAGCTATCCGCTGCAGGGTCTTGCGATCCGAGACGGTGCAATTCCCAAACCAGGCAGTGATGCAGCTGCTCAGGATGCTCTCGATAGTCCCTCTGGAGAACATGGTGAGGATGGGGGGTGGGAGATGTGCTTTCCTCAGTCTTCTCAGAAAGTACAGGTGCTGCTGGGCTTTCTTTGCTATGGAACTGGTGTTGAGCGACCAGGTGAGGTTCTCCGCCAGGTGAACAACAAGAAACTTGGTGCTCTTGACAATCTCCACGGAGAAGCCATCAGTGTTCAGCGGAGAGTGGTCACTCTGTGAAGTCAACAACCATCTCTTTAGTTTTGTCCATGTTTAGAGATAGGTTGTTGGCTCTGCACCAGTCCGGTAGCCACTGCACCTCCTCTCTATATGCTGACTCGTTGTTTTTGCTGATGAGACCCACCACGGTCGTGTCATCGGTGAACTTGATGATGTGATTTGTGCTGTGCATTGCTACGCAGTCGTGAGTCAGCAGAGTGAACAGCAGTGGACTGAGCACACAGCCCTGAGGGGCCACAGTGCTCAATGTGGTGGTGTTGGAGATGCCATTCCCGATCCAGACTGACTGGGGTCTCCCAGTCAGGAAGTCTAGGATCCAGTTGCATAGGGAGGTGTTCAGGCCCAGCAGGTTCAGCTTACCAATCAGGTGCTGAGGAATGATTGTGTTGAATGCTGACCTGAAGTCTATGAACAGCATTTGAACATATGTGTCTTTATTGTCCAGGTGGGTGAGGGCCACATGGAGGGTGGTGGTGATGGTGTCATCTGTTGAGCAGTTGGGGCGGTATGCGAATTGCAGGGGGTCCAATGAGGGGGGCAGCAGGGTCTTGATGTGCCTCATGACGAGCCTCTCGAAGCACTTCATGATGATGGGTGTAAGTGCAACGGGACGGTAGTCATTAAGGCAGGACACTGAAGACTTCTTTGGCACGGGGATGATGGTGGTGGCCTTGAAGCACGTCGGAACAACAGCGCTGCTCAGGGAGATGTTGAAGATGTCAGTGAAAAAATCTGTGAAAACATTTCTGAGATACATGTTGTGTATCACAACATATAGGTAACAAAATAAAAAACGCTCAAGTCTCTTTATATGTCAACATTTTCAGCTGCAAATTTCCAGGTTTTTTTCAAAATCCAATTCCAATCTTGGCCATTTGTTACAGAATCCAATATCTGATATGTTTTCTCCGATATTACACTCCACCAAGGATCTCAGAAAAGTGTATTGTTAAATAATTTATCACAATATCAATATGATCATATCCCCCAGCCCTGTATGTCATGAATCTACACAATATAGCCCATAATATTGAAGGGGGGATTCAATATAGTTTGAATATTAAAAAAAAGCATAAAAGTTTTTGCATAATTATTCACTACCTTATTGCTGTGAATCCCCTAAATTAGTTCTGTTGTGACCCATTGCCATCAGAAGTCACATAATTAGTTGAATGGAGTCACCCTTTGTGCAATTAAAGTGTCATGTACTCTCAAATCCTGAAACTCTCGAAGTTTGTCCATTTCACTTCCATGTTGTAACAGTACAAAATGTCGAAAAGTTCAAGGGGGTGAATACTTGTGCAAGCCAGGCAGCTACACTATATGGGCAAAAGTAAGTGGACATGTGTCCATCACACTCGTATATGTTTGAGGCACATAATTGTGTGGAATGTCTTTGTATGCTGTAGCTTAATGATTTCTCTTCACTGGAACTAAGAGGCCTAAACGTGTTCCAGCATGTGATGGTCAGGTGTCCACATACTTTTAGCCGTATAGTGTATAACAAGTCACTTCACCACTACTGTTTGTCTTTCTCTTTTCTCTCTTGAAGACTATGGGTCAGAAAACCTAAAGGAATTTTTTTTTTTTCGTTTACAGAACACACAGATTGGTGCCTTTTTTCCACAGACATGGGGGGAAAAAAGGGTTTTCTTACAGAAACGCTGACTACCAAATTCTCAATGAGTCTAAGTTTTTCTCTTTTAAATATTGAATAGAACATCTATTTATTGTTAGGCCATAAAATGAAAATAGAACAATTAAACGTGAAAACATGTACAGAACAGGTAGACAGTGAAAGTGAATAGAGAATTTAGCAATGCCATGAAATAAGGTCTGATGTGAAAACAGCACAAAATATAATAAAGTATTGGACCTATGTCTTGGACCTCTCTCTCACTCACTCTTTCTATCTTTCTCTCTCTCTCTCTCTCTCTCACTCTCACTCTCACACACACGCACACTGCTGCTAAACAGGTTTCTGTCGCTCTGATCTATAATGTTAGTGAGGGCTGAAAATGGCATTTCACTCAATTACTCAAGATGGCACCTGTTCAATAACCCACTTTGCTGTGTGTGTGTGTTCTGCAGGAGCGTGACGAGGAGAGGCGCAGGCAGCTGAGGGAGCGAGCGAGGCAGCTGATAGCAGAGGCTCGATCAGGAGTGAAGATGGCTGAGTTCCCTCTGCACTCAGACACCTCCGCTTCTGCAGGAGAGTTCAAAGGAAGGTCAAAGGCAGCTGGAGGTGGGTGCAGGGGGCTTTCATGGCGCGTGTGCACACAAACACACACACACACATACACACGCAATCTTCTCTGACAAACAACCAGCCACATCATAACAGAACAGTACATCCAGGTACTTTGAATACACACATGCTCATAGATACACAACGTGAACTCACACAAAAGCTAACTTGCACACACACACCAATATGTTCACACAAACACACACACCTTACACACACTCACTGTGCGCTCATGTGTAGTGTAGGTTATTTATTGATTGTAAATGCTGTTATACTCTGTGTTACATTCCCAATGTAACATGCACACACACAGGATATTAAAGTGTGTAAACTAGTACACTATATGGCCAAAAGTATGTAGACACCTGACCATCACACTCATGTTCCCATTCCAAACCCATGGGCATTAACACTGTTATAATAAGCTCCACTATTCTGGGAAGCTTTCCACTAGATGTTGGAGCGTGGATGTGGGGATTTGTGTTCATTCAGCTACAAGAGCATTAGTGAGATCAGGTGCTGATGTTGGTGAGGAGGTCTGGGGTGCAGTCGGTGTTCCAGTTCATCCCAGAGGTGTTCAGTGGGGTTGAGGTCAGGGCTCTGTGCAGGCCACTCGAGTTCCTCCACTCCAACCTTCACACACCATGTCTTCATGGAGCTCGCTTTGTGCACAGGGGCATCGTCATGCTGGAGCAGGTTTGGGCCTCTTAGTTCCAGTGGAGGTAAATTGTAATGCTACACCATACAAAGACACTCTATGCAATTGTGTTATTAGAACTTTGTGGCAACAGTTTGGGGAAGAACCACATATGGGTGTGATGCTCACATGTCCACATACTTTTGGCCATATAGTGTATGTTCAGTATTATAGTCATTATTGATAATGTGCCTAAATTTCATACTTTGATTTCTGTATTTTCACTAACAAACTACAGCCATCCAGCTGTGTGTCTGTGTGGGTCTCTGTGTGTGCGTGTCTGTGTGTGTGTCTGTGTGTTTCTTTCTCTCTGTGTCTTTTTGTGTGCATGTTTCTGTCATTGTGTGTCTGCCAGTGTGTGTTTGTCTCTGTGTGTATGTTTGTGCCTGTGTCTGTGTGTGTCTCTGCCTGTGTGTCTATCTGTATTTCTGTGTTTGTGTCTGTGCGTGTGTCTAAGTGTGTCTCTACATGTCACATGTGTGTGTCTGTCTGGGTGTGTCTGTCTGTCTCTGTCCGTGTGTTTGCCCCTATGTGTATGCATGTCTGCCTGTGTGTGCTTGTCCTGTGTCTGTGTGTGGCTCTGCGCGTGTGTGTGTGGCTCTGCGCGCGTGTGTGTGTGTGTGGCTCTGCGCGTGTGTGTGTGTGTGTGCGCGTGCATGTCTGTGTGTCTCTCCATGTTTGTGTGTCTCTGTATATATGATTGTGTCTCTGTCTGTCTGTGTGCAGCAAAATGGTAAAAGGATACATGATCTTCCCATTATTATTATACTTTACTTCTGCTGTGGTGTCCCAAAAGTGCATTACATTATAAAACACACACAGGTGTGTGTGTGTGTGTGTGTGTGTGTTGTGTGTGGAGCCTAATTTGAAAGCATTCACACAGGGCTACACATCCATCTGTTCAGGCAGAAGTTTCTTCGTTAATCCTTCAGTAATACATCAGGAAAAACTTAAGGGCACCTGACGACACACACACATCAATCACCAAACCTTACACACATTCACAATATTTCATTGCCTCGTGGCCATAATTAAAACGCACACAGGAGGATTTCACATTGCTGTAATTACTCACCTTTATTTTTCTTTTATTTCACAGTGAGCTTGATGTGATGCTCATATAACTCATATCAGCAGGCAATCACAGAAGCTAGCAGATAGTTAGCCTGCCTAATAGTGTTAGCATCAGGGCTAGAAATTGATTTAATACGTGTAGAATATATGTTGGTCTAGCTAATATTACTAATGTAGAGAATGTAAGCCTACATTCTGTAGAATTAAATAGGAGTTAGTGCAATGCCTAACATTTCATACTGGGGGAGATTGGAGAGGGGAGTATTTAGCACAGCGGCTAGCTGACATGCCCAGTACTGAGCTAGGTATACAGCACAATGTTCCTCTGCGTTTAATCTGTCCGTATCTCTCCCTTCTCTCTGACAAGCGTCCGTTTTCCCCTTCATCCTCACCCGTGTCTGGTTAATGGCATCCCCTCCTTCCTCCACTCTCCCTCTATTCTCCTCGTTTACTGATGCCTGAAACAGCAAGCCGTTCCTCACGCCGTCCTCTAACAGAGCCTGGAAGTCACAGTGGAGAGAGGAGAAGAGAGAGGGATGATGGGAAGAGAGATGAAGGGTGGGAGGGAGAGAAAAAAAAAAGCATTTACTTGGTCTTTCTGGCTGTTCAATTCTGCTAATTGTAGAACTCATTAAAAATCAGGTCACAGGGAAATGCTATAGGCTTGATGCACAAGGCCTGCAGTGCAGAACGCATAATCCCACACACACACACACACACACACACTCTCAGCTGTAGTTTGGAGAGAACTGAAGCTGAGCAGAGTGAAACGCTTGCCCGCAAAACTTTACCAACTCCACCAGCGTGCAGCTATTTTTAATTAGCTTTAGCTGTGTGTGTGTGCTTGTGTGTGTGTGCTTGTGTGTGTGTGCTTGTGTGTGTGTGCTTGTGTGTGTGCGCTTGTGTGTGTGCGCTTGTGTGTGTGCGCTTGTGTGTGTGCGCTTGTGTGTGTGCGCTTGTGTGTGCGCGCTTGTGTGTGTGCGCTTGTGTGTGCGCTTGTGCTTGTGTGTGTGTGTCACACTGTATCATGGAGAGTAAATTAAAAAATGGATGAGGAAATAGAAGCTGCTTTCTTTTCTCTTTCATTCTGTCTGTCTTCTGTTCTTATTAGAAAAAGAGAGTTTCTTGTGTGTGTGTGTGTGTGTGTGTGCGCGTGCGCGCACGTCAGTCAGTCAGTCAGTCAGGTGGGATCTCTCTCTGCATTTAACAAACCCAGTAAGACACATGTATGTAGGGTTGGGAGGTGTATACATGTATCTCATGACTGTGCAGCAGAGGTTTGCAGCAAGGGACCCCTTTGGGTGTTTAAAAAAAAAAAAAAAAAAAAAAACAGATTACCTCATGATTGCAGCATAGATTTATTGATTTATGACTTAGATGTGATTCTATGCACACAAAAAATCAAGTACCAACAGTTGTATTAATTTGGGCTGTTGGACTTTTTATTCCTGATCTTTCTATCCATAGAACCTAACCACACTGCAGTCATATGTAGATACAGAATATTTTGTAGCATTTTGTATTAACAGCATTTCTGCTAGGCTTATTAAAAATTGGATTCAAGTAGCTATAGACCTCTGAGTAAGACACGTCACTCTGATGCACCTCCAGGTACAGAAACATAGTGGGGGACTGCAGAGATTTTTAAGAGCAAGCCAGAATTCCATTTTCAGGGGCTCAAAGGTATTTGGACAAAATGACATAACTGTAAATATAACCATAATTTTAATACTTGGATGAAAATCCTTTGCAGTCAATGACTGCCTGAAGTCTGGAGCCCATGTTCTCAAAACTCAAATTCTGAGTTTCCTCCCTGGAGATGCTTTGCCAGGCTTCACTGCAGCCACCTTCAGTTGCTGCTTGTTTGTGGGTCTTTGGGTTGAGATCAGGCGACTGACTTGGCCATTGAAGAATATTCCATTTCTTTGCCTTCAAAAAGTCTTGAGTTGCTTTCTCAGTATGTTTAGGGTCATTATCCACCTGCACTGTGAAGCGGCGTCCTATCAGTTTTGTAGCATGTGGCTGAATGTGAGCAGAGAGTATAGCCCTATACACCTCAGACTTCATCTTGCTCCTTCTGTCAGCAGTCACATCATCAATAAACACCAGCGAGCCCGTTCCATTGGCAGCCACACATGCCCATGCCATAACACTGCCTCCACCATGTTTGACACATGATGTGGTATACTTTGGATCATAAGCTGTTCCTTACTTTCGCCTTACTTTTCTCTTCCCATCATTCTGGTACAAGTTAATCTTGGTTTCGTCAGTCCAAAGAATCTTATTCCAGAACATGGGAGGCTTTTTTTAGATGTTTTTTGGCAAAGTCTAATTTGGCTTTCCTGTTCTTGAATGTTACCAGTGGTTTGCACCTTGCTGTAAACCCTCTGTATTTACATTCATGAAGGCACCTCTTGATTGTAGATTTTGACAATGGACTGCACCTGGTCAATTAACTTCTTTCAAGTCAATTGTCCAAATACCTTTGAGCCCCTGAAAATGGAAGTATTTTGCTTAAAATGTCTGTAATTCCTAAATGGTAAATGCCATAATTTTGTGGAACCTCTTAAAATAAAGCTGAAAGTCTTTATTTATTTTATTTTATTTCAAATCCTTTGTGGTGGTGTTTAAAGGCAAAATCACAAACTCTGTCATTGTCCAAATACTTCTGGACCTGACTGTGTGTGTGTGTGTGTGTGTGTATGTATATATATATATATATATATATATATATATATATATATGATCATAATCAACAATTACATAGTTTTGAAATCTGCTTACAGGAACACCTGCTATAAAAATTGTATTCTAAAGTATTAGAATGAGTGCATTAATATAAGCTTGTGATTAATCTTGAGGCAGGAACTATTGACAGAGCTGCTGTTATAGTAAATTCAACAATTTGACCAATCAGAATTTATAACAGGTATAATCTAACAGCAAAATCTCCTTATACAATGAATTTCTGGGTTTAAACATTGTTATACTAAAACTTTGTCATAGGTATGTACTTAATGTCAAGCGTGCTATAAAGACTTAAGCTCAGGAAACAAACTAGACCATACCAATGTGGGGCAGTAATGTCTGTAGCCTGGGATCATTAAAATTAAAACAAACCTCTTGTACATTAATGCGACCTTTACGAAAAAATTATGCACAGACTTCAGGTGGAATACATATTACTGTCTGGAAAATACTGTATTCGTCCACTTAACTAACTTACTTATTCTCTCTTTACTAACAGTCTCTCTCCTTTTTTTGGGCAATCATGCATTTCTGTTGTTCCAGACATGGTGAATAGGGTGTGTGTTGATGGTGAGGAAGAGAGGGCTGAAGAAGAGCAAGTGGCACCGTCACCCGATGATGATGTCACTGTTTGTGATAATGAGGAGGAGCCAATGGCCTCTTGTCTGCTGGAGGATGACTTTACTAACTCAGCTACTGATTTGGCTTCTCTGGGTAAACTAATCATGCATGCTGTCTCTGTGTGTGTGTGTGTGTGTGTGTGTGTGTGTGTGTGTGTGTGTGTGTGTGTGTGTGTGTGTGTGTGTAACCACTAACCAAGCTCTCACATTCACTCTTTCTTAGAGCTTTTCTAATCATGATCACTACAGCATATAAGGCTACAATATACAAATGAGACTTCTAACCTTTTGTTTAAAATTTCTAATTTCTGAAGTCTGCTTCCATACAGCGTGAGAGTTATACTTCTATACAGCATATTTAAGATACGCTTTTTGAGTTATTCTTGTGTACAGCATATTCAAGTTATAATTCTGTACAGCGTATTTGAATTATACTTCCATACAGGGTAACTGAGTTATGATTTCATATAGCGCGCTTGAGTTATGATTCCATACAATATATTTAAGTTATGATTCCGTGCATTGTTCTTGAGTTATTCTTCCAGGCAGAGTATTTGAGTTATTCTTCCGGGCAGAGTATTTGAGTTATGCTTCCGGGCAGAGTATTTGAGTTATGCTTCCGGGCAGAGTATTTGAGTTATGCTTCCGGGCA
>CM040984.1:4367433-4391323 GCA_022985145.1 Pangasius djambal | reverse complement strand
TATATATATATATACATATACACACACACACACACACACACACACACACACACACACATATACACACATATATGCAGATTTGCATACAGTATTTTGTACAGTATACTTATTTGTGTCTTTTGGTCCAGTATGTTTGAGTGTGTATATTTTGGTCCTTCGTCTTGAGTTGCGGCTCCCCCATGTTAGCTGATGTCTTTTTCATTTCGCAGATGGTTTTAAAGCTGTTTCTGCGCAGGCACTAACTTTCCCTCAACACACAGCCTTTATCTGGGTTGTGTTGTGGCCTGATAAATGGCTCCTGTGGAGCTGCTGCTGCTGGGGTGCAGACAGTCTGAGGGATAGATGGAGAGAGGAGAGGAGAGGAGAGGGGGATGCACATGAAACACACCATTTCTCTCTTTCATCCCCACCCACCCACTCACTCAGTCAGTCAGTCAGTCCTGTGCAGAGAGGGAGAGAGAGAGCAACAGACAGAGAGAGAGAGAGAAGGCATTGCAAGAGGCACAACTTTCCCTGAAGAGAGAAGGAGAAAAATAGGAAAGACCAGGTAGGCAGAGAAAAAAGAGAGAGGGATGAAGAGGGTGACAAAGCAGAAAGGAAGGGAGCATGTCTTAGGTTGGAGACAGAAAAAAAATAAGAAGGTGACGTTGTGGGTGAATCATGAGTGCTGAGTCAGGATGAACTTGCAAATTAAACTAGAAGGGAGGAATCGTATGTACACATGCGTGTGTGTTAGAGAGAGAGATGAAAATTAATTTGCGTAAGTGACCCTTGCGAAAGCGTCTCAGTTACGGCATACTCTATCACAATTTAACATTACAGTTGAGTGCAAAAGTTTGCATCTTCTGCTAGGTCTGGGTTAGGAGAAAAAAAGGAAACACTCCTCTATTTTACAGCTTAACTACAAAAAAAGTATTACTTAAGTCAAAAATAAAATGTTTGTGTGTGTATCCTGCAATAATCCAAAGACAGAAAGAAGTAGTTTTTCTTAGTTTCTTGAGGACATTGCATGAAATGCGTTTTAACAGAAAAATAGAAGATGATTGGTTTAATGGTTCTCAAAGTGGGGTTCAGTGGCCTGTAGGGGGTTGTGAAGTGTAGGGGGTTGTGAAGTATAGGGGTCTGTCTGTGATGTGGGTTTTTTTTTTTTTTTTTTTTTTTTCCCCCCCTTTTCTTTTGCAGTGGTAAAAATCACAACTGGCCTTTCTTAAAATGATTGCATTTATAATTGAATTGTTCTTAACCCTTGGTGTAGTGAATAGGAAGCCATTTTGCGTCAGTGCGCGCTGGGCAAGTCATGGTACAAACACATAGTGTAGCTCAGCTGCTGCTATCACTCCCTCTGTAGAAGTATGTCATTATCATTTCGATGCTAAATCTTTTAAATGGAAGTGATTTCAGCTACATAGCATGTGTGAGACCGGAGTACATGAAGGCAAATCCAGGTACACCTGTAGTGTGTGCAGGTGTACACTCTGCACTTGTTTGTGTATGCGCTCATGCCAGATCCACCTTGTCCTCTGAGTGTAGTGGTGTATTGTACAGAAAGGTAGAGTAGATGAGTGGGTGGGGGGGAATAAGAGTGATGAGTCAGTATATTAATTCTGTTAGTTTTTTTCTCCTCTCTCTATAGGAGTGATGAACAGCAGGCACGTGGACCTGAAGCTGAAGAAGCTGACGGAGGTTCGACCTCAGGGGGGAAGCTCACCTTCATCCTCCTCTTCTTCCTCATCCCTCACAGCCTCTAGCACATCACCACTCAGCCCGGGAGATGAGGCCCACCTGGGTTTGCAGGTGTGTCTGTGTGCCTGTTTTTGGAATTCACATTCCACTCTTAACTTTCGAAGAGTCATGTTTAAGCATATGTATGTATGTATGTATATGTGTATATGTGTGTATGTGTGTGTGTATAGATATATATATATATATATATATATATATATATATATATATATATATATATATATATATATATACACATACATATACTTAGTTCCTTCATTTACTCACTTTCTCACTTGCATACTTACTAACTTACTCATGTACATACATGCCTCCTTACTCACTCACTCGTGTACTTACATACTCAATTAGTCACCTACTCACATACTCAGTCACTTATTCGCTCACTTACTTATTCTCTTTTTTACCTATTTCTAAAGTAAACAAATTGGACCTAGGCCTGCAGTCTAAATTTGAATAATCTGATAGACGTTACAGCAGAACAGGAAATGTATCGTCAAAGCATCTCATTTTAATAAATGCTAATGATCCCAAGCCCAGATTGTGGATGAGCATTTGAAATGTTTAGTGAGTACAGGGATTTACCTACAGTTACATAGCCATGATAACATACACTCATATTTGTTAAATAACTTTAAAACACTAATGGATTTTTAAAGAAGTGAGAGGAATCAGGTTTTAAAGGTTAAACTCATTACCTGATTGAGTGTTAATTTTAAGTAATAGTTCAGCATCATTCAGTGAAAAGCCCTTATGTAGGTAAAAATACAACAGTATGCAATAGAATGTCTCTTATTGCACTGCTGTGCACAGAGCCCCCAGGTGGCGATTGTAATGTGTTCTTTCAGCGCCTCCACACACACACACACACACACACACACACACACACACACACACTCCCTATCGCTTTTCCCTTCACTCTCCTTGCTGATGGAAGGGATTTCCTGTGAGCAGATGCAGCCGTTCTCTTTGATGTAGGAGCACAATACCAGTAGTGCCAGAGCTCGCTCTGATTCAAATGGCCTGGTGTTGAAAATCAGGTGCAGAGTTTTTGGCCTTGCTCTTAGATTTCAGACACACTTTTCCTCCACCTTACTACTTTATAACAGGCCCAGTTGCTTTGCTGCATTTTGGCCTGCTTCACAACAGTCACTTTACTTCATTCCAGCCTGCTTATCAACAGTCCCAGTCTTTTTACTGCAGTTTTGCTTGCTTTACGACTTTCCCATCTGCTTTGCAACATTCCCAGTTGCTGTACTTCAGTCTGGCCTAATTTACAGCAGTCCCAGTCACATTACTGCAGTGTGGCCTGCTTTACAACAGTCTCTAGTGCTTTACTGCAGTCCAGCCTGCTTTACTATTGTTCCAGACACTTTACTGCAGTCCAGCCTGCTTTACTGTAGTCCCAGACGCTTTACTGCAGTCCAGCCTGCTTTACTATGGTCTGTGGTCTGGGCTGCTTTACTATAGTCCCAGACGCTTTACTGCACTCCATCCTGCTTTACTATCGTCCCAGACGCTTTACTAAAGTCCCAGACGCTTTACTAAAGTCCCAGACGCTTTACTGCAGTCCATCCTGCTTTACTATAGTCCCAGACGCTTTACTAAAGTCCCAGACGCTTTACTGCAGTCCATCCTGCTTTACTATAGTCCCAGACGCTTTACTGCAGTCCAGCCTGCTTTACTGTAGTCCCAGACGCTTTACTGCAGTCCATCCTGCTTTACTATCGTCCCAGACGCTTTACTAAAGTCCCAGACGCTTTACTGCAGTCCGGTCTGCTTTACTAAAGTCCCAGACGCTTTACTAAAGTCCAGCCTGCTTTACTATAGTCCCAGATGCTTTACTGCAGTCCAGCCTGCTTTACTATAGTCCCAGATGCTTTACTGCAGTCCATCCTGCTTTACTATAGTCCCAGACGCTTTACTGCAGTCCATCCTGCTTTACTATAGTCCCAGATGCTTTACTGCAGTCCAGCCTGCTTTACTATAGTCCCAGATGCTTTACTGCAGTCCACCCTGCTTTACTATCGTCCCAGATGCTTTACTGCAGTCCACCCTGCTTTACTATCGTCCCAGACGCTTTACTGCAGTCCATCCTGCTTTACTATAGTCCCAGACGCTTTACTAAAGTCCAGCCTGCTTTACTAAAGTCCCAGATGCTTTACTGCAGTCCAGCCTGCTTTACTGTAGTATGTGGTCTGGGCTGCTTTAATATAGTCCTGTTGCTTTCTGTTTGTTTGTCAGTTCATATTACATGTTGTCCAGCTTGTTTGGCTTTCTGACTGTTGAGGTTCAGCCTGCTCCTTGAATAATTTATCTGCTTTTCTACAGTTCAGTCTTCTTTACAACAATCCCACATGATTTGATGAAGCTTTTCCCACATCAAACACACCTCCATTTCTGTTTGAGGTGTTTACAAAAAAGCCATGAATGGAATTCCTAAAAGGCCTCACTTCTCTGTCATTACACCGTTTTTGTTACTGAGAATTGTTTCCACGTTCTGTGTGAAAATTATTAAAACAAAATTAACAACATTTATTATTTTTCCTTTCTCTGTTTTTTCCCTCTGATCTTTTTAAAGTCAGGCCTTTTGGCAGAAACAGACGACTTAATCACATTCTTTTTGTTTTATTATTTTACTTTGTGTCTTTTTCTTTCCTGTGTCCCAGATTGCTTGCCTCCTTCAGAACTGCAGAACTTATCTAATCTGTTAGCAGCAGTTTTGGGGGTAGATCCTTGACTTTTTCCTAAAACAAGTAATCAAAGTTAATATATCATCAGTACGAAATTGAGTTGAAGAGTTAAGTGAAGCGGTCCACACTCAAGTGATGGCCGTGTTCACACCTGCCTCAGTGAACTGCACCATTGTGTTGAACCAGGGTTCGATTCAAATGCAATGAATATGGAATTTGGGAAGGATTTTTTGGTACTTTCATGAGGTGATTGGGGCATGTTTGATAAATCGGTATAATTGTTCTGTTAAACATGAGAGCGGAAGTTCTTACAATAACAGTTTGTAGCAGATACTCATCCTCAAATCTCTCCTATTTGTTCTTGTTTGTTTTTTGTTCTGTACTTCTTTGGTGTTTCTCTCTTCTGACACTTTTTCATCTTTCTGTTGCAAAAAAACATTAAAATTAATGTCACTCTCTCACTCTCTCTCTCTCTCTCTCTCTCTCTCTCTCTCACTCATCATAAATCAGTTCTGATGCATTTCCTCTTTTTTTCCTCCAAACAAAAGGAGGATAAACTGCTCCTCTCCCAGGAGAAATCTCCACATTCACAACTCCTCCAGGACTAGAGCTGTTGGGACGGCGTTTAAACACACACACACACACACACACACACACACACACACACACACTCTCTGTCTCTCTCTCTCTCCCTCTCTCACTCTCTGTCTCTCTCTACTTTTAACAACACTCTCTCTCTCTCTCTCTCTCTCTCTCACACACACACTCACACACCTCTGGTCGTCCCAGTCGCCTCTCATTAGTGATTGTGCGAATGCGTAGGCCTTGGCGCTGACTGATAACTGTCTGCAGCGTGCAGTCGAGCGCAACATTAGTCACGCATCACACACACACACACACACACACTTCTACCTCAATAACACCCAGCACAATAATGATCATGGCGATAACATATAAACAAGGGGTTAGATCTCAGCAAGGGGATATCCCCTTATATCTGTCCCAACCAGGGCTGCCAAAGGGGCACAGGGGGCAGGTGTTGAGACAGGGGGTGGTAGAGGGTCTTAGGGTCCTTGGGGAGAGAATGAGCCTAGCGAGGCTTTTTAGAATCGGAGCGCGTTTGTTTTCTTAAGACATTAACATGAGGAGAATTAGGCCAGGTTAAAGGGCTCTGTGGCGGTCTGTCTCTAGAGACACACACACACACACACACACACACACACAGTGCGCAAATTCTTTTTGTTTATATAGAACTTCTCTCACACTCAAGCTGGATTTACAATTGAATTACAAGTGGGAAAAGGGAAGAGCTGGAGATTTTTTGTTATTATGGCATAGGTCTTAAAGCAGAAAATTATGGCATAGGTCTTAAAGCAGAAGAAGGACAGTTGTGAGTCCCGGAGTGTGGAAAGCCACAAATACTGAATAATCCTGGCTCCATAGACCCCACGCTAGTTTTAGGAAACAGACGACCTGAGTATGTGAGGATGGAGAAGCACTTGGAGAGATACACCAAAAAAAAAAACTTTACTATTTACACCATTTCCATCATTATCCCAAAAGACATTGGTTTGTTTAGTAATAACATCTGCATGTAAAGAGTAGTCACATAAAATAACTTCTGGCATACAGTTGCACTTTCAAATTTTGGGCCCCATGTCCTGACATTTATGCAAAGTAAAAAAACAAACAAGAAGAAAGTGATCCCAGTTTAAAAAATAGAACGTCCTTTTGTCATTTTTTATACATATTAGTGTCACATAGTGTCAAATATCATGTAAGCAAAACTATCTGATGTAACATTACATTTCAAAGACAATGCTCATCTTCTAGCTATAAGCTTTCTTTTATGCTTTGTAGCTGCAGTACAGCACTAAAGAATTTCAGGCACTAAACATGTTTTGCATAATTGGACACATTTGAGGTAAATTTTCTTAAAAGAGGGAAATTGTGCATGTCGGCGTTGTCTGGTCTGTTCCTTTATATAAGATTCTCTGTTTTGCATTTAACACTAGCTACAAGTGATTGTTAAAAGTTATGAGAACTGAACTTGTGCTTTTGTCTCTGTCAGCAAAAATACACAAGGCTGACACAGATGGCTGAACATCTTATTGGCCGATATTTAACTCGAGGCCGAAGTGTTTGATTGTCTAAACAGCCATGTTACTGGTAATGGCAGTTCTGGCAGCGGGAAGCTAATTACTGCAGTGTTTTGAAAAGTCATTATTTAGGAATAAACAGACGAACGTCTTCCTGAGTGTGTACACGCGTCTGTGATCGTCTTTATTAGTCAGTCAGATTCTCATGCACAGCCCAGTGAGCTAGTGCAGCACACTAACGATGTTTCTCCCCCTTTCGCTCTCAAGCAGTGGAACGTGTTCGCTAATTGCGAACTTTATTAGACGTTTCCCTTTTCTAATTGACGTCAGCGAATGTTCTTCTGGAAGGGGAAAAAACAAACAGGCGCTGTTTCGCTTTCCAGTCCGCTTGCCATGTTGGGCTCAAGCTGTAATAATAACGCGCTTGATAGGGACGCAGCTCCAAAACAATAGCATGTTCGATTTGCATAATCTGAATATATTTTCAGGCTGCAGGTTTTGCCGAAAGTCGACTTAATTGCCTTCTTCCTTTCTGCTGCTGTGAGTTAATGCGGACTGGCTGAGAAACATCAACATTTTTTTAAGCGTTCCTCAGCATTTCATAATTAAACGTAATTTGTCCTTTGATTTAACGTTAACCCACACTTTCTTTCTTCTCTCTCTTTTTGTTACTGCTTTAATGCTTATTTAAATGAGTTTGTCCTCTGCTTCTTAAAGTTAAGTGATGTTTTTCCCCTTTTGCTTACCCTTCTTTCTTTCATTGCTCTCTCTCTCTGTCTGTCTGTCTCTCTCTCTCTCTCTCTCTCTCTCTCTCTCTGTCTGTCTCTCACGCTCTGTCTGTCTCTCACGCTCTGCCTGCAGAATAACAGTGAGGAGCTGAAGGCCGAGCGTCTGCGCAGGGCGACAGAGCGTCTCCGCAGTCCCGTCATCTTCAGCAAGGAATCAGCCGTGCGCAAGACACAGCTCAAGTCCTTCAGCCAATACGTGGAGAACAGGCCAGGTAAGACTCCGCCCATCTGCAGACACCAAATCTTCTCTCACGTAAACTTTTCCTGTGTCCCAAATGGAAACTGTCTACCTCATCCACAACAAGTGTATTTTGGGTGCACCATTGCAGTGCATTGTGGGATTTCATACACATTGGATGTTCATTGAAATTGCTGTAATGTTGTGTCTTTAATTCAGTGGTGACAGAAACGTCCATTTTATACGCAGTGTTGATTACATGAGAGATACAGCTGCATTCCCACTGTGATTTGTCTCTGACAAATTTGGAATTAGTATGTGATGAGCCAAATCAACGTACAGCACAAGTGAGCATAACTCAGATGACATGACATACACAGTGTTCCCACAGATGTGAAAGATACTTGGTAAGTGGGTGGAGAACTGGGTTATGGGTGGGGGTATTTATACAGATATTTTGAGAATGATGGATGTGTGTGTGTGTATATGTATGTGTGTATATTATATATATATATATATATATATATATATATATATATATATATATATATATATTTTTTTTTTTTTTTTTTTTTTTTTTTTTTTTTTTTTTTTTTTTTTTTTTTTTTTTTATACACAATATGATGTCATTGTCAAATTGAAAACAATTTTTTTTTCTTTTTTTTCTTGAATAGGTTAGAGAATAAAATGTGATTTTTAATTAAATAACATATATTTGGGTAGTAGTCTCACTTGGATGTTTATGATATTATCCCTTCTACCTGTTGCTGGAATACACACATACACACACACACACACACACACACACACACACACACACACACAGAGAGCACCTACAATACCTACAATGTATGTGGACATTATGACAGTATGATATTGATATCATAATATAATAACATTGTGATACACTTTTCCAAGTATCATCAGGTCTCAGTGCTTTTATATATCATTTCCTAATCACTGTAAAAAGTAACTGACTGGACAGTACAAACCATTTTTATTTAATTTAAATAATACATTGTTGAGCTCCAACGGATAGGTGCCCGAGTTCGAATCCCGACGAAGCCACAGCCATCCACGGCCGTGCTGTCAGGGTGGGAGGGGTGTCATACTCTCTCCACTGTCAATCATAGAGACACTGGCCAATCGTGGGCATCTGGGAGCTCATGTATGCAAAAGAGGGCAGATAGCACTTTCCTCTGAGTGTGTTATGCTACTCTGTGATGTCTCTCTAAGATGTCTGAGTATTGTAGTATATTTTTACAATATCACCCACCCTAATGGACATACTGTAATTCCAGTTCTTATATTTTCAGTTTGGCGTACATTGAATAATGTCCTTGAAAGTCTTGAATATTTTTTCCTCATTCCGTTCTTACTTTTGTGTTTAAGTGGCTACGTTCCTGGGTGATTTAAGCAGATTTGGGTGTGTGTGTGTGTGTGTGTGTGTGTGTGTGTGTGTGTGTGTGTGTGTGTGTGTGTGTGTGTGTGTGTTTAAAGTTTGCACACCCCTGGCCAAAATACATATAATTGATTTTTGAAGTGAAAAGAAGTAAACACAACCTCTGCAGCAATCTCTCTTAAAATATCAAACCTAAAAAATATAAACCAGTTATTGGGGCATGTGCAAAAGTTTAGACACCCTACTGAGCCAGTACTTAGGGGTTAAAAAAAAACACCTTATCACAGCTTGCAGATGCTTTTTATAGAGAGCTAGGAGTATTTCAGACTTTTGCATACAACTGTATAATCCTTTTTTTTTTTTTTTTTTTTTAAAAAAAACAGTAATATACATATTTACTGACAAGAAAATTTTATCTGGTTAGGAATAAAAAAAAAAATAGGAAACACAGGAACAAAGAAGTAACCTCAGTTTAATGTGTTTAGTCATAACGATAACATAACTGTTTTAACCTGTTTGACCTGAACTTTTGACAGGAAATGAACGTGTGTGCGATATTATTTCATATTATATGCTTTTTTATTAGTAGAGCCCAGTTTTGAGGGAAATAAATTACTTGTTTATTTAAAGGTAATAATAGGTATTTAACAAGTAAAAGCAGAAAAAGCATATTGTGCTGTAATTTATTGCAATGTTAATGTTTTATCATAATATTGCTTACTCTTACTCCATACTCCATGCTACACCAGCACTAACTGTTGCACTTGTAATGTCTGTTCTAATACACATAACTGTATTATTGCAGAGTTACACGCGTTTTTGGTGTTTTTTTTTTCTTACGTACTTTCACCAACGTGCCATTTTTGCCTGTCCATCCTCTTGTCTTTTTTTTTTTTTTTTCTTTCTAGAGGTGAAAAGGCAGAGGTCGGTGCCTGAGGACCTGAAGCGAGCGGGTGAGGACAGGAGCAGTTCCTCAGAGGTGGAAAACCGAAAGCCAGCAGAAGACGAGGTGCGTGCTATTTCTCTTGATTCCAGTCCTGATCGTAATTCCTGTATGACATTTTCACCCTTACACGCACTGTCACACACTCACACACTCACACACACACACACACACACACTTTTTTGTGGTGATCATTTCTACCTTTAAGCCGTAGAGTCTCCAGCTCGGATAAATTAGTCCAGTACTGATGATTCTGAGATTAAGAATAGAGAGGGGGGGGAAAAAAGTAATCATGTCTTTCTTCGTTTCTTCTTTTCTTTTTGTGTTCTTTTTGTAGAAAGAGGCTGTAATTATTGCCCTAAACAGAAACTGTGTATGAAGAGAAGGTGTGTGTGTGTGTGTGTGTGTGTGTGTGTGAGAGAGAGAGATAGAGGAGAGAGAGAGGCAGGGTGAGAATGTCAGAGGCTAAGAGTGAGCGAGAGAGGCTTGGTGAGAACAGGAGAGTGAGATATGTGTGAGCGAGCGCGAGGCCGTGCTGAGACCCTGACTGGACCCGTCTCTCAGTGCGGAGGTTAATCGGTGTTGAACCCAGCCATTACCCCAGCTCAGCCAGAATTACCCTCCCAATGATGTTTGCATTAATATAATATATATGGTAATTTCTAGCCTTAATTACGGCGGCACGGGGGCGCTGATCATGTGTAAAATTGATTCGTGGGAGAAATGCAGCGATAGAGCTGCAGCAGGAGAGGAGCCCGTGATGGACAGCGCCAAGAAAATGCAGTGTAGGAAAGGAGGGGAAAAAAATAACCTCTTCCTCTCTCTCTCCCCTCTTTATCTCTCTTTCTCTTCTTTCCTATTAAAAATACACTGGATCAGCACTAACTATGTGTCCATCATTTATGAATGTACACTCGTTTTTTTTTTCCCCCCGACCTCCATCGTTTCTCAGACTGGAGGGCGCGAGTGGCCGGAGGAAGAGACGATAAGACGTGTTTGTGTATGCAAGCATTTTTAAAGAAAATAAACTTTGTGACTGGGACAGCATTTTGGTGTCCAGCAGTTAATGTGAAAGGAGGAGGAACTAATATATATGTGTGTGTGTGAGGGTGTGTGTGTGTGTGTGTGTGTGAGGGTGTGTTCACATCTCTCAGGTCCCCTGCTGACAGGCCTCAGGCGTTGCTCCACCTTACTACTGTATTTCAATTTACCCCACGTGTGTGTTTACTATTGACAAGCCCACTGATGCTTTTCACCGTGTGCATGTGTGCGTGCGTGCGCGCGTGTGTGCGCGTGTGTAGAGTCTGTAGGCTGGTATTGAATTAGAGAGCTAAGTAGTGAAGGGAAATATTACATGTGAGGAAAAAACTTCTGATACATATGTTATTCATTGTGCTTATTTTTATTTATACCAGATTCTTGAATCTGATTAGTCAGACACTGTTGATTAATTTTCTTTAACAGCAGCTCTGACTGTAGTTTTGGCTGCAGCGCAAATCACAGGAATAATTGAGATCGTGAAGTTTTCTGTAAGGAAACGTTTATTTAGCATTTACGGAAGGAGTCTTTGTAACAGTCAGATGTAAAGCTGTAATTTATGGATTTCCAGCTTGGAAAATCTTCAGGACAGCGGAGTTTATGGTTTTTCAATACCATGCTGAGAGAGAAGAATAGAGGATGGAGAGGGAACAAATGTTTATAGCGGCTGAGAACAGGAACTAAATTCATTCACGGATGTTCCTATATTAAATGTTACTATAAACAGATAAAAAGCACATAGTGTCATTATTTAATAAATAAAAATTGTTAGCTTTGGCAAATTGCTGCGTTATAAGAGGGATAAAACACTGCTGTTATTGGAAAATAATCAGCTTGAGGGTGGTAAAAATGAGTCACGCTGGCACATCACACCATCTCGTCCGTCACAACGTTGAGTATTTTCCTATAACAGTATGAGCCGAAATGTTTATTCCTTACTTATTGTTCTCAGGAATTAACAACTTAGCAAGTTGTTTAATAAAATGAAACTAATATAAAAGTAGAAAGTAACACCGAGGCAGCTACAGGTTACTGTAAATTACGATGTAGTGTGTCTGTGTTATAAAAACCTGATACTCTCAGAAAGGTGTATTGTGTGTTGTCAGTATTATATCAGTAGTAACATGAGGACTTCTCTCTTAATGACTTTTTAGTTGGGTTCTGTTCTGAATCCACTCCTTTAGTATCCTCATCGTTTGAAGGTTCCTGTCTCAATTTGTAGCAGTGTATCATTTTAGAGCTGTCAGAGATCTGTGGGACACCAGAAGGGACGCCTTTTCTGTGGGGAAAAAATGAAGTATTTAATTTAAACAATGAAAGAGTTATATGTGTAAAATTGTTTGCTCAAATTAAATACTACAAATACCAACAGCTCACTTGTTTTCGGATGGTAAAAAGAGAACACGGATAAATGTTATTCAACAGGAAATTTTTTTTTTTTGCTTCCATCAGGTTGGTTTGATTTGCAGAAAGTTATTCTCATGCATGAATATTAGGATATCATTACAATGATATGTGTATTGGCTGTAAAAGAAAAATGTACATACTGTGGTAAAGTGTAAAATTGGAGTTCAGAATAGCATTACATTATCATATTACAATTCCCAAATAAAATAACAAATTATTCTCTGTGGCACATTTTTAATGTCCAGGGTAAATAACCAAATTGTCCTTGTTTTGTTTTTTCTGAGTGTCATAAATAAGAAACGGGATGTGGTTTTATGTAGAAGTGACCTTCACTCAGTGATGATTAGCCTCTCTCTTTCTACCCCCTCCCTTTTCTCTTCTCTCCCCTTCAGGTTCTCTTCCTCTTCTTCTATTTTCCTCCCTCAGTCTCTCTCTCTCTTTCTCTCTCTCTCTCTCTCTCTCTCTCTCACCCATCCTCTCCTTCAATTTCTCTCTCTTTCCCTCTCCCTCTTTTCTGTTTGTTGTGTTGCATGTAGAATGTGACATCAGTGATGATTAACCTCTCTCTCCCTCTCTCTCTCCCTCTCTCTCTCTCTCTCTCTCTCTCTCTCTCTCTCTCTCCCTGTTTCTCTCAGAAGGCGTTCAGAGACACGAGTCAGTACGTGGTGGGCGAGCTGGTGGCTCTGGAGAGCGAGCAGAGGCAGATCGACACGCGCGCCTCGTGTGTGGAGAAGCGCCTGCGCTATCTCATGGACACAGGTAGCGCGCCCAATTTGCGCCCTAAACAGGGTCTGGCGAATTGAGCAAGGCCCAACTCTCTCCGAGATTCGGGGGGAAGTGGGGGCCCGTTTGAAGCGGGACGGAGGAGGGGGGGATATGAAAAGGCTCTCCGGCTCTCTGGACCACAGCGATAAGCCGAGCTTCACCGAGAACGATAACGGCCACTGATAGCGCAGCCGAGCGCAACACGCATCCAATATCTGGCCTTCATTGATATGCTGTAGCAGAGAGAGGGAAAGAGGGAGGAGTAGAGAGAGAAAGTGTGTGTGTCAGAAACGGAATTTTAGAGAGGAGCAAAAAAATAATAGCATGTGCACATAGATACATACTAGTGCCTCCTCTGCCTATGTTTGTCAAACACACATGCATGTGTAAAGAGGATCCGCGGTGTGTAAGGGTGAGCTAAGGGGCACGGTTTTGGCCACTAAAATCTTGTAAAGGTGATGCTTGTCAAACAGGGAGCGGCTAAATTTGGACAACAGCGTCCAGACATGCAGCCACTGATACTAAACAAGCATTTTCCCACAAGGGAGAAAAAAGTGAGGGAGGGGGGCAAAATAGATGCTTTGGTTTCTACGCTTCTCAGTCGCATTGCTTTCGTATCAAGACTATCTCCATTTTGCGTTTGCCAACACCACCACCCCTCCCTCTTCCTTTCGCTCCATCTCTTTCTCGGCTGGTCTCGAGTCTACAGACACCGGAGCCATTGTGTGAGCCTGAAGGGCTTTTTCGCTCTGATGTGATATGAACCCAAGCCGGTTAGCTGCTCAGGACACAAACCAAACAGCCTGAGATAGATCAACATGCTCAAGAGTGCGTTTGTGTGTGTGTGTGTGTGTGTGTGTGTGTGTGTGTGTGTGTGTGTGTGTGTGTGTGTGTGTGTGTGTGTGAGAAAGTTACTTAAGAGATACTAGCCTGACTCTCGCGCATATTCCTTTCTTAGTACGTGTGTATGCATGGTCCGAGTGTGCGAGTTTGCACGTTACATATTTATATTTAAACATTATGCACTGTAGTGTTCTTGGTGAACCGTGCAACACTACATAAGCACTCGTTTAACTCATTCCTTATTAGTGTGGTCATTATACAGCATCCAAAATGGTGCGTTCATATATTTCTAATTAATCTGTCATTAATATGTAAATTATCAATATTGCTTTAGTTTCATGTTCATGCTTTCAGAAGTGAAGATGCTCTAGGTTTGATTTCCACATCCTGATGATTATCACAGTCAATTCCCATTCACAGCATACAGACTGAAACGTTTACAGCACACGCATATACAGTCTCAGAAGTAAAGCTACCAAAATGTACTTTTCCTTGTCACTGCTGTGTCATCATCAAGGGGATATCATCTGTATCATTAGTCTGTATCATTTACTTTTAAAAATAATTTAAGGACCACTGATTGAATTTAAAGCTTTAAAAAGGTAAATACTGAAGTTGCCTTTAGTTCTGAGAGTGTACACAGGATGTTCGGGCATTGTTAAAAGTTCTCCTGTCACAAAAGCCAATTCATTTGGATATAGATAGATGCAATAATACAAACTGGAAGTAGCTTGTTTCACTTTGTGCCAAATTGGAGCCGGTATAAAAAAAAAAAAAAAAAAGTGCATGTTGTTGTCACTTTCTTCTGAGAAAGTGACCAGAAAAATTCTGGGAAAAATGAACAAACTGGAAACTCTAATGCAGACGTCACAGTGAGTTTTTGTTTCATTATTTTCTTAACGTTGCTTGCTACTTACAGATATAATAAACAAACTAGCTACCTAATGTTTACAGGTGACTTAATTACCGAATGCTGCATCACACCAGGATTGGCCGAAATGGCGTGATTTTTGCTCCACCTTGGCAAGTGTAACACAAAACGACAAAAATCAACATGCAGTTTAAATTCTATTCCGCCTGAGTTACTATACCAACCCAAAGTGTGAAATCTGTGTGTGTGTATGCATGGAATGAGCCTATACAATACACACCTGTGTAAGAAAATTAATGTCTAGCTCATTCAGAAAAAGTGGTAAGGTGTGTGTGTGTGTGTGTGTGTGTGTGTGAGAGAGAGAGAGAGAGAGAGAGAGAGAGAATGCAAACAAATTAGTGTTAAAGCTGGAAAACCTTAAAGGTTCATGAGGGTTAAAACCGATCACTTCTACTGTGGCACTTTTGGGAGAGCAGATATCCATTTCTGTATTAATTCAGTCTTTCTTTCATTCCTTCGTTCATTATCCATTTGCTCATTTCATTCAGCCGTTCATGAGCAGCATAAATGGGATCGATGTAAACCTTTTAACTCCTTCCCATTTTCTCCCTCCTCATCTTTCTCCCTTTCTGTTTTATTTTTTTCTCTTTCCCTCCTCCTGTGGCCCTGTGCTTCCTCTTTAGATTATACAGCGTGCACTGAATTCACTGGCGTTTTTTTTTTTTTTTTTTTTTTAAGCGTCAAGTCAGCTCTCCCCAGAAGACTTGGCAGTAATTGGGCCGCTTAATTTATTTACCGTGCGCAGTTCACAGCACATTAGAGAACGGAGATAATTGAACAAGAATTGTCAAGTGTCTTCTGATATCAGGCACATTACAGAAGGGAGCGCGCCTAAGAAAAAAAACCCTCCATTTCCATGCAACCATTGTTTATAGTAATTAAGTACACAGATTTATTCCTTGGTCGCCTTCCAAGCTTATGGCAAGCGCCATTGTTGTCCTCTATTAATATGTAATCAGTAAATAGTTTAATTTTCTAATCTGCAGTTGGAGAATTCGCTTTCTAACAACTCTTAATTACGGTGGTGCCCTAATGATGCGAGCTTGGGCAGACTCGGCGCTCGGGGCTCTCGCTGCAGCTCACGCTTAATGAACTCGTTATTCTTTCACCAGAGGGAGAAGTGTCCTTCACATGGAGAAAAATTAATAATCACAAAATAAAATAAATATGCATAAATCAACACCACCAATATACTCATTCGATTTGTCATCACGTCAGTTTGTCATTCTAGTATTTTTTTCTAATGAACACATCAAGTTTGAATGGATTGAAGCGTGATGGGGGGAGAAAAGGTCTGTTCTCGCTCAGAATGGTCAATCTGTCGCACCACAATATGTTTCAGCGCTGTATGGAAATTTTTCAGTGCGGCGTTATCAGCGGCACTTTTGATATTCGCCCGGCTTTTCGAACGCATCTGCTCAACATCCATCTCTATTTATGCATTCATGCACACATATGATTTTCAAATCGCTTTATAACCCAGCACAATGGACACAATTAGGAAAATAATGGCTTCTAAAGGCACTGTGCGAAGCTCACACCTACCGAGCGCTCGATAAGACAGATAACAAAAAGCAGGCAGAATGGGAAAAGGACGAGTTTTAGCTGAGATTAACATATGTTTAAAAATTGCACTCGAGCCTGATAAGACTGACACAGGTTTTATTGCACTCTAATCCCTCTCGTTTTTTTTCCCCCTCCGTTCATCTCAGTCACAGATATTCATACAAGACGGATATCGTCGGCTCAGTGTGGTGTAAGGACAAACCGCCTCATAATAATGCACCTGTTTTCACGTCAGAATTTTTCCTCTGTTTTTTGCTTATTCTCTGCCTTCACACATTTTTATATGAGTTTCTTGTTTGTCTCTTCACTCAGATTTAATTGTTGTTGGCTTTCATTTTGGGTGTTTAATCGGTCATGCAGAAATAATTGAGCATGTGTATGCGTTTTGTGTCTAAACTTCAGTTTTTGGTGTGTGTGGCTGTGTGGGTGTGTGTGTGGTGCCACTAATATCCAGCCCCTTTAGTTTTGCAGAAGATTTAAGCTCGACTACGTGAGCAGCATGGAGATTCGGCCTCCGAGCTCGGGCAACACAAACAGCTCGCGCAGCTTTAAGTATATTATCAGGCGAGTTCTTTCAGAAACGTATTGCTTAAAGAAGCTTAACATTAATTATTGTAACTTTGGGAAGATTACATCCACAGCGGCCGTGTAAGCGGTGGCGTACTCCTCTTGACCTCCTATGCAAGAGCTTAAAGACACAAGAATGGCATTTCCCCGCAGCATTAATGGGATAACCGGTATAATCTTTCAACAGTAAGAGTGGAAAAAAGTGTTTAGAATGTAATACCTGTCATTCTGAGGAAGAGGATGTCTCTGGGAATCAACACACGCACACGTTTATGCTGTGCCATTGTTGCAAACTCTCTCTCTCTCTCTCTCGCTCTGTCTCTTGCTTATGCTCTCTGGACTTGGTACCTTGTCCACTCTAATTTCAAAGACCAAAGACTTCATTTAGCCTCCCTGCCAAGCATGCGCGCCGAGCGGCAGTAAGTAAGCCTGGAGACAAACGCAGGAATTTGCCTCATAAAGCCGGCTCTTTTGGAGCGGCCGCAAAGGCCAGAGCCAGATCAGGAGGTGACCAGCTCTTCAGATTTAATGCCGGATTTTGCTGTGTCCCCCCACCAAACAAAAAACTTCAAAGGGTGGTTAACATCAGAATGGTCAATTTTCAGCTGGGGTGTCTTTACAGTCTTTATTTTATTTTAGTCACCTTATTGCATCCTATTTATTTTTATATCTAAGGAAGGTCAACTTAGTGACTCCTTGCCCTTCACTGTGACTCATTGCTGTTGTGTGCATTTTATTAAAGAAAGTTATAAGAATCTGGGCCCACAGTGGCTCATTGAAGCCTGTGGGTGAACAGAGTGAGAGAGAAGGAGCTCAACTCTGAGAGTCAGGTCAGCGAAGGACTAAAGAACAAGCCACTCATTGGTCTTGCACCACCTTTATGGCTGTTTGTCAGTCGTAACAGCGAGGGCACAATTCCGTTAGTTAAGTTGCACTGACTTTGCCCTCCAACCCCCCCCCCCCCCCATTCCCACACCATCGTTGGCTCCCCCCAAGTGAGGACGGGTTTTTTTTTCTTCTTTCTCCTTTCGGTCTGGTGTCAGCCTTTCAAACATTCTTTAACAGTTGGATGAAAGGGGATTTTTAGGAAGATTAGGGAACGGGATCCTCCAGGCATTGTCTGAAAATCTTAAGATAAAACGCGCGCGGTGGATGGAGCCAGTGGGAGGGGTGTGGGGGTGGGGAGGGTTTTGTCGCTTGCTGCAGATAGGCTTCTCATTCCAAGATGTGTAATATAGATTTATTTATTGTTTTATAACTGTATGGAAATTATGACTAAGTCTCTGTTGTCCCTCCCCTTCACTTCTTTCTCAGTTTCTCTCTATTCTCCTCACTCACAACCACAGTGTTCAGTGGCTACTCTTGCTTTTTTAAATTGTTGGTGTGAAGTTTAGTTAAATGGCGCACCACGCATGGCATAGCGGACAGCTCGTGATAGGCCCGATTAGCATTTTCAAAAGGCGCCACAACGACGGCGCTTATTATAATCTCTCTTTTATTGAAGCATCTCGAAGGCCTTTTCATCAATCCAGTAGCACTCAGCCAAAGCTTCAAGTGTCTCGGCCTGCAAAAGCTGCTATGATGCAGAGAAGCAGCCAAAAACACACTAATCCTGCCTCGTTTACGATTGCATTGTAGCACTGCATGTTTTCGCTCTTTATTGTCAACATATGGAAGGTTTATTTTTCTTTTTCTTTTTTCAGTTGTTTGCAGTTTGACATCAGTCCTGACATTTACCATGAATCAGTTAAATGATAGCTTTGCTCTCTCAGTCTGGACTGAAATTGACAAATTAAGGCCTTAGCAAACCAGTTTGGGTGCGTAGAGCACATTTGCGTAATTGATCATTATTTGGTTAACAAATCGTCCACTGACGACATAATTGAATTTTAGCCATGCAGTGCATTAACAGACCTTTTCATATGGTAACCGATTAAGACACACTTTACAATTAAGTGTAATGACACGGGAGGAGGGGGGCTGGCCTGTAATTAGGGCTTTCATGTGCTAACAGGCCCTGCTATGCTAGCCCAGTTGTTGTTCATTTGCCTTTGTATGGGGCCCGCACATTCCTGGTGCTCGAATCCGAAAGCCAAACCAGCTTATTTCATCTAATGGAAACGACAATTTAAACGCCATTGTCCTGCCGTTAGGGAGTGATGAAGAGATAGCTGGGGAATTGAGTCCTGTACTTACAGTAGGGGAGGGGACTCATTATCAGTTTGTCCTTAAGCAAACCTGACAGAGAGAGGCAGAGAGAAAGAGGGAGGGGGTGTGAGGGGGAGAAAAGAAAACGGCAGAATCCACAATGCAGATATGGAAAGCAGGGCTAATAGTGTTAGCACATCCATTACTCGCTCGGTTTAATTCATTAAGCGGACAGGGCGGTGACTGTGCTGGCCTTGTTGAAATGCGTGCAATATGACACTGCTCAAATTTGTTCTAGCGCATAGCCTGGGGGTAGAGGAGAGGCACTGGGGGTCCTAATGCAGGGGGAGGGGCAAGTTATCAAATAGGAACTGCGGGGAGTGGCAATACACGCACTGACAGTGTGGCACCTCTATACTCACTCATCTTATTTTTCTCTCTTCTCTTTACACCAGCACTGTCTTTCTCTCTCTGTCTCTCTTCCTCTCACTCTCCTTGTAGCCAAAGTCATCTGGAGTCTTTTTCCTCTTCTTCATCGTCATTTTACATCAATGTGTTTATGATCCAGGCAGCCTACAAGACTTCAACTATGTGTGAAAATGTTCTTTGCAATGTTGTGCTCAACAGTAGGAGACAATCAGACGTCTAAACCAATCTCTCACTTTCTTTTCATCATCACCAGACAGCTCTGCATTCCTCACTCATGTTTTTAACGAAAAAAAAAAAAAATCTAATTTACACAATTCCCTTCTCACCCCAAATGTAATCAGTTAGCTAAGACGTTCGGTACTTCTTCCTCTTCTCCCGAAACCCCCGTCCCCCCCATCTTCATTTTACAGTTCTTCATTTTCTTCTTTCTCCTCTTCTTCTTCTTCTCTTTTCCTCCTTCTCTTATATTTGTTGTTCTTAAACTTTTTGGTCCTCCTCTTCCTATATTCTCTTTTCTTCCTTTTTGTTGTCCTGGTCTTCTTTGTATCCTTCTTTTTCTTCTTCTTCTTTCTCCTTTCCCCTCTTCTTCTTCCTCCACTGCCTTTTCATCTTCTTCTTCCTCTTCTTCTTCCTCTTATTCTTCTTTCTCGACCACTTTGTCCTCTTCTTCTCTTCCTTGTTTTACTTCTTTCTCTTCTCGTTTGCTACTGTTGTCCTTTTGTTTGCTTTCTTTATGGCTGCCGTCAGGTGTCATCAGGTATCGTTAAGCTTTACTTTCCACATTCGTATTTTACTGTTTTGCATTCTTTACTACGTGTATTGAACCTAACTACATATTCTGGAGTATGTTAAATGCTTCTCTAAATGAAACTGTAGCAAATGTGTGAGAATTTTCAGAGCTATTAGTTAAGTGTAGGTTATACAGCGAGGCGCTAATCCATCAAAGGAACCCTAATGAAGGAAATTACCGAGGGGGTGGAGCATCAGGACTCTGAGAGTGTCGTGCTAGTTTGTCAGCTCTGTAGGTGGGCATACATAGCTAGATTAATCTCTTTAGTGGGAGGAGTAAACATCTGTCCCGTTTAATGTCAAAATGTAAAAAAAAATAAATAAATAAATATCTAGGGCAAAAAAACAGATCTCGTAGTCATGTTAGAATTTTGGTTTTACATTCATTTACAGCCAAGGGTTGGCAGGAGTGGACTTGTTTACAGCAGCGTTCACGAGAGTCCAACTGAAACGGTTCCATTTGGCCGCGTCAGAGATTTCCTTCATGCAAACACCGATCCATATGCATGTCTTCCTTTTCCTGTCCTCGAGGAGTTTTGCTTTTCTACATACACCCTACCCTTCACCCCCTCATGCCAACAGGCCTCTCCTCTGTCAACTAATCAGCGCCTCAGATGGATGCATTGTGGCTCTATGCAAATCTATTTACATTGGAATAGCAGTAGTTTTTTTTGGGGGGGGGAATGGGGTGCGATCCTAAACCCAGGCACCAGAGTTGGGGGAAAGAGAATACCCAAGGCCAACAAATAAATGAAAGTTTGCCCAAATCCGCCAGATAATGGCCACTGTGTTCCGACTAACCACAGTGGAGAGATAAACGCAGGGATTACTCGGGGGTTTTGCATCAGTTGCTTTCTGCTGGGTGGCCTCACTTGTCAAAAAGGAGATGAATGGAGGAAAAAGAAAAAAAAAATCATTTAACGCAAGAACATTCACATGGCACATTGAGAAAAGGAGTACGGCTAATTCCATCAAAGCTGGAGGAATCAAGTATTAATTTATTCTACCCCCCCCTCCTCGCTGCTGTAGCTATTGTTGCTTAGAATGTTGATCACTTTGGTAACATGTGATCCAAGTCACTTTTGAAGCCAGCATAGCATTAAGCCAAAGATTTTTGCAACAGCAAACTACTGACACTGACCACTTTGTAAGCCTTATTGGTTATAGTAGAAATCTACAAATGAACACTGGAGGGTCCTGCATTGTGGGTGAAGAAAGTAGCTCTGCGTCCTGCAGTAAATATATCTTTATATTTTAAACATCACATTAACAGAATTGCCATCACCTATTAAAAAAAAGAAAAGCACTTCAATCACCAAATCTATTCCAGACAAGATTAAGACATTATTCTTGAGTACTGAAGTGTTTATTCCCATAATGACCCTTTATTAGCATCTCTTTTGCTAGAATGAATTCTAATAAGACGACTTTTGTCATATGGTAGGATTCGGGATCATTTTCAATCCAAAAGTATCTGATATCTATCACCAGTGAGAAATGATACTTGCTCGTGTTTTTTTTTTTTTTTTTTTTTTTTTTTATATATAAACATTTTCACACATCTAGCGAGATTGCACTCGGCAGAGCTTGGCGTAGCGCAATGTTAGCGAAAGTGTGGCGAGATGCTGAGATGTGCCGTTTGAATGGAGGGCTTTAAGGGGCAACAGATTATGACTTGCATGGCGTTTCCTCGCTGCTTTGGGGGAAATGAGCTGTTGACATACTTCGGGGTCATCGTTCGAGATAGTGGGCCTACCACCAGGACGGGTCTGATAAACCCATCCATCTAGACCTTTATCAATTTCACTACAACTATGGAAGGCAGAAGCGAAATGGAGATGCAGACTGTTGGCACTGAGGGATTTTGTCCCCGCCTCTCTGATGAGGAGCTGCCAGAACAGCATGATTATTGGTGCAGGATTAGCTCTGTTTGCTAACAGACGGTGTGCTAGACGGCCATGTTGCTTGATTAAGCAGGGCATGTTGTTATTTGAAACCTTATGCTGATGTTTTACAAAACAAATCTGTCAGATATTTTGTCAGGAAGCCTGTCAGTCAAGGATAGTAGATATGTAAAGGATAAACCTCTTTGGGAAGTGTTATGCGGCCCAACTGTTCCAATCCCAAGGTTAATTATTTTCCTATAACAGTGTGTCGTGAAGTGTTTATTCCTCTTATACCTCATACACCAGTTTGCCAAGTATACCTATTTCAAATTTTTATTTATTAAAGCATGACACCACACTTTTTAGCAGTTTATAGTTACATTTACATGTTGTGGACCATCCACTAACAAGTTAGCTTCTGTTATTACTTCCACTTATAAACAGTCAGTCGTTCCCTCACCAGCATCTCGTTTTTAATCTCTTTGTTAATAAGATTTAAAAAAAAAAAAAAAAAAAAAACGCAACTTGTCACATTACAGAGAAACTGGAAAGCGCAAAGACTGTCCTGTGGCGGAAAACTTGCTGACACTGGAGACTCCTTCTGTTAATGTTAAATAAGCATCTCCTTATATAAGACATCACCATGTCATCAATTATACATTATTCTTTGTTAAATAGCAACATCTTTTATTTTAGTTTATTTTATTTTTAGATTTAGATTATGTGGAGCGTCCATCCAACATACAGTCCCTCTAAATTACCTGTCACTATAGAAATGATAAAATATTTAAACGAGTGCATTAATATAAACATGTGATTTGAATTACAGCTGGCATTACTGTCCAAACTGCTGTTATGGAAAATTAATCAACAGCTTCTGACCAGTCAGAATCGAGAATTCAACAGCTCTGTGGAATGTGATTATTGTATCTTGGTGTGAATTAATCATAATGTATAAGCAAGGAAGGAATCGACATCGTATATGCATGCAGTCGTCATCTTACAGTGTTTCGAGTACGTTCCGTATTATTTAAAAAAATTCCCTATAATTCTCTTGTGTAACCCAGGGCTAGTGTAGCTCCCTGCTGTGCGGTAGACCCAGAGGAAAGACAAAAGCACAATGAAACGGAGAGCTTACCACCAACCGCTCGCGCTGGAGCTCTAGAGCAGGGCTGCTATACATCACGGCCTCTCCAATTCTGTCCCGATGCTAATGAGCCGGCTCTGATCTTTCCTCCGCTTCCCATGTTTTCAACATCTTCAAGGACCACATGGCGCTAGCAAAATAAAGACAACTAAATGAGAATTTTTAGCGCTTTTTGTGTCAGCCAGGCTCAGAGCCTTTCAGCCAGCATCACTCATTTAATCTTCCCTCTGAGAAAGAAAGGAGAGGAAAATGGAAAAAAGGGGGGAAAAAAGGTAAAATGTGCAACAAGGAGTTGGAGACGGTGTCACGGAGGGTGGGGGAGGTGGAGGGGTGGGAGTTTTGGGTATTGCTAACTTTCCTCTTTGGGGATGAGTTGAGAGTTAAATGATCTCTAAATCACAAACATGTTCTGCTTTCAGTCTTGACAAAATAACTTTTCATATAAAATGGTGTATTTTCAAATACAAGGGAACTTTTTTTTTTTTTTTTTTTTTTTTTTTTTTTTTTTTTTTTTTTTTTTTTTTTTTT
>CM040984.1:4333432-4367333 GCA_022985145.1 Pangasius djambal | reverse complement strand
AGGCATTGGGAAGTACCTCGCATTAGCTCTGGAGATCACTAGTTAATAGGATGATGTCTTTTAGCTTTTGTTATGAGATTATTAACCCGGGATAGGTTGCCATTCTTATCCGAGCCACGACTTGGAGAGCCTGTTGAGCACGAGTGCCAAAACGCATTGTTCCTGGCTTCTTATTGTTCAGGCCCTTTTAATGAAACACCTTTTTTTTTCCTCCCGAGGGCTTCACCAGGTGATCTTTCTTGCACCGCTCTCTCATCTGCCACTCGTGTAATATTAATTACCTGAAGGGTCCTGCTTTTTTTCCCCAAAAGCCCTTGAGCTCAGGCTCTGTGTTTAATATAGGTCCAAAGTGGAGCGAAGAACGAAGTTATAGGAATAGTCGAAATAAGAATGAGAGCAGAAGAATGGGATCTGTTTACCCCCAAACCCAAGAGGCTCATTTTAGAGACCTGTATTTTGGGTTGCTTTTGTAAGGACTCAGTTATTAGGTTAATTTTGCCCATGATTTTTTTTTGTAGCACATTTCAAGTCTGAGATGCACTGAAGTATTCAGTTCACCTGTCGGCTTGAATAGAAGGTATTAGCTTTGTATGTACTGTAAGTTTGTACGTTTTTCAAACATTTCTGTATATTTCTGATGGTAAGTACATAGGTTTACACATCTGGCTGAGTTCTAACAGTCAAACTTGCAAATGCTGTCAGTCTTTTTTAAGAACATTTCACCTTACGGCCGTCCTCATGCGTCATGTTTTCATTCAGTTTCTTTTTCCAGTTTGTCCATCACTATGCATCACTTTAATATTTCAGCGGGAGTGACAAGAAGCGTAATAGTTGTTTTGTAACGTAAACTGTCTGTCCAGGCCGTGCGATAGTGGCCAGGGATTAAGGCGAAAGGTGCAGCCCCGGCTAGCCGATAGTCTGTCAGGCCGTGATAATGTTTATTGATTTTTTTTTTTTTTTAAATGCAGTTTAATAGAGTGGGGGGTCGCAGACATATTTGCGATCGCTGAAGGTTGACAGACAGAAAGAAAATTTCCACTGCTTCTGCTTTCATACAAATCATGAGGACCAACATGTGAAATGGTGAACAAAATGAACATTTGAATGTAAATGGGGGAAAAACAGAAAGAAATCTATTATCAGCTGGCTGTTTGTCTTACCCCTCGAGTGTGAGGCGTCTTGGCCGTTAGCTCAGGAATCAGGGCTGTTTGCAGAGTGGCTGTTTGCATTCTCAGCAGTAAGGAGACAGACAAGTGTGACATATTAGAAGGAACCCTATCTTCAAACAATTACATGAATGACGGCGCGATAACGCTGTATGTATAGCTGCAGACTTTTCTCTCATTAAAAGCGACTTTGTCGATCCTGGTAGCTTCTCACCCCACAGTTTAAGAGCGCTTATGGTTATGAATTCTTTCCCTTAAGCCGCAGAGCAAGCAACGTTGGGCCAACAATACCAGTGGCAAATTGAAATCCTGCTCATGTAGGGGATTGGAGCTTTATTCAGGATTTTAAATACTTGTGTTCAGCATGTGTTGATATGTCAGCATGGTAGAATCTATTGGAATTGCACTCACTCCAATATATCATCTGTCTTTCTTCTAATTTTGAAATATCGGTATCACAGAAACATGCCATATTTAAATGAGCACTCCAGGTGTTTTAATGAATTGTGGCGTTTTTAAAAATGTCCATGGTCAAATTCATGCAAGTTCATTGCAGTGTTTAGCCTTTAAAATATATAATCTCAGTGTGCTATATTTGTCAATTTTGTGAACCCATAGCTTGCAGCCTGGAACCTGAAACTTTCTGAGCTGCTAGAATAGAAATGCTGATTAGTGATAGTTTACGAATGGCAGTATTTTACTAACTACAGCACTAATTCTAACTGCTGCTGCTATTTACACCTGAGCATTGAGCGACTAGAACACCAGGCTAGCAATTCTACAATTCTGTGTTATGAACAGTAATATTATATTAGAATAGTATAATAACAGTACTAATACTTCGTGTTAATCCTGTGGATCACTCGCAGCTTGGCTAATGGAAGATGTTTTTCTTTTTTTTCCCACCACTTTAACTCTTTAATAGTAATGCTGAGAACATTAGGATCATTCGCTGATTTTTAAAATCTAGATTATAAATATACTTTATTTTATTGATTTAATTACTGTCTCTCAATCTTTTCTTTCTAAAGAACTTTGCTATATAAATGAAAATTATTAATCCTATCTGTATGACTAGTACTATTTGGAAGTGTTGACCACTAGTTTAACAACTGCTATACTCTACTACTGTACTAAAACTAATAGTACATTTGAATGCAAGCACTCAATGATACCAGTACCCAACAAGTAGTGATTCGACAGCTGATACTAATAACATTACTTATAATACTACTTATACTAATACTGCATGCTATATGCTAGGTATTAGTATATAGTAGTATAAATCATTAATACTGATATGGCTGTAATAATGAGTACTATTGACTTCTAATAGTTTTTAATTTGTATATAGTATACTACTATCATCACTATAATCATAATAATGTCATTACACTATTGACTTCTAATAATTAGTATTTAATTATTATTGGTTTGTATTAGCTAGTATTTAATTAGTATACTAATATTATATATTCATAATGATAATGCCAATACCTGGCATCTAATGGTTTAACAGCTAGTACTAATAATGCTGCTTATACTAATACTACTTACTTAATTAGTAAATACTATATTAATATTATCTGCACTATCGATAATACTACTAATGTAGCTGCAATACTAATATACACTATTGGCTACTAAGAGTTAGTATTTAATTAATTCATATGTGTGTGTATATATATATATATATATATATATATATATATATATATATATATATGTATGTATATATGTGTGTGTGTGTGTGTGTGTACATATATCACATACTACTATTGTCTACTATAATCATAATGTGATTATTCTATTAACTTCTAATAGTCATTATTTAATTAGTATATAGTGTACTAATATTATATATTCATAAATACAAACTATTACCTGACAACTGATTCATACTAATTATACTAATACAAGTCAGTATGCTATATAATATATTTAATTATTATTTAATTAGTATATTGTACACTACTATTATCTACAATATTATTGTAATCTTAATGATATAATTAACTATTAGAAATCAGTAGTATAGTATTTATACTTATACTTACTTATAATTAATACTAATACCTGGCAACTAACGATTCTTGTACTAATGCTACTACTTATAATACTACTTATACTAATAGTATGGTATTAGTATGAATGGTATTAGAATGTTATACTATACATAATTTGTAGTATACTACAAATTATTATTATTATGTAGTATACTAATACTTTATACTAATAATTCGAATACCAATACGTCACCTAACAATTTAACAGCTAGTACTAATAATACTGTTTACACTAATACTATATATAGGTGTATAGTAAAGTAGCGTTTAATGTATATAGTATACTGACGTACACTATGCTTAAACTTCAGCTGCAGTAATAATGTGATTGCTGTAATGTGTGATTGACTTCTCTTCTACATTTTTACATTTAGCTCTGTTGTTAGAGGAGATCAAGAGCTCTGGCTTCTTTTTTATTTTCTAAGCCCATGACATGCCTTGTTGCTTTCTTGCTCTCTGTGCTCACTTAAAAGCTCGGAGGGGAACGAGGTTTGCGCTTAACCAGTTTGGCCTAACTGAGGGAGAAATGTGTTGTGTCCATTCTGAAGCTAGCGACGGGCCTCATGGGCCACAATGGACTCAGCTTTATCCCGAGATTAGGTATTGTGCCTAAAGCCAAACTCCTTTCCTTCAGGCCGGCGCAAGGCTAGTGCGGCCCTTTCATTTCACGCTAACAAGACTTCTCCATGCCACAGCCCCACTCCAAGTAATTAAATCAATCCTTTTGTACTTACCGCTCTCTCTCTCTCTCTGTCTCTCTCTCTCTTTCTCTCTCTTTCTCTCTCTCTGCGCTGATGAACAAGGATCTGCTTATTGCCTTCATGCATATTCAGAAATACTCGCTAACGGCCTTTTAATGAGGTCCTGCTCAGTTGCACAAAACAATGATCATCTTGTTCTTTTCCTTTTCTTTTCTTCTTCCCCACTCTCACTTTAACTCATCAGAACAATCAAGCGTAGACATGGCGCAGGCGGAGAAGACAAAGCAAGACTCACCCCCACTTAAAATAAATTGTCAGTTGTTAAAAAAAAAAGTGCCTTTTTCTGCACAGAAGTTGAGATTTGGCCCTTAAAACTCCGATAGACAAATTGGATTACTGCGTATTGGATTAAACGGGAAAATGGTTGGATAAGAAACGAGAAGAGGTTGCTGTGATCACAGGGTTTAATGTATTTCTTTTCTTTTCAGTTTTGTTCCCCTCTTCTTCCTCCCCCTTTCTTCGCCTCCTTTCCTTTTTTTTTCCCAGAGTAAAGAAACCCCGCTCACCAGATCCAGGATTAATTTGTAATTGTTCTCGTTTCTTAATACTATTGGAAAGATTATTATCTAAATCAAATGAGGGAAAATTTTGTAATTAAACGAAAAGACACCCAAACAATTCCCCTCTTGTTGAGGTGCACTTTCATGCTCAAATTCGTGTGGTTTATTTTGTATTGTTTTTTTTGTTTTTTTTGTTTTTTTTTTTGGCAGATATCCAAACCGCAAGGCCTTTAACTTTCATATAATTAATTTTCTGTTTACGTCTGTCTCATCTTGTGGCTTGTGGAGATTAATGAAGGGTGTTTAACTTTCCAAGACAGCAAATCACATACGGCACATATCAGTACAAAATTAGCTTTCCGTTCTAGTTGTATATAGTTTATGCTAATATGATGCGTAGGATACATTAAACATCAGAAAATATAATACCTGAACTATAAAAGCTGAATTCTGAATGTATGTGAAGCCCCTTTACACCTGTAGTACAGACAAGCTATGCTTGGCAGGGACTTGGCTGTGTGTGGTGTGTGTGTGAGAGAGAGAGAGAGAGAGAGAGAGAGAGAGAGAAAGCGAGCAGGGAGAAGGCAGCTGAATGTGTGTACTATGAGGGGATTTCATTAATGCTATCTGGTGTGAATGTAACAGTGGCTGTGATGCTTATCTTAATCTTATTTGGCTATAGAGGCTGGTTCAGCCAGGCACGGCCATGAGCCCTCAGGACACACACATACACATTTTATATATATATATATATATATATATATATATATATATATATATATATATATATATATATATATATATATATATATATATATATATATATACATACACACACACACACACATACACACATATACCCACTGCTCATTCTGTCTATGATTATTGGAAGTGATTAATGAAAGCTACTGAATTGTAAACATTTAAAATCTCTCATAAGGAAATAGAACTGCAATGGTTGACAAAATCAATTACCATAGAAATGATGCATCAAAAGTTATTCGTATTGAACTTTCTATGTATATATATAACCTGGTATTTTAGATTATTTCAATGTCAGTAGCTTTTAAACTCTGACCTTTAAATAGAGACAATCAGCATGATGATATAGTATTGACATCTGATCAATTAATGTCAGTACACTTTTCTGAGATATTGCAATGTCCTTTTATTAAAATGAATGTTTTAAACAACATTTACAAGCAAATTGGAAGAGGCTGACTTGATGTCAGTGTTTATTATTAAATCTCTACAATTGTAAAATGATGTAAAAGTTAATTGCAGAAAAGCTCATTAACTTTTTAAATCATTTATTTTTATAGACATTAAATGATCTCAGTTTGTGTGTATGTCACTCTCACTCTCACTCACACACACACACACACACACACACACACACCCTTACACAGAACCTGACTTCTGAAAAAGAAAAAAAAAAAAAAAGAGAGAATATTTTTCCTCAGATGTAGTAGATGAGGTTTAAGTTAGAGGTGAGCGATGCGACAAAAATATCATAGCAACCCTCTATATCATCATACGCATTGTGTGTTGTAGCAGCGTCTTCAAGTAACTTGATGTGATATTTTTGTCATATCGCTAACACCTAACTTAAACTTCATCTACTATATTTAAGGGAAAATATTGTCTCTCTTTTTTGCTATCAGTATCTCTGAATTAAAATTATAATCAGCATGGGTCAGAAGTCAAGTTCTGAGTGAGTGAGTGAGACAGAGAGACAGAGACAGTGTCCTCATGCAGTACGTGTTCCTGCTGTTGTAGCTGAAATATACACACAAACACAAACACCCCTTCTGTGGAAATGGCCTCAGCAATGTGCCTCCTAATCCTTCGCTTCCTCCCAATGTCACACAGGCTTAATATTCCCATTTATTATTTGCTTGTTTCATTTGGAGCTACAATGGCCTGTCAGTGAGCACTTTATCCTTTTCAAGCCCACTATTTAAAAGTTGAATACAATAATCCAGGAGCTGATTCCTGAATCCCAGGACTTTTCTTCCCCTTGCTCGTTTTTTTCCCAAGTTGTCCAAAAAAAAAAAAAAAAACCATAAATATAAATTACACACATATCTGTGTAGAGCTTTGTTTGTATGTTTTTTTTTCCTTTGAGTAACTGACATGACAGAGCTTTGTTGTGATGTCATGTGACAGACAAATCTGCCAAAGTCACAGGTTGCTAGGAAAAAAGAGAGAAAAAAACATAGCATCTCTCCAAATTCTCATCCCTTCACCAACTTACACTTTCTGAAAACGGCATACAGCGAAGTGCAGTAAAACATATTTCTGACGTGCACTGCTGGTCGTGTATTTGCCTTTCATGTGACGCTGACCCCCGTTTGACTTTGACACTCTTTATTAATACCGATGAATGTTATCCAAGATCATTTCAGCACTCTCAGCTGTTCTGTAATTGCTCTTTAATTCCACTCAGACCTGTCCTCATGAGTCTGCACATTAACAAAGCTTAAAGAAAAAGGAAAAAGGTGTTTGGACGCTAATTCTGTTGTTGTTGATGTCAGACGCATGCAGGTATTAGAGAGCTAATGAGTAGAGAGGGTGATTACATAAGCTTAAGGGATCTTTCATCTTCTTGTTACTTTCATCCCGTCCTTCAAAGAAATCCTTAGCGTCGCTGGAATGCTCAGAACGGCGATGGTGGCGGTCCTGCGTCTCGAACCCACTTAACCGATTTGGCTGTAACCTCTTGTTCCTGTCTGACCTTAGTGAAGGCTAAAATTTATAGTGATCATCTTTCTGGAGGTTAAATTAGAAAACTGTGTAGGATATTTTTTGTAAATATCTATGCTGTTTTAGCATACTCCCCTCAGTGTGTATATTTTGGAAGATAAAACTCTTGCAAATAGTTCATCATGATCTACGTTTTTTTTTTTTTTTTTCTTTTAATTTGTATAGAGTTGACATTGTAACCCATCTTTTACTGGTTAACATGGGGTAGAAAATGTTGGGTAGAAAGCACGTCGTGTGTGTTTATCATATTGTACTCTATGATGATCTTGTGCTACATTGCTCTGTATGTATGGAGCCCTTGTGTATTGTGTACTGAAGCCTCTTGCGTTTCCTAGTTTGGCCCTGTAGGCTTAATATACGGTGTGTATGGATGAGACACCAATATTAAAAAAAAAAAAAAAAAAAGGTGACCTAACTTGAAATATTCCATCTCCAGTCTGGAGGTTGTTGGCGCTGGTGGTTTCTGAAGCAGCACAAAGTCTCCACGTTAATCCCAGCTAGTGTGGGAACAAAACAGGCCGCCTGTAATCCGGCCTCCTAATCCAGCATCGTCTTATTGACAATGGCAGCATCGTGTGAAGTGTCTAATACGTTGCCGCCGAACACACATCTGGCCGGCTTCCTAACTTGCGTGTCGATCTGTGCGACTGAGAAAGAGTCGGTGGGCTAATCTCATTTGATGCACTTCAGTTCGGCGAGAGGGAAGGTTTGGGAAACGGCAGAGGAGCTGTGTGTTTGTGATCCGACATTAAAAAAAAAAAAAAAAAAAGAGTTGTGATTACAAAGATACTACTATATCATTAACTATATTCATAATTATTCTTACATATTTAGTATTACATAATTAGTAAACAATATCGTGATACTAAATTCAACCATAACATACATTACTTAAAAAAACGTAAATATTACTAGTAAGTATTTATAATGCTTCAAACCAACGCTTTATTTTACAGTACAGTAGTATCTAGTATTTAATAGTAAATTTGTGGCAATTACAAGTAATGTACTTTGCATATTGGAATTCATATTTTGCATATTTGATTTTTAAGATACTGGCGACGTTTGAAAAGCAGCACGTTGCCACAGTGTACTAATTGCTCAGAAGGTAATCCGTCATAAGGCAAACCTGCTGCATCCTTTTCCAGTTGAACGTATGATTACATGGTAACTAGTGTGAAAAATGTCCACTATAATTCACCATGTTTGCTAAGTACTGTCAAAATGCTTGAGTAAATATGTGCATCTTACTGAAAAGTAGCAAATATGTAAATGTTTTTGATCATCAATAATTAATCCGCAAGATTATAGGTATCAGGTCTAAACATACGTTCTTGCGTTTCCAAATTTCAAAGTATGCATATGTGTAATATTTGTAAATAGCACATTAAATTCGGAGTAAATATTACACAGCACCATCACGTACTGCTGTATGCACCTGAATAAGCAAGGTGTATGAATCATTTCATTAATTGTTTTCCTGTTCAGTTATCAATGGCTGCTGTACTATAAAATAAATTGAGGTTTGCAGTGACTTTTAAAAAGCTCGTAGCATTAAAGAAGTTTATACATAATAATCACTGCTATTAGTCAGATGCTTATTACTAATCCGATAATAATTTAGAAGATAACATACATAAACTAAACTGTAGCAGGATTTTATGTTTTCTGGTGGATTATGCACTCTAGTAGCCATGCCTCTGCCATATGTCCGCTTACGTGTTGCGTGTGTGCGTGTGTGTGCTTGGGCACTTTCTCCTATAGGGAAGAATAAGGAGGAGGAGGAGGCCATGATGCAGGAGTGGTTCACACTGGTGAATAAGAAGAACGCTCTGATCCGGCGCCAGAATCAGCTCTCTCTGCTGTGAGTTCCTGTTTGCCCTCTTCAGCTTCTTCCTCTCTCCCTCTGTTCCTTCTCCTCTTTCTTTCTCTCTCTCTCATTTTCTCTTTCTCATGGTGAAGCGTCACTGACTATGTACACACACCTTTAATGTTTAGACACCTACACTTCAAAATCGCCGACCCTTGGGACTAGGGCGCAGGATGAAGGTCAGGTGGTGAAGGGCACTGCGGCTTATTCCATCGCCCCCTTCCCCCTACCCAGTTCAGACGGAAAAATGAAATCGTGTCAGTCTCCTCAAGGCTCTAATGAAATTCAGCGCTCGTGTTAGTTCAGCCATTAGCTGTATTGGATCAACCTGTACTGACTTAAGATTTATTCGAAAGCGAACATGACACAGCACTATAACTGATTTTGTCATTTTAATGTCTGGTTAAGTTTTAAAAATGGCTATTATGTAATCTTACATTCCTTGTAGAATGAATGAGACAAAAGATAATTGTTCTGTAATCGGTCCTTTTCTTTGAATGGGACGCACAGTAAATCCTTGGTCAGCTTTTAATTCCCGGAGAGGGAGGGAGGGAGAGAGTTCCCAAGCTCTGGCAAATGACAGATCGAAGTGTCCTAATCATATTATATCACTGGGAAAAAAATGAAAACGCAGTTCTAAGTGCTCAATTAAAAGAGTCTTGATTATTATTATTCCTTTCATTTCACTCTTTGTCAGCGAACAGGCTCTGAAGGACGAATTCTATTACAGACCGGAATGAGCTCATTTCCAATACATTTGAAAGAGCTGAAATTAAATTTGCTCGTTGATACCCCCTCTCACATTCTTTCCCTTCTTAATCACGGCTCTTTTCTCCGCTGTCCTATCGCCCCAACCAGCCCTTGCCGCTGCCCGTTTGGGTATCACTTATTTGCAGTAGATTAATGTGGCGCGGCGAGGTGTCGGCGAGTGCTCGAATCAATGTTTATTAAAGGTTTCTTTAAGTGTTTAATGATTTCGTAATTAACATATTGATGAACTTTTACAACTTGCCCAGGGAGAGGGAGCATGATCTGGAGAGACGCTTCGAGCTGTTGAACCGGGAGTTAAGAGCAATGCTGGCGATTGAAGGTAAGTGAGAGTGGATTTGGGGGATGGGGGGTGGGAGGGGTGAAAAACGCTGTGTGAGAGAAAGACAAAAAAGACCTTCTTTTACCTCATCTTCTCTTTGCCTTTGCTGTCACCTTTTAACAATACTGGACCACTTGAGTTCTCCAGAATTGATGCTTTTTCCCCCCACGTTTTCATTATGTTTAATACAACTAAGTAAATCTCCTGAGTGCATTAGGTATTATTGTTAAGTGCAAATGTCATGTAAGCATCAATACTGCGTCTGCGTGATGTGCCCTAAGGCATCACGGACCGCCGCTATATTTATAATCTTTTTTGAGTGCATGTTATCCAAGCGGGAAGAGATGGAAAAGAAAAAAAAGCCTGTATCAAAGTTGTCTGGTTAACTTTAATCCCTTTGACTGTGTCCCTGCTTTCGCAAAATGAACCTTTCGCAATCGATGCAAATTGATTTTGCTATTCGATGGTGACCCCTTGCACCCCTCGGCTAGGCACGGTAATTTCTTTCTGCACCTGATAAGCTACCTGATCCATCATAAATCAATTCTAATTAGTTTGAGGGGGCCGACAGACGACATGCATAGCTAAACAGAGAGCCACGTCTCTGCCGTATGCCTTTCTTTTTTTTTTCTTCATTATTTTCCCGTACTTACCGTCTTCTATAGCTTATTTTTATAGAGGGTTGATTACACATTGGTGGGAGGTTTTGTCATGTGATTGCTGCTTTTTGGGGGGTGAAATGTGTTTAGTTTTTGACTTTATAACAGGTTATCATGGTGCTTTATTTCCTGTACATAATGTGATTGAATGGCTGATTGTTTTGGTCACAGGTTATAACAGACTGTGATGCCCGGAAGCTAACTGGATTATTGGATTTATTTTTTAAAAAATATATACTTTTTAAAAATGTGTATACGTCACACCAAATCCAGTGCCCACCATATCAACCCATAAACTGGAAACTTGTTGCCTTTTATCGGCCCTCTCGCTCTCGCTCTCTCTCTCGCTCTCTCTCCGTCCCTCCCTTTCTCATGCTCTCTCTCGCTCGTTCTCTCTCTCTCTCTCTCGCTCTCTCTCTCTCTCTCACTCTCTTCCTCTCTCTCCCATCTCTTCTCTCTCTCTCAAGCTTCAGCACTTAACATTCAGAGACAGCTCTTTTCTTGGGCGAAGCAGTGATAGTTCTGACCTGCTGGTGAGGGAAGCGAGTGCATCGCTTTCTTATTTGGTGCTCCAACAGGTCTTTTCACAGCCAGCCAACGCAGACAGGTAATTTCTGATTTGCTTGGCCGGCTGACTACAGTAGTAATAGAGACCACTGAGGTGTTTACACACACACACGCACACATGCACGCACACATACAGGTCGGAAAAAGCACAGACACTTCATCTGCAGCAGGTGCTGATATGGTACTTAAGTCACCTTTTCCACAGAAAACATAACCTGTACTAGCAAGAAGATTGTAGAGACTTTACTCTGTTGTTTAGTTCTTATATTACTCAAGCATTCATTTTCATGTCACTGCAAGCCTCTCTTTCTGTAAAATATATTCCAAATTTAAAACAAAAATGTGGAGCATAATGCACACTTGAATTTTGATATATAGTATTATATATCAAATATATTTAAAAAAAAAAAAAAAAAAAAAAAAAAAAAAAAAAAAAAAAAAAAAAAAAAAAAAAAAAGATATATAATAATAGGAGTTCAGCTCTCAGGAGGTTAGAGTAAGTTTGGAAAGGAAGAGAAAGCACCACACACACATACACACACACACACACAATCTGATTGACAAGGTGGAGAAGATTCATGTGCAGGTTTGCTAAATAAAAAATAACACAGCAAGTGTTCATGTCGTCTAAACGATAACCTGCTCTTTGGTCCTCTGGATTTGCAGGCAACATTATGGAGAGGGCGAAAAGAAGGGCCGAGGATTGAATGTGGCCTACTACAATATGCCATGGTTCTTATTTTTCTGCCTCCAAATTGATCCTTTTTGGCCTTTTTATCTGCCTTCCATGCACACACTCTCTCCCTCTCTCTTTCACTGTCTCCTTCTCACACACATTTCTTGCCCCTCCTTCTCTCCATCTCTTTCTCAGTTCAGACTTGGTGCACTCCGGGGCGTGTTATTTGAAAGTGGACGCGCCTCTCTTAAAGGGATTTCTGCATAGGTCTCCTATTTTTTGTTGTTGTTACGGTTTTATATGATAAGCTTTTTTTTTTTTTTTTTTTTTTAGATGTTTAAAATCAATATGTAATCCTGTGCAGGAGCTTATCCCCCCAACAACCCCATTTGTAAATCTATTTGAGCTTTGTTACCCGCCCGGGCCAGCGTATTCCTCAGATTGATTAGGTGCAGTGCCAGGATCCTGTCAAATGGCCGCCTTTGATGATGTTGCAAACTCTTTCAAGATTGCTAGTTGACTGGAACTGCAGATAAGGCAGGGTGACAATTCCTCCTTTTTTTGCACTATTCACAAGAAAAAAATCTATTTATTTCCATTTCGGTGTAGATTTCGGGGGTGTTTGTGAAGGTTTGGGTATTTGAGAGTTTTATACTCTTCAACAAAAAAGGATATTTATATTCCAGTCACACATCATTTTTAGTTACTTGTTCTTACTGTTATCCTCATTGCAGTGTTTAATAAAATTAAATCTATAATAGTTTGTGTACTTTTAATGCGTCAGTGTTCTTCCTGCTATATGTAAAGTATTGCTGTCGGCTAAATTGACAAGATGGCACTGTAAGGGTGTGCTGGGATATCTGTGTGATGCTGACCATGATAAAGAAAATCACAAATGTATTTTTAATTATGGTTTTTTTTTTTCATCTTAAAGATTTGTGTGCCATGTTAGATTTTCTTAACAATTCCTTTAAGAATCTCTTCTGTCTTTTCCAGCTTTTCTAACCTGCTGCACTGTTATTACATATAATGTGGTCAATTTTGTAAATATAAAGTTTACAAAACAATACTGCAATACACCAGAAAGTGGTATTGATGTTTATGTAGTTAATCCTGTTAGGGATTTTTAATCGTACCAGTATTTTTTATTTATTTATTTTTTTACACAGTTCCAACTTTAGACGTAGGTATAAATTAAGTGAACACTTGTCAACCTCACACGTACGTAATCATGTGGTGTGTCGTTCTTTTTCCCCTCAGTAATGCCCCTGTCTGCCATGTTGGGAAGTTTCAGTCATGCTGCAGTCTTCAGTAAAGTGCTGCACAGATCTGGTTTCAAAAGCCCCACACTTTCCTTTCCTGAGCTCTTTGTCAGCATTTCAGTCCTCCACTCCACCAGCCTCCTGAATGTGCTAATGCTAATTCATTTTGTTCATTTCCTCCATTGTGAGCCTCTTGGCTATGTTGCAAAGCTGCCATGACTTTGGTCCAAACGTAACATCTAAACTTTCGTGGTTATGAATGAACACCAACAGAAGCAACAAAATTTAAAATAAAATGAATAAAATGTTTATTATGGAGTGAGCATACACCAGAAGCCTTTTGTTTTATTCCAGCAATTAGAGCTCAGAAAGGTCAGTTAGAAGTGAACAGTCGTGTAGACAAGAATGCAAAAATACCAGCAAAGATTTGGGCATAGTCTATTATTACCATATCTAATTGTTTTGTATGTAGTGAGCAATTATATAATTTTAATGCTTTAATATCAACATAGATTTTTAATGTAAGCCTTTCTTGATCAATGCCAATATGGATATAATTTATTATTGTTCTCTAATTTCCAAAAAGTAGCTTCAATCACGTGAATGTGTGTTAATTTCCCAGTGGAGATTAGGGCTGAACATTTTAGGTACAACACAGCGTTATTTTTATTTTTACTTATTTTTTAAATTTTTTATTTATTTTCAGTTTAGCATTTCAAAAAAATATTCTTTTTATTGCAAGATTGGAGTTTTATTGACTGATTACAACTGTGTAGGTTTCTCGTACATAATAGACCAGACAGCTGTATATTTTTTTTTTTTTAAAGTAAAACTTTTATTGTGGAGACAGGTTTGGCTGTGCAGTAGATGAAGGTGCCATTCCACAGACTATTTTCCTGTCAACTTCTCCTTTCTAGGCGCCATGTTAGGCTTTGTCTTGAGCCCCAGTTGGCCTCCATCCAACGCCATCTTACGTTGCCACTCAAATCCATGCACAGCCCAAATCTTCTGTAATAAGATCACGTATTTTGTGCCGGATTTTTCCTACCTTGCGTACTTCCTGTTTTTGGGGGAAAAAAAATTGTAAGAAAAGGACCACTTTCTGAAGTTTAATCTCCCATGCTGTCTTTGCACACTAAAAACAGGGAGTGAATGCAGAGTTGCGTCTTGATTGTTAAATTTTGTGGAAATATTAAAGCGGAACTCTCGGAAGAAGCACTCCGAGAGCCGTTGAGCAGTTTGCGCTCTTGAATAAATTTCGCTTCGGAGGAGGGTCATGGGGATTTGAGCCAGTGCATTCTTGTGTAGCTTCTGAGGGCTCACATGGTTACCATTGGCGTGCATTGTTAGGGTTATCTGAATAAGCAGCGACCATGTGAGTTTTGACGTGATCGCCCAGGGCAATAGGGAGAGAGAGAGAGAGAGAGTGTAATCTAAACAGACTGCACACACCACTTTTTATCCCCCACCCCACCCCCCAAACTTGTTTGCCTCTTTCTCCTTTTTTAGGTTTGGGGAGGAGTTTAGGACCTTCCCTGAGTGACTGTGATGGGTTAGGGACTGAGGTTGAGGTGGGTCAGAGTGAAGGGGAGGGGCGGATCTGCTTGTTCACTCGTCCATGTCTCTCATTGCCCCTCTTCATTGTTTACCTTCTTAATGAGGAGGGTGGGACGCTCCAGGCTTGATTGACAGCTGCATGCTGCCTCTGCCACTGGGGAGCATCTTTGGCTTTTTGGCCGAGAGTGATGACAGGGGAAATGGAGGTGGGACTGAGTCGACAGTGCCTCTCTTATACACTCTCTCTCTCTCTCTCTCTCTCTCTCTCTCTCTCTCTGAGTGTGTCACTCTACCTTTCTGGAAAAGTTTTTGTTGGCCGTAGCTCGCTCACACTATGAAGTGGCCATTGTCTTTTTTTCCCCCTTAATGCAGTGGAAGAGTGAATTAAGCAGGATAGGGAGAGAATTTGTGAAAAAGAAGTGAGGCCTATAATAATGTTTTTATTAAACATAAAATTTTCTTTATCATCATTAAATTTACAGGACTCCGTTAGGTACTAATATTCTACCTTGCTCTCTTTGATTCTCACAGAAAACTTTGAAACCACAAGCATGTGTTAACATATTTGCAGAGCACTCGCAGCATTAGCTTTTGATTATGTTAAAGACGGAGGAGCAGAGCACTTTCCTTTGGTACTGGAGCGCCCAATAACTCGTCAAATATTGGTACTGTGTTCATTTTGCCTCTGTGCTTCACTTCAAAGGCTAAATGAGGCAGCAGAGGAGACCTTTTAGAGCCCACCTCAGCTCTCAGCATGATGCACACATACCGCCCCGCTGCCGCAATTCGCACGCAGCACACGAGAAATATTTATTTTTAATAAAGTCCACTTATTTTAAGGATTGACATTTTCGCATGAGCAGGCTGAACGGTTGTTTTATCTCCTGCACTCTTTTTTGCAGAAATCGATCACAGTTAAATGTTGACATGACACATGGTGTTAGTGAGAGAAGCCCTGAGCAGCACAAGGTGTCTTGCACTTTTATAGGGGTTAGGCCCTTGTTTTTTTTTTTTTGGTTTTTTTTTTAAACTGTGAAGTGTGTGAATGAAGAATACACACTCACTCCAGCACAGTATGTTCTTACGTTGAGCTGAAGAATAGGCTTGGTAACCAAATGTCCTGTTGGCTGTGAGCAAGGCCCTAATCTCTGCTCGTATCAGTAATGGCTGATCCTGTTAGCCGGGCTGATATTTCAGACCAGCAGGCCGGCCTACCTGGCCAGGTCACTTCTCTCACACGCACACACACAGGCACATACTTTGAACCTTTACTTTTTCAACCCGTGCCAGTGGGTAGATTCGGTGTGTTGACATAATGAATGTTAAAGAATTTAAATTTGGGGCTGTAATTAGGAATCAAAAGTCAGATTCTTTAAGAATCTTATTTTTTTATCCTGTATCGTGGCATGAGTCCTTGGTCCTGTTCAGGAGTGTTAGAAATTTCATGTCGAGTGGTTGAACAGAATGCGCTGTCTTTGTGTTTACCTCTCTTTGCCAATGTTCTCATGTTTTAAAGTTCCACTCTGACTAAGTTGATGTCCTCGCCAAACCGCAGTAGAGCAATTGTTAGCTTTTCATTGCTGATAAAAAAGGGGTGGGTTCTTGTGAAAGCAGCAGCCGCTTCTTATAATAGCCCTCGCAAGTTTTTGGAAGTGGGAACCTGTTTACAAAATCCAGTGGTAAGGTTTAAGTGGAGTTTGAATGATGACTGGGCAGAGTTCTCTGAGTCCAGAAGTTACTTTGACTTTTTTTCCCCGCTCTCAGGTAAAGATGTTCATTAGATTAACGTGCTTTTTTTTCCTGAAGTGCTTCTCTCTCACTCTGAATTCAGACTGGCAGAAGACCGAGGCCCAGAAGCATCGGGAGCAGCTGCTTCTAGACGAGCTGGTCATACTGGTCAACAAACGCGACGCCCTGGTCCGAGATCTCGACGCACAGGAAAAAGAGTATGTCCACATTCTCTCTCTCTCTCTCTCTGTCTTCCAGCAAGGCATTCTGGGATAGCTGAGCCCGGACGAGGCCTACAAGTGCCCAGGCATGATTTTTCCATTACTTTTGGATAATAGTTGTTTTTACATGCACTCACTTTGTGTTCAGAGGTCATGTAGGTCAGTGAGGAATCAGGAGATGGAGAGAATATTAGAGTTCCACTAACTGGAAGATGGAAGAGTTGTCCCAGGCTTAGGTGTCATGTCCTTGAGTCCCTGTCCATCCATGTGGACCTTTGATCGTGTGTTTGTGTGTGTTTGCAGGGCAGAGGAGGAGGATGAGCACCTGGAGCGGACTCTGGAACAGAACAAAGGAAAGATGGCTAAGAAAGAAGAAAAGTGTGTCCTTCAGTGATTTCCAAACAGACACTAAAACTTAAAGTGTTTACTACAATTTTGAGAAATGTATTATTATTACTATTATAATGAGCGTTGCATACTTATGTTTATTTTGGCTTTAGAGGAAAGTTTGGTCAGCATTTGCAGCCCAGGGCTGGTGCGTGTTAATTCACTAATGCCTTTGGTTTTCTTTATACTGAGAGATTACATTTCACCAACACAAATAGATTCTTTTCTGTTTTGTTTTGATTGTGCTGAAAAGGTACTTTTATGTGATAAAAACAAACTTTTCTGAAGAACTGAGTAACCATGTCAGAGAGGAAGCTCCAAAACGATCCACTGACTTTTACTGTTTGTTGTTTCAGACAGACGCGTAGCTTCAATCATACGAATGTGTGTTAATTTCCCAGTGGAGATTAGGACTGAACATTTTGAGGTACAACACAACATTGTTTTATAGGGACTGTTTTTTTTTTCTTTTCATTTTAGCATTTTAAAAAATCTGCATTTTAACTATAATAACACTAAACAGTTTCAGCATATCTTCTTTTATTCCAAGCAGTGTTTATTACTTAATGTGTAACTTTTAATTGAACTACTTTTTAATTGTATAGGATATCTTCAAGGGGGATGTTGCATTTAAAAAAAAAGAAAGAAAGAAAGAAAGAAAACACACATTGTGTTTTTCTTTTTACATTTTTTTTGTTTTACCAAAAAGTTTGGGATGTTCCATAGTGGGAATATTACAGAGTACTTTTAAGTACTTTTATTTAGACTGAATGGTTAAGATGTACATTTCGTTTCACTGTTTGAGGGGAAAAAAGAGCGTGTGAAATCTTATTTCCAGAAGCAGTTGGAGATCAGAATTAATTTATTGTCGTTTGTCCTTTGCGACGACTAACCATCTTCACAACCTTGTGCATTATCTCAAGGACCTTGTTAATATTTATTGTATACTTTAAAAATTGCTTTCATACGCATCTCTCTGGTTCACCTCGTGTGCTGCTGTCTTATCGTGTGAACATTGTTTATTTATTCCTAAAATGACCAGTCATCAATAAAACCTGAAATGCTTTCATACTCTTAACAAGACATCTGCAGCCTTGTTTTCTTATTTCCTTATTTTCCTCAGCGCTGATGTTTGCTGTGACTGGTATTTAAAAAAACAATGCTAATTTTTTAAAAATATGAAAAAAATTTACATCTTCATCTCTGTTAACCTAATATATTATTTTTAATACTTGTCTTTTTTAATACTTGTCTTTTATTCACATTTTTGTTAATATTTAGTCTCTTGTTCAAACGTGGGTTAAGGAGTAGTTTGGCCTTGTAAATTGTTCAGAGTGCAGACTAATTTTTTTTAAAGAGTAATATTAGATAAATGAAAGACAGAATATTAGCATTATTTCATGTTTCTGTATTACTTATTAAAGGACAGTATGTGGTTAAAAATAAATTAAAATTAAACAAAGTGGTCAAACTAAAAGTGATGATAAATAAACAAACAAAAATAAATCAAATGAAAACATGGTTATTTTGCTTGGACACACTCTGCCGTACTCTGAATCCGCCACCGCATGATTTTTTATTTGTAATTTGAGGTTGATGGCGCAGAGGGAAATGGATGTGAGAAAGCACTTCTTGCTGAGCTTCTGCTTTTGCTCACGCTGAAGATTTTCCCTCTTCATGAGCTAAAAAGTGTCGTTTATGAGAGGGAATTGATCATGTTATGGGCTAAAATGAGCTCTGACAGCTCCCTCTTACCCTGACACCTCCACATTAATCTACACCCCCCTCAAGACACTTTTTGTTTCTCCTCTTTTTCCTTCCACATCTGTGTGGTGACTGTAATGGTGTGTAGAGCTCACACTTAATAATCACTTAACTGATCTCTCTCTCCCTCTCTCCCTCTCTCTCTCTCTCTCTCTCTCTCCCTCTTGTTCCCTCCCTCTCTCTCTCTCCCCCTGTCCGAGTGGACTGTGTGTGTGTTTGCATGATGGGTATTTTTTCCTGCAGCCTTGGCCGTGTAATCTGTATAAAAGAAGCCGTGCTGGGATTTTTTCCTAATAAAATCACCACCTTAAACCATTTCAGGCTGTTTGGAAACAGCCACCATTATCTATTAAACACAGCCAGTGTAATCATCTGCCTCCTAATGCGTCTCTCAATAATTATGATGTTTAACTTTTTTTTTTTTTAAACATGACTAATGTGACAAATTAAGTAGCCTTCTCAATCACATTGAATCAATTTGCTTTTAATCATTTTATATATATATATATAAACATTATAGGTTATGAGTCAGTTTTAACAACATACAACATTCTGGTGTTTTCTAAATAACTTGAATTCACAGCTAATTATTTGTGTGTTAGTTGATTGTACTTGACAGAAAATAAAATTTAATCTACAATGATCAGAACAGTAGACACAACAAAAACTGACAGGAAAAAGGTTAGTTTATTAACGTTTTTTATTAAAAAAAAAAACTATTCATAAGCTATTACTTAAAAATAATCTGGTTGGATTCGGATAAACACCAAAACTTAAATAGTAGCTTGAATTTATAAAAGATGCAGCGGTGCTGTTTAACTGGATTGAAGATGAAAATATTAGAAGTCATTTTAAAAATATATAAACAGTTTTACACACTGAGAAACATTCAGGATTTTACTGTGTATAATTCTCACAAGCGCTACAAGATAATAGTTACAAGTCTCTTACCTGAATCTGTGATCTGTGCCCAGTCTGGACCTGCATTACCGCGGAGCAAACCGTTTTTTTGTTCTTAAATAAATAAATAAATAAATAAATACAAATAAAGCTGTGACGCTGCACTTTAGAGGCAGTAAAGAAAGCTCCGTGGTTTCGGATCCCGGTTCTTGACTTTTTTTTTTGTACAGGTGTTCTTCCTCAGCTGCTCTTCCTCACCGTCTCCTCATGAGAATAAAGCACAGGGTCAGAACAGTCCCGGTGTTTGGATCAGAAGGCCCTCTTTCCCTCTGAATATATCACTATTTTATGCCTCGTCGTTTGTAATAAGAATCGACACTACTACAATCCCGCGAGCTGCTCCAATACTGCCGGCTAAAGAGACAAAACTTTTTTTTTTTTTTTTTTGATTCCCTCTTTTCGTCCTCCTCCTCCTCCACCTCCTCTATTCGCCTCCTCTAATCCCGAGATTTGCGAGCTTGGCGTTCAGGGGGGAAAATCGTGTGCAATTTGGGATTAGACAAAAATGCTTTTTAGTACAAAAAGAAAAAAAAAAAAAAAGGAAAAAGGGTTCCACAACTTGAGAACCTGATACTTTGTTCAGGGGGTTTATATGAAAGAGAGAGAGAGAGAGAGAGAGAGAGAGAGAGAACAGAATAAACAGAAAGCATCGCAGGAATTAATTATTAATTAAGGAATTAATGTGGAATAATGTTGTGGGTTGATAGATCACATTTCTTAAGTACCCTTCTGAATTATTATTATTATTATTATTATTATTATTATTATTATTATTATATATTTAGATTTTTCGTATTTCATTTTTTTCATTATAAGGAAATAAGGAATATTATAATAGTTCAACAACTTGTAAAACAGTAAGACATCATCAGCTGCTTTTTCCCCTCCAGGCCTCTCTGTAACACCCAATAACTTTTTCTCCATTGTTTTTCTCTGCGCTATTGACTGAAGCATCTCAGTTCCCTCCTATAGGCCACTTCTCCTCTCCATGACTTTATAGACGTGTGGATCTCTCCAGATCTCTGTAAAGCCGCTCTTTGATTCAGATGGCCCATATAGTAGAGCCTACAAAAAAATGTAATTTGGTTCCTTTACGGCGGTCACTTGCTTTGAACATCAGCTCGCTTTCAGACTGGGGCTCAATTAGAGCGAGTTTATTTTGGTGACACCGACAAAAGCCCCCGAAGCGAAGCTCCTTAAAATGAAAATGCCGTCCATCCCCGAGCCTGAGAGAAAGCCGAGGAAACACTCCGCGTCATATCTGTTAGCCCATTTGATTTTATTGCTGTAGTTTGTAGTAGTCTGTAGTAGATCCTTAAAACGAGATGCTGCTCTGTTTTTCTCTCGGCCCTGATTTTTATTATTTTCTCCCTCAATTTTCTTTCACTTCAATCTTTCCTTATTTCTCTCTTAAAAGAGACCGCCTATTAAACTTTATTCAGCACTATTCCCAAATCTAATTCTAAGTGGGGATTAGGCGTGCATTAATATTCATGAGATGAGTTCACAAGAAAAAAAATGAAAATAGATAAAGTGGATAAATTAAACTTTTTTTATACCACATTTGTATCCCGCGTTAAATCAGTGGGCATTAGATTGTGTAGATTTAAAAAACACACATCTTGCAAATAAAGATAAGAGTTGGAAGATTAATCGGCTTTTTTTTTTTTTTTAGTTTGTTTATCCATGTCCGTGTTTGTCTACTGTATATGTGAGGTTATATTTCTGCCACTGATTCCTTGAGACATATATCTTTTTTTATTAATATTCGGTGCTTTTTTTTGTTTGTTTGTTTTTTGCAGTTTCCTGTTATAAATCTGTAAATCAAACACTGAAGTTTTAAATCATACGCAGGTTTTTTATCGTTATTTCGTTATTTCTACATTACCCACATTTTTCTTATTTCTGTTAAAATTAATAAAATAATAACATGAACTTACTAAAAAAAAAAAAACATTGGATCATTTTCTCTTTTTAAGCGATTCACAATCTTTGCATTAATCTAAAATATTGCTCAAAACTATTTTGTTGTATAAAAGTTTTAATTTCCTTCTGAATCAGTTCAAGCACCGAATTTTAACACGCTTTGCGTTTTCAGGAATTTTTGTTCCTCTCCAAAAGTCGTCCAGTCGCTGCTGCAGGTTTGTGTTGTGCTCGATCACGAAGGGAGGATGGAGTGGGAGGGGCTTCGAGCTCAGTCTCGGCAGCGGATTGGCTGTGCTTGACGTCAGTCGGGATAGAGGAGAGCGCTGATTGGTTGGCACGGAGCTAAGCTGCAGGTGTCCTGTGCTCTTAGAGAGGCAGGCTTAGGAGAAGGTGATCAATCTCCATCCGTCTACATTAGCAATCACCTTTTACACCGACGAGCCTCCGGAAGCTTAAAACGAGTTTATTTGGTTTATTTTTTTATATATACATATGTATAAAAACTGCGGAATCGCGCTCGAAGCACAGCGCTGAGCAGGTGTGTGATTTAACCATTTAAAAAGAGGAAAACCAGCCACACAGAGACTGCCTGTTTTCAGGAGTGTTTTAAAGCTTATTTATTTGGTTGTTTTTTTTTTTTTTTCTCCACCTTCCTGATCTCTGCCATTGGTTGGATATTTTTATTGTTCAGGTGTCAATCTTCGAAAATATACCCGACAAGGAAGTTCAGAGAGGTAAGCAAAATTACATTATTACAATTTTTATTTTGTATTATACTGTTGTTTTTCTTTTATTTTCTTTTTTTCCAATGATGCCTACCTGTAAACTATTTAATCGTGCACTGAAATGAGTTTGCATGCATGTCTAAAGACTGAATTATTTACCCCACAACTTCTTTTTGATGGTAAGTCGCTAAATTTGGTGTTAGTGCCGGTGGAGTTGCGCCCTAGTTCGACCATTAACACCTGAAATTAAATGACATAATTTTAAAAAAAAACAACAAGAATTGATAGGTTTATGTTTTAATTTCACAGAGGACTGGCACTGTTGGGGTTGATGTCCTGATCTCTGGGCTTCTTCGAGCCTAATTGGAGAGGCGGGTTTTTGTGTTTTTGTTCATTTAGTTGAGTGCTAAGGCCGCTGCTGAGCCATGCTCCCTGGAGCTCTAATCTACATTGCAATTGGCTTCATTTGCACGCAGGATCTCTCCTTTAGTTAAGTTAAAATAGTTAAAGCTAAAGTTTGAATACACAAATGCCAGTCTATTGCATTTAAAAACATATAAATAAAAATGTAAAATTAATTATTTGTTCAGACTTAAGTCTTTTTTGTCATGTCCGCTTATATTTCGCGGTGTTTTTCACCACTGTATCATTTTAAGCATTTTAAGTAACTAACTTAATAATATAAAGCAACAAATTCTTTTCATAGTGCAGGAAAAATAAATATAGAAGGTAAAATAATCTAAATAGATGTTTTATTTAATGTAAATAATCTATTTTAAAGAATCATCCTGAAGTTTGGTAAGTAGCTGTTTGGTGGTTGTTTTTGTTTCTAGGATAAAGATTGCCCTAAAGCCTTGCTCTTCTGTCTTTAAAGCGCCACATTCGTTCAAACAATATTAATGAATTCAATTAAACGACTGTAATGTTTTCCAAAATTGGCTGTTCTGTGAGCTGGAGGGCAGAGAGGCCTACACATTACGCCTTAACATTTATTTTCACACATTACAGCAGGTAATTCTGCCCATTAATTCAATTATTAGTGCATAAAGTTAACATTTATTTAGGGTATGTGGGCCTACATGAAGTGTATATTTAAATTTTTCAGATAAACTGAATCTGTCGAGCTGAACGCATGCAATCGCAGGATTTTTTTTAATAATGTATTTTACCTGCAAATTTTTTTAAACCGGTACAAGATTTATTTTGGTCTGTTGACTTGTGGACAGTCAATAATTTCTAAAAATTCTAAAATTGCGACAAATTACTGCTCACACGTTTATTCCTAACGAATATGCATTATTATTATTGTTAGAATATGCATGTTCATAGCCTAAAATATGCAAAGACAACTTTTTATTTATTTATTTATTTACGACTTACTTCAAGCCGCTTGCGACTCTAATTATTTGAATTTTTAAGGGTTACTCCTATTACTCTGTTTTACATTTGTCCTTTAATTTGAATGTCGGGTTTTTTCGCATTGACAAGAGAAAATTCTCACAGAAAGTACCGTGTTAAATAGTACGTTGTTTTGTTTTGTTTTGTTTTCCCCCCTTCAGATTTACTGTTTGCATGTGGCAGTGTTGCCCCGTTTTCTGTTTGATGAGTGGCGCATTAATCACATACCGACTTTGTGTTTCAGGATCTGTATTTTGGAGGCTTCAGCGCTCAGGCAAGCTGCATTACCGGGGCGAATCGCGTGCGATCTGGGCCGAACCGGGGCGACCCGCGCCTGCCTCTAGCATGATGTCATACCTCAAACAGCCCCCTTACGCCATGAACGGCCTGGGGCTGAGCGGAGCCGCCATGGACCTGCTGCATCCTTCCGTCGGCTATCCAGGTAAAAAAAACACACACACACACCAACATGTACAGCATTTTGACCTTTTCCGCTAACACACACTCCTATTACACTCTGCTATCGAACAGTGCTTTACGCAAATATTAAAGAATATCTAAAAAAAAAAAAAAAAAGTTAACAAGGAGAACACAAAATGTGTATTAAATCAACAACCAAAAAGTCCCGAACAAGCACACTATTCACGCGGATTTAATAAACAATAGAGCTCACATTCCTGTTGTTCTTTAGAGTACTGTTCAGGGGCTTTAATAATAAAAAAAAATCTTCCACCGACTGAGTTGCGGTTGATCCTGGGGATTAGTAGTAAGCCTGCATCAGTTTTTAGTGTGTTTCTCTGCACTACACACATTCTCAGCTCTTGAAGAATGTGTTAATGAGAGGATGATTTGAGTCAGGTATGGTAAAATGTGCAGTGCAGGAAGAATGAAGGAGCAACATTAGGAGCAGAGATATCTACTTGGAGTTATTTTTTATGATGTGCTCACAGTATTTAGTGTGCTGCACTTTTAGCGTGAGTGTGTTAGCTTGTGAGTGTAGTTTGCCAGGTAGGCCTGTCTGATAGTAACTTAGCTCAGCTTGGTCTGTAATCGGGATGGAGTGTGGTGGAGTCTGAGCACTTCACTGCTGTAGGCTGCTTGAGCATCTGGTTTGCACTCGATCACTTTACAAGCTTGAGGAACTTTTACACCGCCGTTTTAACTCCACTCCATTTCCCTTGCTCAGAAACTGTCCAGTGTGTTCATGATCTAACTCTGGAGCACTAATCATTTTGATTTGTATTTCATTTTTGAAAAAAATCGTAAAAGCGTAACAATTTTGACAGAAATCTGACTTGAAAAAGCGCATAAACGCCTCCTCAGTAGCAATGCGCATGTAGCAGGCTGTACACACAGCACATTTACTTAATATTTCTTTTGAATAATTACAGATTTATACTTTATACTGCAGATTTAATCTCTGAAGATTTTTAGATGCACGACTTCCGTTTTTACGCAGTAATTAAAAAAGTGATAGTATATTTCACCTACTTAAATAAAGGATGTGCACTAAGGAAGGACATATTTAGTGAAAGCACAAATTCACTATTTCAGAAATGTTTTACTTTTTCCACAGAGGCTTTAACTCTTTCTTTTCGTCTTTCTTTTCGTCTTTCTTTCCAGCAGCAACGCCCCGGAAGCAGCGGAGAGAGAGAACCACCTTCACGCGCTCACAGCTCGACGTCCTTGAAGCGCTTTTCGCCAAAACGCGTTACCCGGATATATTCATGCGCGAGGAAGTGGCCCTAAAAATCAATTTACCCGAATCCAGAGTGCAGGTAAGTCTCCACTAATGATGTATAAATCCTACATGAACAGTCAGTGGTAACACAAAGGAACTTATTCTTATTAACTTGTTTTGTTTGAATTTATTATTATTATTATTATTATTATTATTATTATTATTATTATTATTTTATTTATTTATTTATTTATTTATTTATTTATTTATTTATTTTAGAAACTCTGTCCAGGCAAATTCAGGAGAAACAAATTTTATTTGCTCAGTGTCAAAGAAATCACTTCTTGTCAGCCCACATGTTTAAAATTAATATATAGGTGTTTACAACCTGATTGTTAAATGGGAAAACGATAAGCGCATACATATCATGTAAAAATTAAAAGCAAAGAAATATTACCCAAAAAAAGGTTTACTAGGTGCTTATGTTGTTTGTTTTTGTTTTTGTTTTTTATACTCCTAAATACCATGCTAACATCTAGGCTAGTCCGCAACAGCTCCCCCTACTGATTGCTGTAATATTCCTTGCATGCTTTCTTGGAGGACTTTTAGTAACCTAGCATGTGCACTTTGTGTTCAAGGCTAAGCTGCTTATTTGAAGTATTTAATTTGGACTTGTGGCAATGTGTTACCTTGTTTTCACCAAATGAAATCACTTCCTGTAAGGTACTCTTGGGATTTTAATTGGATGAAATTTCCTTTTTTCCCCCCCAGTGTCTTGCAGGGACTGAACATTAAATCACATGAAGAGCTGTTGTTTAAGGACTGATATGTTTAGCCCGATAGCTGAGAATGAATGCTTTAACAGCTTGACTGCTATATTATCAGAAGTCTTTGTGTTGATGTAAACTGTGAAATGAAGACATCTGCTTCTTTCTCACTACATCCCTGATGATAATTTGTAATCCTAATTTATAACTGTTCAGAAAAACTCAATGATTTCAAATCTAGCAAGGACAAGCACCTCTTACTGAAGTATAATTTTATTTGCTCTTGTGTGAGTGTGTGAAATAAAACACTCTAGATGGAAAGACCCTCCTTGCGCTATTGAATTACCATCTCTGGTGAGAAACTCGATAGCCTAATATCTTCCTGCCACCTCCTTGTGCTGTAATGAGATCCACAGGCCTGAACAGAAAGAGCCTTCATGCAAATTAATGCAACTAACAGCCAATAACTAGGTGTTGTCCACACTGCTACTGTACAATAGCTTCCTGGTTTTGCCCTTCAGGCATGCACGAAAGGTCTCTTTAATCATTTAATGTGGCTCTGTGGGGTGTGATTGTATTTCAAATGTGTCTGAATGATGGTCTGCTTCTCTAGGTGCTGAAAAGGGAGGTGATTGTATGTTTGCATTTTCAACTACAGAATACAATCTTGTGCATGCTTGTTTCAGCCTGTGTGTGTTTCTGGTGTTCCAGGTGTGGTTTAAGAACCGTCGGGCAAAGTGTCGTCAGCAGCAGCAGAGTGGCAGCAGCAGCACAAAAGCTCGGCCAGTGAAGAAAAAATCTTCTCCCACTAGAGAAAGCACAGGCTCCGAGAGCAGCGGCCAGTTCACACCACCAGCTGTCTCCAGCGCCGGCTCTGCTTCCTCTTCCACCTCTTCTTCTTCCTCATCCTCGACCAACAACAGCATGTCTACCTCGATTGGCACGGTCTCGTCCATCTGGAGCCCAGCCATGTCTCCAGGTTCAGCACCTCCCTCCGCGTCTCTCTCAGAGCCTGTTCCGCCCTCCAGCGCCTCCTGCATGCAGCGCTCCATCTCTGGTTCAGCCTCTTCCACCTCCTCTTCCTCTTACCCCATGTCCTACAACCAAACGGCTGCGTATGGCCAAAGCTACCCCACACCATCCGGATCCTACTTTAGTGGCGTGGACTGCAGCTCCTACCTGGCACCCATGCATTCACACCACCACCCGCACCAGCTAAGCCCCATGACGCCGTCTTCCATGCCCACACACCCCCACCACCACATCAGCCAATCTTCAGGTCACCACCATCATCACCACCACCATCACCAGGCATACAGCAGCGCCGGCCTGACCTTCAACTCCTCCGACTGCCTGGATTACAAGGAGCAAGCGGCATCCTCCTGGAAGCTCAACTTCAACACTGCGGACTGTTTGGACTACAAAGACCAGGCGTCCTGGAGGTTCCAAGTCTTGTGATCTGATGGTGGTTATTGTATTTTATTTTTCTCCCCTCACTTTTTCCCACCTTTCAGTCACTCAATCACATACTTCACTCTCACTGTTTTTAATAGTGTGCTAAGTTTCTATATATAAGTATATTAAAAAAAGTTATACGGACTTACAGAGTTAACAAAATAGATGTTCAGCATCGTATTCTAAAAAAGAAGAGCCCTGTGTTTGGAGAAGAAGGAGAAACATGCGACCATGTGGAAGAGATTTTCTTTTTCAGCAAAACGATTCATTTTTCAAATGAAGATTACAGTCGGCTTTAAGCAACCTGACATCATCTTTTCAGCCCAATCCCCTCTTCAGCTCGGGAGTGAAACAAACATCACACATTGCGCAAGACTCTGAACTCTGTACAGCTTTTTTTTTTTTTTTTTTTTCTTTTTCTTAAATCGGTTATTTTTAGGCTGCGAGAGATTTTTGTGTTTTTAATCAGCTTGAGCCGAGCTGAATCTTGTACATAGGTATATGGGTCCGTTCCAGTGACCACATTTTAGCTGGCGTTGACGGAATCTGAGATGGTTTAATACTTTTATGTTAAATCTTTGTTTTTCCCCCCAGTTTTTTTTTTCTCCCCAGAAATGAAGAATTGCCCGTCGCCGGACTCGCATCTGATGTGCTGATCATTTCGGTTTGGTTATCCTGGAGGAAAAAAGATTTTCATATGGAGGATAGGCCGTATGTGTGCAGGGGAAAAATAACATGTAAAGGAAAAAAAAAAGAGGCATAAATTTAGAGTAGGAGAATCTGGGTAAGATTTCGTTCCGGTTAATCGGCAGCAGAAACTGGTGCATGAGGAGAGGAAGTTTTCTTCATCGGTCAGCTCGGATGTCGGACACATTTTCGAAGCACTTGAAGGACTTTCCCCCACTTTTGGAGAGAAAATGTGGACTTTTAAGGAACATTTTTCCAAAAATGCCAGTGAGATGTTGAATGTATTTCAGGCGCAGGCCATTACATTCCTGTCCGTAATAATAATGAAAATAATAAAGAACAGTTAACTACCAACCTCTGTACACGGCCTCGTGTGTGTGTGTGTGTGTGTGTGTGTGTGTGTGTGTAGTCTTTCCGCTGTAAACTCCCACCATATCATTCATTTGCAAATGCTCATGTTGGGCGAAAAGGAAAACATTTTGAAGTAACACAATAGTTATGGAGGTTTTTTACAGCTCGACAGGCCAGACAGGATGACATTCGGGTTTCTTTCACGCGATCTTTTCAGGGAGGAAAGTTAGAAATAATGTCATTGTTAAGCTGCTGGGAAATGTTCATGCCTTTTTTTTTTCTTTTTTTTCCTTTCTTAAATTCCGCACAGACTGAGCTGCAGTTTCTCACAGCGCTACTGGTTTCTCAGCCAGACTCACTGGAGCTGTGTTAAATTAACACTTCACAATCATCATCCGCTTTTATTTTTATTCTCTTTACTTATATTTCTTTTATACTTAATACACACACATACATATATTAACTTTTATTTATTTCTATATATATACACACACACACACACACACACACACACACACACAAAGTATAAAAGGTGTGTGTGTGTATGTATGTATAAATTCTCCTAATATTTTTTGTGTACTTTTTTTTTTTTTATTTTTTGTGAGCATCTTGTGCCCAGCTGTATTACATATAAATAGGTTACATTATAGAGTTAATATATGTATAGAAATGCAGTTCTGTTGAAGTTGTATCATAGCAATATGTTCTAAACATAGGCATATATTTACATATTGATCTAAAAAAAAAAAATCATAATGGGGTGAGACAGCAGGCACTTGTCTGCATAACCCGAGTGAGTTTCCCCTAAACAGCCCGCGGCCAAATCGCCACTCCTGATTGGGTAATTATGTGGGCGTGGTTTTGGGTTAATGGGTCAAAAGTGGATAAGAAGCTGGCCGGCAGGGCAAAAATGAAGCTGTGTACAGGAGCGTGTTCCGACAGAGCAGCTTTGCTTTTGGCTAATATGGCTTTTAAGAGCACGAAGAATGCTCTCCTGTGGTCTGTGTTCATGTCTTCCATCACCGGAAGGGAAATTATTGCATTCCTTATGCGTTTATTTTAGCCATTTGGACGCTCATGCAAATTGTAATCATTTTTATAAAACTATAATAATCTTATGTCATTATTCCCACAATGATCTGAGAAAAAAAAATCACTGGTTCTCATAGTAATCAGAGACCAACTCCCCAATTTATTCCTAATGAGAGAACCCCACGTGACTTTAATCAGCGCCCGCGCGCCTGTTGTATGTTAATTATTAATAATGTAGCAGCTGAATCAACACCGCGCAGAGGGACTGAGGACATGTTTGCTCTGCGGCTCGGCCTGAGGGTCGCTGCTGGGATTCAGACAGCAGGCCGCTCCATAAACACGGACGCGTTTGTAAAATTTGCATCAAACAAACATTCTGGAGCGGAAGGAAGCATTTCCGGTGTTCACGCGGTGCACCTGCTCGAGCAGAGAGACGGAGAGCGAGCGCGTTTTATAAAGGTATTTAATGAAAGTTTGTTTTATTTTATGGTTATGTGGAAGTTTTCTTTTGTGCGCAAGTTTGCTTGGTTTCACAGCTGATAAGTGGAATAATAATCTGATGCAGGCCGCAAATCTGTCCAGTCTGAAACAGAGAGGTCTGACCCTCTGCTCCATTATAACTTCTAGTTTAGTGCGTTAGCCTGTGATTTGGGACATGGCCAGAAGGAGAGAGTGAGAGAGTTGTCTGTCTCTCTCTCTCTCTCTCACTCACACACACGACAACGGCCAGTTGAGTATCTCATTCTGACTTGATATCTTGCCTGCACTACACTGTTAGCCTAAAATAGCCATTTGATAAAAAAAAAAAATAATAATAATCACACATTTGTCCTGAGTTTATTTCTTTTACGCAACTATTTTTAATATGATTTTTTAAAAAATCAACGCCTGAGAGTTTAGGGGGGAAAAGTTCAGGAGAAAAGTGAGGTAGATTACACTATTTTAGTCCATATGTTAAAGGCTAAATTCTAAAACGGAATAAGACTAGCAATTATTACATACTTTATTATTATTATTATTATTATTATTCTAATAATCATTAATTTATAAATAAATAATAGGTAGGTAAAAATGATGAGGCAGATTATTGGTGAGCTCTCCGTTAGATTGGTGTATTTACTGTTTGGTATTTATTTCGTTATGTAATGCAGTACAGTGGAGTGAATATGGCTGGATTTATTACAGGATATCATTCACCTAAAACGTTCAACAAATGGAAAGTAATATTTTACATTTATAATCAGATGATATTTATTCTGTAAAACTGGGTCACGCGTTTAAACGACTGTAAATGATGCAGATTTTTATTTCAGTAGTTAAAAAAAAAGCTTTATTTTCAATTAAAAAGTGCGCATATTAATTACATTATCCGCTCATCATGTCTGAAGTAGCCTGAATAATAGTTTTTATTAAACGCTTTCCTCATTTTTATTTCTTAATATCATGTACCACAATATTCATTTCTGCAAAACCTTTTAAAAATCTTTTTAATGCGTCTTGGTCTTACATTTCTGGGTATTGGTTGTAAAAACCTAAACAGATTCATCCTGTGGGTTTTCTGTGCTTTTTCAAAATATTACAGTTTACTGAATGAAATCCTTTTCATTTTTCTTTACTTGTCAGAGACACGGGGAGAGAGAGAGAGAGAGCGCATGAATTAAAGTGCGTGTTATATCTTTTTTTCTTTCTTTCTTTTTGCTATAGCTCTCGCGCACCACCACAGTGTGTATGGTCCGTAGTGTGTGTGGTGGGTTAATAGCCTCCTACAGTCACAGTCGCTGCACTGAATCACTGCTTTTGCTTTGCGTCCAGTTCCGGGTTAAAAACTTCTCAGCACTATCATCTCCACAAACTTTCTTTTTTCTATTTAGGCTGAACCACTAAAATTATTCAATTATACAAGATACAAGGTTTAAGAATGCAACTAAAATGAAATGATAAACAAATTAAATAAAATAGAGGTAAATATAATCTTGTAGAAATAAAGGTACCAAAGTGAACTTTTCACTGTAGCTGGGATGGTACCATCAAGGGGGCATCTTTTGTGCCTTTTAATGTGTCTTTCACCTTGAAACATGGATATAATGTACCCTTTAAAATGACACAAGGAGCTTACCTTTTAAAGCTTCAAGGGAACATTTAAATGTATCTTTCCAGGTAAATGAGACACATTCAAGCCACGAAAGGTGTACTATAACTGAGGTGGCACCTCTTCAGTGAAGGAAATGTACAGTTTAGTACACATTTTCTGAGTGTATAACTTTTTATAGACTGTTTCTGGTGGGGAAAAAATGGTCCTAATGGGTATTTACAGTAATCAGTGGTTAGGATTGTAGCCATCGCCTTACTGATGCCTTCACAAGGTTGAATTGGACATTAAGCTCTCAGGGCCACATTATTGCACTATAATTACACATGGAAAACTGTAAAGGGGATTTATAAGCCGAATATGTGGTGGAGGGATGAGATGAAGAGATGCCCGTGTGCCCCTGTAGAGAAACTGCTGATTGTGGTGCCCATGGTTTTAACAGAAATGCTGAGGATAGAAAAAATAGCCGCACTGACAAGGATTAATAGCAACAGTATTTAGGAGCTTAAGTCCTGAGAGTGGGTTATAACTATAAGTTATATCATGATGATCTTACTCACACACAACAGTCTGTGGTCACTGACCGCCTGATGCCCCAGCAAGAACTCATGGGTCTTACTTACCATGCAACTGTTCATGCAAAGCTTAGAAATAAGGGAGAACTGGTACAATTTTTATTTTTTTATTTTATTTTTTTTAATAAAGTTACACAAGGATGATTTAAATTAGAGTTCAACATATAACATGCATATAATTCCTCCTTTTAGGTGAAGAAAATATAAGTGGGACATCTGTTATATAATCAAACAGAATACCATTTATTAACCAAACAAAATCTTAAAATGTTCCTTTATACTTTTCAAAATCAAGAAAAACCAAACACATGTGGAATCTTGGAATCTCTGCTTATAGCATCCTTAATTTATTTAGTCTACAAAAATCAGGACAGATGCTACAAATTTAACAAGCATACTTCATTATCATTTATTTGGTTTGTAATATGCATGAATGTAATTAAGTTGAGCTTCAGTAGGTTTCAAAACTGGAAATATGTTCTTTAAAAAAACATTTGCGTGTGAAGACGCGTACAGAGGATCAAGCTTAAGTGTTGCACTTAAGTGGAAGTTTACTCATCATGAGTGAGTACTGTACATTTTCACTCAGTGTTACAATTGTACCTTGTCTTCCCTTCACGTCATCTTGTATCCTTAAATTAGGATTTAATTTGCATTTTGAGAAGAAAGCACCTCATGTTTACTGCTTAGAGACATCAGCATGATGTTGTCTAGGTTAAGGCCACAAAGGAACTTCAACATTCTTACTTGACAACGCTGCAACCTGATCGCACCATCGCACCACTGGCATAATAGCTCTTAACAGCCCTAATTACAGAGGCCTGAACAGTTTGGTGCGTTTATTCTCGTAGGTTCAGGTAACCGGACGGCTGCGCCACACCTTTCTACCTGAACATTTTGCTACGTACGTCATGGTGTAGTGAACTTTTAACCTGTCAGGCCTCAGCAGAACAGGTTTCTCTTGGCCAAGCTAAAGACCTGGCATGCTTACACGGCAATCAAACAGAAATAAAAGCCGAATATGAGAGGGCAGCTGAATAGCAAATTTGCTGGGAAAAGCATTAAGGGGCTCAGTGCCAGGATTCTGTCAAACTTTTTTTTTTTTTTTTTTTTTTTTTTTTTATAGAAAAGTAAACCCATACTAAACATAAAGCTTCCTACACAATATACAAAATGGCCTGACAAAGCTGAATACATGTAGATTTAAAGGTGTGT
>CM040984.1:4296391-4330288 GCA_022985145.1 Pangasius djambal | reverse complement strand
TTTTTTTTTTTTTTTTTTTTAAATATGCGAAATCCTTGTGGCCTTGAACTCAAATCCACAAAATCAGTCTGCACAAGACAAGAATGTGAAACTAACATTTTACAAAAACATCTTGCATTAGTTTGTACAATGTTTCAAGAATATTTAACACTGAAGCTTAAACACTAAGCGATTTCCTGAGACATGAGCTTCATTTTTAAAAGCTACTTTGTACAACTACACAGTTGTTGCAACTAAAACAACTACACAGTAAAATAAGTTCATATTCAGTGTTCATACTAAGCCAAAATGAATAACTTTGAGCTTTCCAGTGTCTTTAGTCACCTGTATAAAATGAAAGGAAAAATGTCAATGAAAAATTCTTGATTCAAGTCAAATAATTCAAACTAAATCACTATTTAAGCATTATAGGCCTCCTAACAGTCTTAATTCAAATTTGGTATATACATGTAGATCAAACACAGAGTACAGTCTCCTAAAGAATAATTAAAGGCTAATTAAAAATGTTCTACATTTGTTTTGCTGTTCAGCTTTTCACATTTTCCCCCCTCAGCTTCTTTGGTGGTTGAGGTAATGAATTGTCCAAAACAAACAAACAAAAAAAAAACCCTTAACATTAGCAAAAGCCCAACATTAAATAAGCCCAACACACACCTGGCTAAAACATGGTTCCAAGACCAAGCCAACATGCATAAAATACCAAATAAATTAATTATGCACAATTAACTTCAACCTAATCCCATACTGTGCGAGATTCTGCATATGAGTAGCATCAACTGCATGAAGAATTGATACTGAACTGAACACTCTCAGATCTACATGGGATATGTATGTATATAGTTTTTCAACACTAAAGGCATTTTTCTGCTGCACAGTTAAAACCAAGAATCACCTCAAAGAGAACCTGGCAGAACTAGAAGTTCTTTCAACCTCCAAGGAAGGCGAGAATCACCTAGATATCTTGGGCGTATGCGCACGTATGCTACAATCTTCCATCAAGGTCCCAAAATGACACATGGTGCAGTATTTGCAATAATTACTGCTGTCATACAACCATCTTTGCTTTACTTTTTGACTTGTACTCAGGTTGGACCACAATGTTCACCATATGGAGTTATCTGCTAGCATCAAGTTGTTCTTCCCTTGTTAACATGGCCAACTTTAGCCATTATTCACTAAACTACCTGCTTGTTGCTCAGTAGTGGCATTCCTGTCTCCTTCCCACTGGGTTGGGCTGTATCGTGGAGTTGCTACCATCTAACTTCCCCTACCATCTATCAAACCAGCAAGTGTGTGACTGTGCCACTAGTGTAGCTGAGTGGTTTTCCCTTACCATACCAAGCTCTTTCACTACTGAACTGGTCGAGTTGGGTTTCCCTCCATTCACACCTCATCCTTCCTGCGGAGTCACAGTCCTTCTGTGTTATCTGGTCAGAGTATTCCACATCTCCCAGCAGCTGTAGCATGATTGGGTGGTTTTCCCTCACCATACCACACACTCAATACCTGCAAAATTCATGCTTGTGCAGCCAGTGTCTGAATCCCCTAGAGGCCAAATTTGCAGTGTCTGGCTTGAATATCCCTTGAGCTGACTGCATGACGATGCTGATCCTGACATGGAATGCCTGGCTGGCGTATTAATACCAGATTAAAAGTTGAATCTGATCCAAATACCAGAGCCTAAACAGTTGGACTGATGAACATAACAAAAATCCCAGTTACTTTCTAGGCTAATTGATGACCTGGTGGCAGACATGGACCCCTTCAACTTATGAAGGTCCATGATGGAGGCTCATCTTATCCGTTCCTCAACAGAGGTGTGCAAGGATGGTATGTCTGCAGCAGGGTCTGGGAGATTCTGGGAATGATGACCTTGCACTGTATGAAAATGGGCCAGCCTCTGCAGGCATTGCCGAGAGGCTCTAAACAAGCCATGGCAACCGCTCTTAAAATGGTGGCAGTTGGAATGGGATTGGATAGTACTGTACAAACCATGGCACCAAAGGGCATGTGGGACCCACAATGTGAAAGATGCATCAATCATCAGGGTGGTGTGAGGTCGCATGGATCTCTCCTCCTTATACAGATGCTCTGTAGGTTAGCTCATTCATGATTAGCCTCACTGAGAACAACTCCTCTAGCAGGGCTGTACGATGGTGCAGTGGATGCTCTGTTGAGAGCGGCTTCCTAGAACTAAGAAAGGTCTGGCAAGGTAATGAGGTGGACCTTATCACCAATTGCCAAGTCAACACATTTCCCAATCCCCAACAGACCTTGACAACCCACTCCATTAGGAGGAGACACTCCTCATAGGCATTATTTAGACACATGCCACTCCACAAAGTTTGCCTGCTGGGCATCACAGTGCACTTTCTCCACTTGGTCAACCACTCTACCTGGTTAATATTGCCCCTCTAAGTGGTGCGAGTATGATGGTCCTCTCCGAACACTTTTCTTAATGTGTGTTGTATTTTGGCATGTCATCCAGGCGATTCTCATCACCCCTGCCGGTTAGAAGGGATCAGTTAGAAGACCAATTATGTATACGTGTAACTGTTGCCCTATAAACCCCGGATAACCTCTGAGTTCCTTGTCATCCGGAAGCTATGCTGATCTGGTAAGAACTCTGTGACTGTGTTGTTTATTGCAAATACTTCATCATGCATCATTGTGAAACTATGTTCGAAGGTCTCAAAAGCACATGCACAAAAAGTTAACCAGTTGATTCTCACCCACCTGGCAGCTATTCAGGTGCATATAACCATAGCTACATACTCTATATAACTAGTGTGTTATTTCATTAAGAGAACTGTAAAGATCATTGACAGCAGCAGCTAAAATCATAGTTATGGCTCAATCTTTTTTTCTTTTTTTTTCTTTTTTTTTTAAAAATACACTAAGTGCTTGGAAAAACATTGTTCCTAGTCATTTGGTTGTTTGGTTAGTTACAATGATAGTGACAAATAGGCTTATTGATGAAAGGCTTTTTAAAATTGTCCTTGATCAAGTCATGTAACTGTGACAGTCAATGGTAATGAAAATGTGTGCCAAGATTCTCCATTAAGTTGCACATAAAGTACACTATATGACCAAAAGTATGTGGACACCTGACCATCACACTCGTGCTTGTTGAATATCCCATTCCCAGTCCCCCTTTGCTGTTATAATAAGCTCCACTCTTCTGGGAAGGCTCTCCACTAGATTTTGGGGCGTGGCTGTGGGGATTTGTGCTCATTCAGCCACAAGAGCATTAGTGAGGTCAGGTACTGATTTGGGGTTAGGAGGTCTGGGGTGCAGTTGGTGTTCCAGTTCAACCTAAAGTGGGGTTGAGGTCAGGACTCTGTGCGGGACACTCAAGTTCCGTCTTCAAGGAGCTCGCTTTGTGCACAGGAGCATTGTCATGCTGGAACAAGATTTCTCCAGTGAAGAGAAATCTTAATGCTACAGCATGCAAAGGCATCCTATACAATCGTGTGTTTGTGCTAACAGTTTGGGGAAGGATTTAAGCTAAGTTTTAAATATTATGCTGGTCAGCTTATCCGGTTTGGGCCTCTTAGTTCCAGTGAAGGAAATTGTAATGCTATAGCATACAAAGGCATTTTATACAATTGTGTGCTTCCAGCTTTGTAGCAATAGATTGGGGAAGAACCACATATGGGCTCGATAGTCAGGTGTATTTCTATATGGCTGAAAGTATGTGGCCATATAGTGTATTAAATCTTAAGCACTTGTACGAATAAAATAGCACAATGTTGATGATGAGATGATTGTTGTTAATAATAATAGATATCTCGCCCCATCCCGAAGTAACATTTGTTCCTGTTGGTGCCAATTTTGAGCAGGTACCAAAAACATTATAACTAGAACCTTTGGTATTGGACTAGTGCTTTTTCCATTATCAAGAGTACAACAGAGTCAGTGTGTAAAGCATAAAGCCGTACCTGATCGTTGTGGTCGAAAAGCATGAATTCTACAGAAAAAGAAAAAGCACAGATGTGTCGGTTGGTTTAGGTTTTGCTAGGTCTGTCAGTTTTGTAGGGCATACCAGTCTGATGAGTTTATTCTCACATTACACACACAGGGAATTGGCTGAGCAAATAGCTATATCGTATACAGTATAAGCTTCTGTATACTTTCAGACACTCGTGTATGGGTGTATATATTGTTCAGCTCTCCAGGAGCCGTTACTGTAGCTTTATGTTAAACAACACTTGCCATCATTACCATTCAAGATTATGCTCGCATTAGAAGGCTGATGCAAATGTCTGTAATAGCCTGCAGTCAGCGCTGCTCAATAAATATGTATTTGGGGAAGAAAAGTATAATTATTATGCAGACCTGAAAAGAATAAAACATTGGAGTTCTGGGATGACTAGTTAACTACAATTGAACTTGAGAAAAGGCAGCCAAGTTGAACAAATTTTTAGAAAAAGGGAACATGGCGGCTGAATTCATATTCAGAACGTTCACTGGACTGATTAATGGCTATAATGGAAGTTCATCAGTGCAAGTACTGCATGGGATCACAAGCATAAGATACGCAAGTGCATACAGACACAATACTCAAGCAATGCAACATGCACACGCAAGCTTAAACACACCTGTTTGACTCCAGGGCCAGAGGGCAGGATTTACTGGTGTCTCAGCAAAGTCTTCTTCCATCTCCCTGTCCATCTTTCCCTTAGGGTCAACACTAGAGAGATGGAGAGAGAGAGAGAGAGAGAGAGAGAGAGAGTGAGAGAGAGAGAGAGAGTGGTTTATAAAACACTTTGTTCAGAATCTTAGTGCTGTTTTTTGGCATATGGATGATATTTGGTTAATATTAACTTTCCATTTTTCAAATGTCCTGTAACACTGAAGTGGCAGGTCAAAGATCAGTTTATAAATCTATCTCCTAACAGACTTAAGAAGATCGCTCTTAATGTGAAGTGACGTGTGTGGCCAAGTATGGTGACCCATACTTAGAATTTGTGCTCTGCATTTAACCCATCCAAGTGCACACACACACCCGTGAACACACACCCGGAACTACCTTTAGTAGTTTAGAATTTAGAAATATCCCTCTGACTTTCTCCTCCTATATACAGTAGGCAGGCTCCTGATTGGTCCAACTCCCGACTGGCATTTAAGACCTTGCCCTATTGTCATGTTTGTGTCCTGGCTGCCTTGGAGTGCAAGGAATTATGATTGACTTTTCTCTCAGGATGTGAAGTATTCTCTCCACAGACATTGAGTGATGCATAAGTGTAAGGTGTAGTGGCTTTACACATGTGGGAGGAAGAGTATGTAAGCTTGTAGCCTTCTGGCTTGGTAGCGACTTGCTACAAGTGGGAACTGGCTAGAACTCAACCGGGAGGAGGAAAAGGCAGGCTACCCTTTTATAAAAAGCTAAAAAAAAAAATGCATGTTACAACTGAAAATAAGACATTTTGGAAATGTTATGATCTATAATATTTTTCATACACACAGTAGCTCAAAGTGCTGTACAATCAAGTAGCAAAAATTAATTATGATTATAAAAGTAATAGAAAATGTAAGTAGCAAAATTAGCAGCAGGAGACAAGTACACAAAGATTGAATACAGTGAAATATATGTATACACTCACACATACTGATCAGCCATAACCTTAAATCCACTGACCGGTGAAATGAATAACATTGATTATCTTGTTACAATGGCACTTGTTAAGGGGTGGGATATTAGGCAGCAAGTGAACAGTCAGTTCTCGAAGTTGATGTGTTGGAAGCAGGAAAAATGGGCAAGTGTAAGAATCTGAGCGACTTTGACAAGGGCCAAATTGTGATGGCTAGATGACTGGGTCAGAGCTTCTCTAAACGGTCTTGTGGGGTGTTCCCAGTATGCAGTGGTTAGTACCAACCAAAAGTGGTCCAAGGAAGGACAACCGGTGAACCAGTGACAGGGTCATGGGTGCCTAAGGCTAACTGATGCACATGGGAAGTGAAGTACAGAAGAGCTACTGTAGCACAAACTGCTGAAAAAGTTAAAGGCTATGACAGAAAGGTGTCAGAACACACAGTGCATCGCAGCTTGTGCATATGGGGCTGCGTAGCCGCAGACTGGTCAGTGCGTGCATGCTGACCCCTGTCCACTGCTGAAAGCGCCTACAATGGGCAAGTGAGCATCAGAACTGGAGCAAGAAGGTGGCCTGGTCTGATGAATCACGTTTTCTTTTACATCATCTAGACAGCTGGGAACATGTATTGGTTACCTGGAGAAGATATGGCACCAGGATCCACTAGGGGAAGAAAGAAAGCTGGCTTGTGATGCTCTGGGCAATTTTCTGCTAGGAAACCTTGAGTTCTGGCATTCACGTGGATATTACTTTGACATGTACCACCTACCTAAACATTGTTGCAGACCAAGCACACCCCTTCATGGCAACAGTATTCCTTAATGCCAGTGGCGACTTTCAGCAGGATAATGCTCCCTGCCACACTGCAAAAATTGTTCAGGAATGGTTTGAGGAACATGACACAGAGTTCAAGGTGTGACTTCAAATTCCCCAGCTCTCAATCCGATTGAGCATCTGTGGTGATGTGCTGGACAAACAAGTCTGATCCATGGAGGCCCCACCAACTTACAGGACTTGTGTCATGGTGCCAAAACACATAGCACACCTTCAGAGGTCCATGCCTTGATGGGTCAGAGCTGTTTTTGTGGCACAAGGGGGCAGGTTGTGTTAATGTTGCGTCTGATTCAAGAATTTTAGAATGAAATAAAAAAAAAAAAAAAAAAAAAATATATATATATATATATATATAAAAAATACCAAAACACAGGAAGTACTTTCACCAAGTGTCAAATTAAAAAGACAAATGTTCATCTGCTTTTAATAAGTGTACAGAGTTTGACTTCTTAATGCAAGGTGGTATCGTGTTCCACATTTTTGAAACAGAGTAACAAAAAGAGGCCTCTCCACTAGTACAAAAAAAAAGTAATTTACATAAATGCATGTGAGAAAATAAACTGCAACAGAGGATCTGCTACAGAAGCCATGATGTGTTCATGTCTTCAATTACTCCACAGAGAAAGTATAGAAATGACCACAATATGATCAGTGTTTTTATTAACATTATTTTTGGCATTTATATTATATTATTATAATAATAATATATGTTGGAGTTACAATACATATCCTTAGTGGTTTTTGGGTTACTGAGGTAAAGGTTAAGTGTATGCACAGACAGTAATATAAGACTGTGTATGAGTGAATTCTTTTGTGAATTCTTTCTTACTGCTCTCCTTTTATTTTCTCTCTCCATCTCATACTTGCTTACTTTCCATCTCTCTTCCTGCCACAACTCACTGTCTCTAAGCCTGGCAGCCTCAGCATAAAATAAAAAAAAAAAAGGCACTCAATCACAGCGCAGATTAGACTGGCTATAGCAATGAAATCAGGAAAGAGAAACATGCAGAATAAACGGAGCAGAAATATCAACTTCTGAGTCACCAGCCAGAAGTCTGGATACATTAAAATTAGTATAAAACATTCCACTGTGGGATGAACAGCTGATTCTACGTTAATAAATGACAAAGGTAAATGTCATGTACACAGAATAGGGCAGTTAATGCTTTCCTGCAAGTGTGTTCAGCTGCCCTGTGATATTACACAACTAACAGTTAAAAATGTTACGGTGAGTGACTTCTTGTGTCATTAAGAATGAACACAGCCCTCATACTCTTTGAATAGAATGCAATAGAGGGCAGATAGTGACTGGCTTAGCTAAGAACTGGGAGGCAAGTGGGTAAAAAAACAAACAAAAAACCCTGTATATATAAGGAATAAAGTGGTGGTGAGACTGGAGACTCCTTCCATAATCGTAAAACAAGCATCTCCTAAACTTCACCATATCAAAGATTAAAATTTGTCTTTGTCAAATAACTTTTAAAGTCTGTTAATTATATAGTTTATCTAGCTCATCCACTGTACAAGTCCCTATGAATTACTTTTTGTTACTATAGGAAGGATAACATATAAAAAAACAAGTGCATTAATATAAACCTATGATTTGCAGTGGCAACTACTGTCAGACCTGTTATAGAAAATGAATCAACATCATCTGACCAATTGGATTCAAGAATTCAACTCTGCTGTGGTATAAATAACCACAACACACTGCCACGCTCACTGTTCCAACTAGTTCTGACTTATAACATTTTGAGAAATATTCCAAATAGCAGAATGCAAGACTTTGTGATGGTTATATTTTCAAGTCTTCATAATGAGCTGTCTCAATGAATTCCCATAATGCACTGCAAACATTTTGTTGCTTTTAATGACAAGTGATCAGATTTAGAGATGTATTAATCCTTAGACCCTATTTACACCCCGTAAATCTGTGTCTGGAAATCGCTCTGTAGATAATGAACAGTCTAATCATGCAATAGTGTTTAAACCTGTTATTTATGCGTTATTACTGTCTGCATTACGTACAAATCTAATTTCTCCTGAGCAAATAAGCCATTACAACTTGTAAGAGGGTGGCTAGTCAGCTATCCTCAGCTGTTAGCAGGAGCTGCTGTAATACTACTACAGTAAACATGGATCACTATGGCTGGATAGCGAAGATCACACTTTGAAAGGAACAGTGCAAAAAAAAAAAAAAAATCCAAACACAGTTGGTTGAAAGACCTGAAATATGGATATCTACATAGCTAAAGGTGGTGTTCTCTGACATCGGGACTTCAGGACAGGAGGGGCGTGTTTGTCTTGTCATGTATTACACATTCGTGCGCGCACACACACACACACACACACACACACACACCTTGTGTTCTTGTGTGCTTTACTGGGGTTGGCCCTGTGTGTTTTAATGGGGGAAACACACACTCCATTCTGCTCTTTAAGTGCAGGCTTGGGCTCATCTGAAACGAGAACACACACAAACATAATTATGAGAGAGGCAGATATAGTGATGCATAATAAAACATGTACAGACAACCGTGCTGATGATTTATATATATGTATATAATATATAAGCAATATCGCACAAGCAAGAGTGTGGCTCTACTGAATATCGGCACGGCTGTGATTCGGCTGTAGGCTTGAGCCAGCAGGGTGAGTGCAGTAACTAATCACAGCCGTGCCGATATTCAGTAGAACCGCACTCTTGCTTGTGCAATATTGCTTTTATACAACAGTTCTATAAACAAGAAATTAATATTGAAGAACTGACATTTCGGACATATGGCCAAATGTTCTATTTATTTTTGCTCCACTTGCGGAAATAGATCCTAAAGAAGCCAGCTCATTTTATAGCACGTTGGTTAGCTGGCTAGCTAGCTCACATTGATTTGTACATTCCTGTTAAAGGTGCTTCTCTTACTTTTGACTTAAAATATGAAAGCTCAAAGCCAATTTTATCGTTTGCCATGTCCTCTGGTGATGTCGCTAACACAAGTGTAGTAACAGTTTGAACTAGGAAGTGGAATTTTACGTGGCGAACACAGATGAGTGGAGTGATGCACACAGTGAAATGTCCCAGTGCAGTTATAGTAAATATAGGCACTCTTGGAATGCCACTTGACCGATCAAATTAGTGGACTGGAACTAACTGTTATATAAAAATATTATAATTACTATAAAGGCAATTTCTGTCATTTCTTCTAGCTACATTAATCTCCAAAAAACACTAAAGAAATACAACAAAGACACCAAACATGTCTTGGTTTGTGACATTGTGTAAATTTTATTTGTAAATCTTTGAAACATTGTGTAAATCTTAACTTCAGCCAAAATTTTTTTTTCAACAACAGTAAGATGACAGGCATAATTAGTACAACATGATGTCCTGTGTCTCCATCATAGGCTTACTACTGAGCAGGAGACACAGCATTTTGGTTTTAATGGCAGTGTGCACCCAAACATAGCCAAGGGTGTGACCTTTCCAACCTTTAACTATGAAAAACTGAATATCCCCTCAACCCTCCTACTAAGGCAGGTTTTGTTTGGATCTTGCTAAAAACTACAAAAAAAAAAAAAAGCGATGACATGGCCGCTCACATCAACTGTAAACAAAGCACCACTTTTCTGCTTTCAAATGAGATTATAGTAGCCTTTGCTTTAGATCAATATACACTTAGCATTATTTGGTTAAACAGAATCATCATGAATGAAAATTATCACTCATATGACTGTTAGTGCCAGTTCATTAGCTTTTGGTGCTTGGACAGAGCAAAAGACAAGCTTTCATTGAGGTGTCCATAATTTTCTAACCTCACTCTGTAACGAGTGTTTAAGTGACATAATCCCGAGCTCCGACTTCTTCCCACAAAGTAAACAGGAAGCCGTTGGGAATGTAAAATTGAGCTAAATATCAGTGATACAAAAACATCACCAAAATAAAATTGTGATATTGGCTCATTAATACACCAGAAAAAGGCACTACAGATACTGCACTACTCCTCAACAAGTCGCCATATCGACATGTCTGGTACATTCTAGCTAGCTAGGGTGTTATTTTATTTTTTTTTTTAAATAAATGCCTTTTGACTGACTCTAGTGATGCCTCGTTATGATTCCTAGCTCTAAAAAAAAAATGTCCCTGTTCAGGTTGCATTGTGCCCAAGCAAAAGCGAGACCTTGAACCGACCTTGCAGAGAAGAAAATAAAATCATGCATTCAGGCAGCAGAATATTAAAACCAACATTTTTACTATTAACACCTGTAAAGTGCTCCAGATCTCACACGTTCTCCATTTAGCTCTCACTCTCTCGTTCTCTCTCTCCATCATCTCTCCTGCTCTCTTTCTCTCTCTCTCTGATGCTCTTAAGCACCTCAGGCCTGCTCCAGGGAGCAAGGAAATCATCAAGGACATAATTAAGAGGCTTATGAGTGTGTGTATGGGGTGTGAAAACACACACACACACACACACACACCCTGAGGTAGTGACCTCCGTTTGTGAAGTTAAACACCTCCCTAGTCTCATCAGTACGCTTTTTAACCTGCACCCCAGCTAATACACATGCAGCCTCTTCCTTCTCCTCTTTTTTCTTCTACTCCATCCTCTAATTGTAGAAAGAAAACATAAAATGCAGAAATATTAATAGTCGCTCACAGGGTCAAGGCCATATTCATGTGTTACACCTCTCTAAATGAGTTACTGTACCCCGCAAACCTTCATCTCTACAGCCCTGATTTACTAAGCTCCAAAAGAACGAGAGCTATTTTGCGTGTGCAGTGGTGATCAGTAATGGACGAAAACAGTAGCCATGTCGTGTGAGGAATTACGTCATGTGCAAAGGCCTCAGTACGTATCCGCTAAACGGCCACAGCGAGTTTGTTCATCAAAAAGAGTCAAAGTAAAGTGAACTTGAAACTGAAGTATAACACCGACTAAAAGCTGAGATGCATAAAAAAATATAATATTAATATTTAATATATAAAGTAATGAATGAGTGAAGACAATTGTTTTTTTTTTTGTTTTTTTTGCATTTTGTTTAGAAGGTAAATGTGAATGAAAACCTTTTCAAAGGCTGTATTTAAATGCTGTTCATGTCTAATATGAAACATTTATTGTCGTAATATTATTTTGAGAAACTGTAATTATTTGACCAAGGCATAATTCATAAAGACTAACCTAAGTCTTTTTAAAATTTAAGTCTAAACTTTAATACATGCTCTGTTTAAATTTGTGGAGACAATTGTCCTGGAAGTGCCTTTCAGGCTTGTACACATTTTGTACAGAATGAATCACGATGCTGCTTTTGTATTTTGCACCGTTAGGTACAAACAAAAACAAAAGAAACTTCCAAACTGCAAAACTTCTTTAAGACAAACGTGCAAAAGGGACATATTTTGCTCATGTGAAGGATACAGTACTGCTTACACACTGTTAGTAAATCAGTTTGCACATTTTTGCGGGTGTTGTGTTCCGATCATGATCCAGTAACAAGTAACAGTATTGTTGGGTGATAATGCCTTGAAACACAGGAGCACTATTATATCAGATTTAAGGTATTTCCATCCAATCCAGACATATGCAGTGAACACACACTGACTGGTAAACCAGAAAATGCACATGAACCCAGGATTTATGTGATAAACTGTCTTAAAGAATACCGCCATCAGTTTACAGAGAGTCAGCTCGGGTACCCTGAGGATGATGGTATAAGAACAGTGTTGTTTATCTCTTTAGCTCTGCTATCAAAGAGTGGGATCTGGACAACTCTAGTCTCCTGTAAATTACAGCAAGTGATATGGTTTAGGACACAGTATCAATAAGTGTTGGCCTGTAATTACATATTTACATATCAAGTGGTGATGTATGGGGTTCCCTTAAAAAAGTAGGACTACTAAGAGATGGGCTATTTGGAGAAAAAAAGTTATATGATACTTGATGTCATTTTTACAATACGTATTGTTAAAAAAAAAATGCTGGAAACAGTAGTGCCACATTCAAAACAACTCACTGTCTTGACAGCAGATTTATTTATCATCTATAATAAGTCAAGTGGGTTTTCACTGTGATTCCTCTATATAGGTTGTGTACATTGTATACAATAAATCATTAAACAAGGGAAAATGAAGCAACTGGTCCAAAAGGGGATTTGAATGTTGTTCTTTTTACCTGTTGCTGTGACTACCAATGGAGCCGAGTGTATATAAATCAGCCTCAGCTGCAACAACATTCTCACCTGGGTCAGAGGTCGTGACCCCCTCCGCATCCAGCTCCTGAGCCTTCCGTCGGGCCACGTTGGCCAACACAGGCTCCCCACTGTCCTGTGCCACGTAATGGAGGTCCTTCAGAAAAAAAGTAAAAGCAGAAAGAGGAAAAAGTCAGAAATGAATCTCAACTCGTCAATGGATGATATTGAAGCATTTTTTTAAATTTTTTTTTTTTTAAGAGAGAGAGAGAGAGAGAGAGACCTGTTTGAAGTTTAAAAGAACCCAGGATAAAATGAGTATCAAACTTTCTGAAAAAAAAAATCTATCATGTTCTCTTTAACCCTCCCTTCCCTCGTTCTCTCTCTCTGATGGATCTTATCTCTTCCGTTTCAGAAGCTAGGGCAAGGGACGTGTGGAGAGAGGAAGGTGTCACCTTTTAGAAAGCGAGAGCGGTGCTCTTCATGTCGAAAATAGGACTTTAGACTTTCTCATTACGAGCAGGTGGTCGTTCGCGTGCGCATACACACAGACACAAAATGTCATTTTCCATCCCTCTCATCTAACAGAATGGAATATAATATCCTTATCGGCGCATCAACCCGCCATTTAGCCTCCCAGTGTGCCTCCAAATGTCAGTTTACATTCACAGTTCCATTTGGAGGCCTTTCTCTCGGATAGAAAATGTTTCTTGACCAGAAAAATTATTTTGAGTTGGAAAATCACATTCTTCAACAGTAAAACTATTTATAGATATGTGCAAATAGATATGTTGTGGATTGTAGATTTCTAATATCAGATATCTTGGTGAAATAGATGCTTTAAGGGGGAGAGATACGCGTGTGTGTCCTCTCCTGAGCTTCATATATCATAGCGTCTTATTTATATTTTCAATATTGCCCTCAAATGGCATTCCATTCAAATGCCAAAGTCAATATTGCAAAAGAAACAAGATGCAAGTTGAAGGTCAGAATAGCACAGTAACTGAGACATGCCTCTCTGTTTTAGCTCAAATAATGTGCAATTATCTGAGCAGCTCTAATGCTGCATTCGACTAAAACTCGTAAGTCAGAATTTCAGACCTCTAAATGCCCCCTCAACTCAGAATTCCTACTCAGAAACTCAGGACAGTCTCCTCAACCCCGAGTTCAGCAAGTCAAAATCAACATGGCTGCTAACAGCATCAACAGTAAACAAAGTAGCACTTCTTACCTTTATACTATAATACTGTATATACTAGTATTTGCTTTAGATCAACATTCAGACATATTTGCTTGTTAAATCTGTAATATTGACTATATACAGTTTACCGTTTTGAGAAGGTAAATTTACAACAATCATCCCAGTTAGCTAGACTAACGTGGACCAAAACTTCATACTCGTCCTAATACAATTAAATCGTAAGAAATAGTTAAGATCCAGGATGCAAGTCAGTTCTCGTTCCTAATGTTCAGTTTCTAAGCTTCCAAAGAGGCTTTATGGTGAAACATTTTATTTTGTTTCGGGGAGACAACCAGGAAGTAGTGTGAGAGAGATGGGATCAGAAAAGAAGACGGAGAAGAATCTAGAAATAGAAGCAGACAGAAAGAGTGAGAAGCTCAGCACTGAGAATCCACACGACTTAGAAGGGATAACAATAATTCCGTGCATAAACCATCAGATATTACGCCTCGCATTGCGAGCCGCCTGAACAGCACACAGAACACGCTCTAATCTTATTTATTTAAGAGCTTTACGAGCAGATATGCAGCCTTTTAGCTGCGTGTTGGACTGCTGTGAGATTACACAAACGCTGCTCGAGTGCTGGTAATGATGACGAAAATGATGACTGAGATTCACCTCAGCGCATAAGTGTTTGGCATGAACTAGTGGAGCTGACGCGCGCGCACACAAAACCCCAGACCTGTAATCCAGGCAAGCAACTAGTAACTGGCTAAATCAGACAGCAAATTTAGCCAAGCTTTAATGAGCCACAAATAAGAAGAGAGGTATTTGTGTATTATGTCTGGGCCCAAACATGAATTCAAAAATGTGCGTTTGAACTTTTCTGAGCAGGCACACAGCTCTCAAAAGTAGTTTTTATCATTGCACTCAGAGTTGAACTTTTCAGATAGACTGCCATGTTATTTAAAGTTAGCTAGCTATCTTTAGCAGTAAATAATGTATGAATAGCCATATGACTTACTAGCCAACTAGCATTAGCAGTAAAATAGCATTTCTTTAGTAGCTGTTTTTTGGAGACTGCTTTAATCCATGTTTACTGTGAGGAGATATTTATTAAAGAAGTCTCCAGTGTCAGCACTTTGTAACTGTCATAGGTAAAGCTGTAACTTTGTATTCTTCAGCAAGGAGAGCTTTGAGAGGAAAAAAGGTAACTGTAACTCTCCTCAAAGCACTCTATGATTGATTATTTTCCTGTAACAGCACACCCCCAAGTGTTTTATTCCTTACTTATACCATAGTGTGGTTCAGGCTGAAGGAGTTTGCACTTTCTGGTTTCTCAGTCACATGACAAGCTGCTCTTTTTGTCTTATCGTCTTTGAGAGAGAAAAAAAGAGAGACTGGTGAGAAATTGACCGTTTATAGCTGCTATAATGTAAGTATGCACCAGATGTTTGGAGAATGGTTACAGAATTATTGGCACACTAAGAGAATGGGCAAATGCCACTTCGTTTTGTTAGAAGAAAAGTGAGCTCAGCATGCAGATGGTATGAACTAATATCGGTATCGGTAAATCCTCTCTGTTAAATTAAAATGAGTGTGCAGAATATGAGGTCAGCGTGTGAAATTGTCAATGTGATTTCACAGATTACTGCAGACTCGTATTTAAAAAAAAAAGATAAGACAAAGGGACAAACAACTGACTGAAAATTAAAGAAAGAGACTGTGGGCTAATGATTAATGTTGAACATTGTTGCTAAGTATATCACTGTTATGCTCTGACAAAGGAGAGAGTATTGCTAGTGGAGGGAAAAAAAAAAAAAGAGTGCATGGTCATAACCTCCTTCCGTTCCCTCTCTCCGACTCCCGACCCCTCCACACCAAGAGTGGGCCCCTCACAAAAGGCAAAGAGAGAGGAATTCTTTCAGGCCTCTTTTCCTGGGTTCGGAGACAAAAGGACCGCAGACCCCCGCGACACACAGGGGACGAGATCAGATAGAACAAGGACCCCCACTCGTTCTCTCTCCCTCTTTCTTTCTTCCTCTCTCCTGCAGGGAGGTTAATTTAACTTTGGCTAATTAACATGTGGCACGGCTACAGGGTGAAATGCCGCCGCTGGCAGACAGCCTCCCCCCACCTCGGCCTCCTCCTCCTCCTTACTGCTCTCTTTGTTGATTTTCAAGAAAGTGGCATTCATGAAGCGTTAATAATTTGCACCTTTTTTGTCCTCTCTCCCTCTTTTTTTCTCTCTCTTCGTGCACAACCTAACAATGACAGCTTCAAGGTACCTTTTTGCCAGTCCTCCCTCTCTCTCTAACCAACCAATCCCTCACTTCTTCCCCCCCCCCTCTCTCTCTCTCTTTTTCAAGCTCCACAGGTTCAGCTCCACCTTCTTCAATCTGGACCCTCAACGGCAGCACTTAGTGGTGAATGAATTGGAACGCGAGTGACTGCCGTGAAAGGAGGAAGGAGAGAGGGAGTGAGAGAGGGAGAGAGCGAGTGAATGTGAACGCTAATAGAGAAGGTGTCACTTGAGTGTGGAGTGGGGGGTTTCACACGTTTAGAGCACAGAGACGTGGCGAAAAAGGAGGAAGAAAAGATTTTTTGCACCCCCATTTTCCATCAGGAGCAACTGTTGCTCTCTGGCCAAATCTTGGTCAAATGTTACACCATCTTAAATGTCCTGCACCATGGCTTCAGGTCAAATCATCACAAAACGTTTGATATTGTGGCCATAATTTAAGTGAAAAAATAAGGCACAAGACTGAGGTTTTACATACTGTATAGTTTCTTTTCATACTTGTCAGAGCAGCAGAACAGTGTGATTGTAAAAGGGGTGGAGTTGAGCTTGAATACATTATGAAGAGGCGTGGCTGGCATAGTGCTACTGTGATATATAAACTGGACAGCAACTGGAAAAAAAAAACATGATCTAAACCTCCAAATACTTTAGCAGTATGTTTTGTATTTTCCCAGCAAATCATGATTACAACTGCACAGAAAAGCCCTTAAGTATCAGGTATGATTGATTCTAAACCTGATTCAATTCAACCAAAAATAAAATGCACACAATTTCTGCCAAATTTTGACTACTGCTTTGATATCCAAACATCTTGGTTTTCTTTTAATTTTGTTTTTTTTTGACTACTCGGCTAACAAGCAACTGTTTTGAGGTTGGTGGAAAAGTTGTGAAGATTTTAATTTTGGCCAAATTACTGCTTTAAGGTGTTCGTACATATTTAACTCTCAATATGGTATCATGATTGCATTAAACAGGCTATTTCTAAAAATGTTCCAAATAGTTAAAGCTAGGATTACGGTTAAGGTTAGCAGCTATATACTTCTACAACTCCAACTGTATGAAATCCAGGTAATTCAGTCTTCTTGATTGTGTGATATTAAAGGTGTCTCACCATGAACAGGTCTCGAGCTCCGATGTCCAGGGCTAGGAGAAAAGCCTTCTCAAAGCGCTGGTGCCTGAAATGAAGCAGTACATCGTTGGAGGGTTACAGAGCAGATATCCAGAGGTCTCAATATTATTCATTCACTGGGGTTGGATATACAGACGGGTGATCTGTTAAAGGAGAAACCAACTTAGTGTGTTAGTAAGGTGTTAGGCCATGTCAAGCCACCAGAGCAGCTTCAGTGTGCCTTGGCATACATTCTACAAGTCTGTGGAAGTGTACTGGAGAGAGAAACACTGTTATTTCAAAAGATAGTCCCTCAGATATTCCCTCAGACATCCCCCCCCTCGTCTGTGGATTTAATGCACCAAATAGTGCAAATTTGAGGCTTGGTTCCTTCCTACGAATGTGTTCACACACCACCGGAAACAAGGATGTGTGCATGCATACTCACAAGTATAAGGAATTGGTAGTGAAAATTAGTAATTAGTATTTAGAAATTAGTAATTAGTATAAGTAATTAATAGTGATCCATTAACTTGGGAAAAATATGATAAAAAATAACATACAAAAGGGCAGGCTGTCAAAAGAACAGGATCTCTATGTTGTATGTAGAGCTGTGTGTGTGTGTGTGTGTGTGTGTGTGTGTGTGTGTGTGTGTGTGTCTGTGTGTGTGTGTGTGTCTGTGTGTGTCTGTGTACCTGAGCAGGTGATGGAAGAATCTCCGTGCGTAGCGGCTGATGGGGTCTCTATACTCCAGTATGACTGTGTCTGTTAAGGCTCTGGACGGAGAGTAGAACGTCCCCAGAGCTGCTTCTAACTGAGCTACACACACACACACACACACACACAAAATAAAGCTATCATGAACATTTTATAGTATCAATTAAAAAAGTGACACTCCATTCAGATAATTCTGTGGCTCTTCATTTCAGCATGTAACATTATACACTTATTGTAAAAACAGTATATAATGCATATTATAACTTTAACTTTTAAACATGAAGGAGTAATCACTAATTGCTTGTTCTTTTCTCAGTGGAGAAAGAAGTAACACTGTTATCATCTCATCCACATGAACCCTGGATCTTACTTGCATTATTTTATGTCAGTTTGAATGGACAATGCAGTGTTTTCCTCAGTGGTTATATACATCAGCACAGTTGCACCATTAGTTACTCAGGTCCATATATATGTATAGATTTGTTTATTTGTATTTATGTGTACAGTGGATATAAAAAGTCTACACACCCCTGTTAAAATTGCAAGTTTTTGTGATGAAAAAAGTTAAACCAAGATAAATCTTGGCAGAACTTTTCCCACCCTCAGTGTGAAATTACAACGTATAAAAATTAAGTGAAAAATAATCAGAAACATTTTAGGGAAAAATAAAGTTACAATAACCTGGTTGCACACACTTATAATTGGTGATGTGGCTGTGTTCAGAATGAACCAATCACATTCAATCTCATGTTCAAAGTAATTATCATACAGCTGTCATCAATGAAATTAACTCCAAATAAAGACCAGCTGTTTCTGTAGGATTTTCTCGACATCATCTTGGTTTCATCGGCGTGCTGAAGCCATCGTCTGCGAGGAGCTTACAAAGCCTGTACCGGGTCCCACTGTCAAAAGGAATTGATCAGGAGAGAGGTACAGAGAAAATTCCAAAACATTAGATGTACCATTGAACGCCGTGAAGGCCATCGTCAACAAATAGAGAAAATGGAGCACCACAATGACATCATGAAGAACAGGACGTCCCTTCCAAAATTTATAAAAGAACAAGATAAAAACTTACCAGGGAGGCTGCCAAGAGACCAGCGGCAACATTAAAGGGGTTGCAGGAATATCTGACAAGTACTGAATGCTCTCTGCATGTGACAATTTTTCATATTCTTCACACGTCTGGGCTATGGAGTAGGGTGGCTAGACGGAAGCCCTTTCTCACAAAAAACATCCAAGCTCAACTAAATCAGTCTCAGCTAAATGAGACCCATTCCAAAAGGTATAATACTTCCATAATTCCAAAAGGTATGCTTGGCACAAAAAAAAAAAAAAACAGCAGACCACCAAAAGAACACCATACTCACGGTGAAGCATGATGGTGGCAGCATCATGTTTTAGGGCTGCTTTTCTTCAGCCAAGCCAGCTTTTCTATCAAGGTGGAGGGAATCATGAATAGCTACAAATACCAGTCAATTTTAGTGCAAAACATTCAGGCGTCTGCTAGTAAGCTGAAGATGAAAAGGAATTTCACCTTTCAGCACGACAATCACCCAAAGCATACATCCAAATCAATAAAGGAATGGATTAAAAAAAGATCATCAAAGTTTTTGAATGGCCGAGCCAGAGCCCAGACCTGAATGCAACTAAAAATCTGTGGGGTGACCAGAAGCAGGCTGTGCACAGGAGATGCCCTTACAATTTGATGTTTTTGCACGAAAGAGTGGGAAAATATTGCCAAGTCAAGATGTGCCACGCTGATAAACTCTTACTGAAAAAGACTGAGTGATGTAATTAAAATCAATAGGTGCTTCAGCAAAGTATTAGTTTAGGGGTGTGCATACTTAAAAAAAAAAACTTAGAATAACCTAGTTGCATATTTTTCCTTAAAAAATAATTCTGTTTTTCACTTTGTTTGTATACACTGAAGGTGGGAAAAGATCTGACATGATTTAGCTTAGTGTCATTCTTTTACTTGACAAAAACCTGCGATTTTAACAAGGATGTGTAGACTTTTTATATCCATTGTTTATATCTGACCAGCTCTTTAGTTATGTTCTTTATATCTTTATTATTTTATTCTCACATTATTACTTATGATGTATTATTTGTATGCTGTTGCACCACTTAAGCTTCCCATCTGTTTCTATTGTTTTATGTTATTGGTATAATAACTACTTATACACAGGGACTTGTACAGCAGACAAATAATAAAGAATGGATAAAAATACGTTTTTTTTTTAATAAAGAAAAATGTATAATTGTTAATGTGGTGAAACATTCTGTTAGGAATTGTTTATGTAACATTTATGGAGAGTTTCAGCGCTTTGTAACAGTCACGGTGCTTTGTAAAGTTTCCTAGCATGGGAAAGTACGGCAGTTCAGAAAGGCCATAAGTTATTTATATTCTGTGCTGTTATCTCAAGATCACATTTTTCATATTTCATAATAACAAAAGTTGTTTTCTCATGATAATAACAACTTAATTTTCCTCATGATCTCATTGTGCTGAAAAAAGTTATTTTCCAAGATCACGTAGCACTAGCATATTAGCATCACATTTTCGTGGCCAGTGGCATACTGTTATATACTGGTGTTATTGTAATTCTGCAATAATTACATCCTATTTCCGAAGATTCCGGTCCCTCAAGTTGGCCGGCAATAAAACCGACCCTCCGCATCACTACAGTGTCCACAATGGTATAGTTGCAGATTTCTGAGTCGCCTTCTCAAGGGAAAGACACTAATTTGGAAATTGTTTAGCGCTGACACAACACAAGAATGATCATTCACTTCAAATTTAGCCAGTTCTGTTTAATGATAAACATTCACAGCTTGAGGGCTCGCTAATATGACCGCTCGACTACGCTGATCTCCTGCTTAAGGCTAATTTCTGTGTCAATTCACAAGAATATATCTTCACCACAATGCAGAAAGGTAAAATGCAGGCTTGAAAAGGAACCAACGTGCACAGCTCTAAAATCTCAGCATTTGCTATGCAAATATGTGGCACTGCGTGTCATGTAAATGCTGATTGGCTAATCAGTACATCCTGTGTAAATGGGTTGGGGTTTTAGCTGAGAGAGCTGCCTGGGAATTATTATTATTATTATTATTATTTTAAACACAGCTTGTACGGTTCTCTTAAATATACCAAAATACCTGTTTTGGGAAAAAAAAAAAAGAAAGATTCTGGTAGCACTTAAAAGTCACCTTTTGGCAGAATTCATGTAAAAGGTATGGCTTGATCTCATGGTAATCCTCAAATCCTCAAATGATGATCCTCAAATAAACTGAAAACAACTATGTTATTACTTTTTATCACTTCTTTCAGACCATTCTATCCATTCTCTCCACCACTTTATTCATCCTAAGGCTACATTACAATTTTCACATGTTCTTACCTTCCGTCTGCTCGTCCAGGGGTTTTCTGAGCAGGTGATCAGTCACTGAGATGAGACCACGATAGCAGTCTGCTCCCATCATGCACCAGTCCATATTACCCAGAATGCCCAGTGCAGCGTCCACCTCTCCACAGCGCAGATGATGCTGCAGGAGTTCACCCGGCCCCAACTGGGCCCCATTCAATACACCTATACAATACACACACACAAAACCCATGTGGAACACTCACATACATGCAAAGTACACACTCCAGACAGATGGCTCTCTCACTCACTCACACACACACACACACACACACACACACACACACACACAACAATACACACACCAGCAAGAGATGGCTCACACACAACAGCAGTCACATAACGGTTAGAGATGGCTCTCACACTCACACACACACACACACACACACACACACACACACACACACACACACACACACACACACACACACACAGAGGTTCTCACATACTAGCGTGGCGCACACACGCAAAATACTCACACACAGAAAATAGAACATCTGAAACATCAGTTACAACACACTCGTACCGCACACACAGCACACACACACACCTGCAGACTGAAGACACAACATACACACCAGTTACAACACTTAAACACCCAGCAAATATAGACTGCTGCATTGATGTTATTATACTTCTTCATCAATGGATTTATAAATCATTTAATAATAAGTTAGAGAGCTACAAATATTTCTTCCTTATAAAAATTTATATTAATTTCACACAAGTCATGCATGTGTAAAAAATGTGTCTAATTATTATAAAGTTTATTATTCTTTTCCCAAAAACCGAACCTTGAGCTATTTCACACAAGTTTATCTTAATTATTTATCTAATTTATCTAATTAAACTGATTTCTCTATTGATCAGATTATAGAGTTACAGAAACAACGGTATTTTGTACACTTTTCACAAATATTCTCAAGATGAAACGGTTAAGAATTACACCGTCAGCCGGTAGATACAAGCAAATGCAAGTCTGCACCAGCATTACAATCCCCAATAGACATAAATAATAACGATAGTATTTCATAGATTTTAAAAGGTTAAATCTTTTTGTGAGTTTCTGTGTTTTTTTCAATGCCGGATTTTGAGATTTTTAGATATGTGAGTTTTGTACTGGAAGCGTTTTTAGGATGTGGATTTATTTCCTGGACTGCTACTAAGTGTACTAAGAAGGAAATCCTAAACCTTCGTCTGTAAGTACAGGGGGAAAAAATAAAAAAATAAAAATCACACACCACACTGAATTTTAGGAGAGTCAAGTGACCAGCAATGATCTGAGTGCTTTCACCTGTGCTTAACTCTATTGCTTTTAACTGCTACATGCAAACTTATGAGGAGGTGAGTGAAAAACGTGTGTGTGTGTGTGTGTGTGTGTGTGTTGCTAAGTAAGTGGCAGAAGATCTTTGGAGAAAGTGCTCTGCTAGATTGGCATTGACATCCAGATCGATCCTCCCATCTCTCTCGCACTTCACAGAGGTGGATTTACACACACACACACACACACACACACACACACACAGCATGAAGGCAGACACTCACTGATGCAGATATTGCCAGCAGTTGGAACGGTGTACTACCTTTAAGAAGTCCAAAGTGTTAAGGGTGTTAAAAAAGAAAGGCCTTTCTCTCTCTCACACACACACTCTCTCTCACACACTCTCTCTCTCTCTCTCTCTCTCTCACACACACACACACACACACACACACACACACACACACACACACACACACAAACGTATTTGTGCATAATTTATTTGGGTTAAACTAGATTTAAATCAGCAATTTTTTAGTCGCTTCACTCATTTTTAAAATACGATGTTATAATTCAGGTAAATGTTTCTGTAGGAAAAAATGGCTGCTACAGAAACTCAACAACTTTTGGATTTTACAATCTGTGTACTCTACAAAAGTCTTAGGCACATGCAAAGAAATGCTGTAAAGCAAAGATGCCATCAAAAATAATGAAATGAAACATTTTTACATTAAAAAAAATACAGATGGAGAATCTGCTAAAGTTCATCTGAAGACTCTGACTGTCACACTTGCGTCTTTTTTGCAGCAAAACCCAGAAGTCTTCATAATGTTTCTCTCTAAAAAGTGGTCTCTTACATAATATGCTGCTTTCTTTACCGACATACAAACATTTTTCTAGAACATTGAATTTTTGCTGGAAAAGTAAAGTTTGAAAATATGAAATGTTTCTGTACTGACTGAATAATGCAGAAGTCATTAAATAAACATCTTTAAACACAATTTGTCCTAAAAAAAAAAAAAAGTAGGGTGCCTAAGACTTTTGCTCAGTACTGTATATAAATAACAGTGTAATGTTGTAATGTGATCATTTATCAGAAATGTATTGCACCACAAAGATAACACTGAACAGAGGAAAGGAAAAAACACTCAGTCCTAGTTGGCTTTCCATCCACCATATTTTATGTAAATGCGAGGAATGGAAATATCAGAAATTCAAGAAACCTATTAAACATAACGCAAAAAGGTTTTTCCGCTTGGCTGAGGTGGTCATCTCGTGCCTTCATCAGAAAACACACACAACAATAGTTGATGAAAACATGCAATAATTCACATTTTCTTTGCTATTTGTATATGTCTATGCTATTCACTTGCATATGTCACTAAAAAAGAGATTTTAATCTATTAAAACAGTTTGAGGCTAGAAATGTAGCACACAGTACACACTTTATGTCTATGTGAACCTCAAAATTGCATTGTGTTGTTGTTTAGTACTCCATTCATCTAAACTAAGTGCTTTACCCTGGTCAGGGCCGGGGCCCGGGAGTCTATCCCGAGAACGCTGGGGGTGAGACGTGAATTCACCCTGGATGGGATACCAGTCTATCACAGGGCACCATGCACACACGCACACACACACACACACACACACACACACACACACACACACACACACACACACACTCACTCCATCTCTCTCTCTTTCCCTCCTACTCAATATCCCTCTATCCGTTTCTCTTACACACATCTCACCCTCTCTCAGTCTCTTCATTAGGTTTCTACAAGTGCCAGCAGCTGTGATCATAATAAGTGAAGTTCACCGGAGGCATTGGAGACACACACACACATACACACACACACGCGCACACACAATGCAAAAGTATGCTTTAATAATGTAATGGCTGTTTAAACCTCCTGACCCAAACACAGCTATAGTTAACGTTGCCTGCCTCGCAACATGACACACACACACACACACACACACACACACACACACACACACACACATTGTACTCTATAGCATACACAAAGCCAGGACTACATTCACATTTAAAAATACAACAAAATAGTTTTTAATTTATGATACCTGGAGCTGAATAAACAAACACACACATAAATAAATGCCATGTAACCCTAGTCTATGGAATTCAATTATATCAACTGGGAAACCGTTTTAATTTTAAACACAGACCTGTTTAGCAGTTTATCAAAACAATCCATAGTGTTCTCTGATTTGTGGTATGTTCGTAGTGTATGTTACAGCAAAAACTAGTGGTGCGTTCAAATGAAACGGCTGAATCCGTGTTTTAACATGAAAAGAGAAAACATTCGTTTCAAAAATGTTTAAAGATATGAGGAAATTGTTGAGAAGTAGAGACACCTAGCTCATAACCATGGCTAATGATCTACGACTTGGCGGTCGAGTCATTGACATGGAGGGGCAGTGGAGACAACACAAAACAGCCCAAATCTGTCAGGTATCAACATTTCCCTCAAAAAGACACCATATGCCTAAAATTACACTTATATAGTATGTAAACTATGTTGTTATACTCAGTTATGAGAAAATGTAATACTCTGATGTTGTAAACACCAGAAGAGGGGGTGGACTCTCATCATAAACACAGCACACACAACCCCATTTGGTGCTATTTCAAAGCATAACTGCCACAACTGGAAATAATATCTTTCATTGACATTTCTGGCTTAGGTTATACAATCTTCTCTTATATGATTTCTTCATAAAGCATACTTCGGGCATGCTTTTAACAGTATAAGTTATTATACCACAAAACTGTTGAATTCTCAAAACTGATCGGTTGTTGATTAGTTTTCTATAACAGCAGACGCATTCACAGAGATATGTACAGAGGACGAGCTACATAATCTAAGCCTAATAATAAATGGTGAGTTTGGGGACATGGTGAGTTTTTTTGTAAGTAGACATTTATTTAACATTTACGGCAGGAGTCTCCAGTGTCAGCACTTTGTAACAGTCAACACAGGAAAGTCTTTTCCACTTTCCAGAAAAGCTGCTTATATTGTTTATTAGAAAAACAAAGCTAGGGAACGACTGTTTATAGCTGCTACAACTTGAGTGATAACTGTTTTGTGAACATTAACTGCAACTATAAATGGATAAAAAGAATGTCTTCGTTCATTACTGAAAATGTAATCATTGGTCAATTGTTTTGGTATGAGAGGAATAAAAGACTTCAGGACATGCTGTTGTCGGAGAATTATCCACTTCAGGATTGTAAATGTAAATTTGTTTCACATCAGGCTGCATCACATTAGTCTATCTTGGGTTATTTTCCTGTAACAGCATACATACAGTATACAGCCTACATCAGTTTCTCACCTCGGACCACCCTTCACGTAAATTAATTCATTTTTGGGTGGGCGAGCTGAAGGCCACATCATTGTGTAATTGATTTCGAGGAGGAAGGCAGAGCCCAATTAAAATTACAAGCGGGCAATTAGCAGGCCGCCCCCCTGCAAAGCCCCGAGGAGACGCTAATGTGGCTAATATGCGAGTAGAGCGAGAAATTAGAGGGCACACGGACTCTGAATGTGCATAGACGTTTATGCAAATGGAGGATGAAGAGGGAGGGAGATTAAAGAAAGGCGACACTCCCCCCGATCCCTACGCTCAGAGACACACAAAATCAGGAATATAAACATTATATACAGTCACACTGCTCTCTGTCTTTCTATCTCCCTCACACACACACACACACTTGCAGTCACCTTAATGTATGTGTCACACAATAAGACACATGTTGGCTTGTACTCTAATGTAGTTTTTGTCCCGTTAGTGTTGCTGTGATTCAGCGCTGTATTGTCTCCTGAGCTAAAGCCTTGGCTACAGATCATAGGCTAATTATTACATATATTATTTGTTGCAGTATATTTATTTAAGGAATATTTATTCCACATAGCTATGTTGGAAGGCAGTAAAATAAGGCGAGATTAACACTAGAAAAAATAAAAAAGCACAATATCAAGACAGCAATAGTGGCAAAGAAGAAATTAAGGTGAGCATGTTTTCAAACTACTCTGTCTATCCCAGCATACTACATTACTTGTGTAATTCTAACACAGTCATGTAATATTATTCAAAATATCGCATTTGTATAATTATAATATTACAGAAAACACATTGCGGCTGTCGCATGATGTTTTTTGGAGCAATAGTTAATGATGATACCTTGTGGTTCAGTTTGCAAGTATCTCTTTGTGTCCTATCATTGTCTAATTTCCTTTATCATATCTGTAGAATTTGTTAAATTAGCACCATGCTAACGGTAGTGTATCTCCCTACACTGGCTTGATACAGTAGTTCTAACTTAAGGTACAGATAAGGTCAGTGGCGTGGATCTATTCAACATACTGTTCACTCATATCTTACTTTTCTAAGTGAATCTTTCATCAAAGTGCTCAATTTGTTGTTAGCATATCTCAGTGCTAGCATGCCACTTAGCATATCTCTTATCATTTTAATTTTGTATTTTGCATTACTGTTGTACAACTAGGTTGAAATTATGCTTGTTAGCGTATGTGTTTTTGTCTTATCTTGTCTTTTTTTTATTATGTCAAGTTTTTTTTAAACTTACTTTAATGCTTAGGTTTACATTACACATTAAAGATATTTTAAAAACCAAACTGCATTTGACTTTAGTTCAAAGGGTTTTGCATATAATCCATTAACAAAAAAACCTTGAAACAAAATCAAAAGTAAAAAACACGCAAACACACACAGTCTGAGCGTTCTATATGATGCAACCTTAATGACAAAATACTGCAATGCTACGCAATTTGCTTTCCCTTTGATTAGTGCCTGTAAATTAAGCTGTTTTTTCCCCTCCCTCTCTCATTTTGTCGTCTGTGCGAGATGGCCAGCTGCACATCCGCTCGGCAGACTGCTACAACAGCAGCCGGTGTGTGCCCACGAGAGATAACTCAGACAGAGAGAGAAAGAGAGAGAGAGAGAGACGTCCTCAGGAACACTGGAGTTCTGCCAAGTCTTTCTTCCCCGCCGCTTGCGTTTCGCTCCCTCTATCATGTAGCCGTCCTAATGAATTAAGTCAATAAACGAAGCTGCTCGATGTGCATGACAAACATGCTAACAAACAAACAGACAAATAAATAAGGCAGGCAAACAAGCACGGCTTGTGCTCTCCTTCGAATTATCAGTGGTGGAAGATGCACTCTTGCTTTCTTCATCCAAACCTTGGCTCAAGACCAAGACAAAACAACCACAGCTCCTCTCCTTCTCTTCATTTTTTCTTTCCTGGTTTATAACTACACGAGTCTCTTCCTTCTCTAAAGGTGCAATTAAACTCTTTTGAGGCAGGCCATGTTTAACTGGCAAACTTTGTCTGGTTCCCCAAGGGATGTTCAGCCACTGTAAATGATTTATTGAAAAAAAAAAATGCATCCCACAATGCATCAGTGGCCTTAGGGGCAGATACTGAATGACCTCAGAGAACCGAGTTCATTCTACAACTCAGATAAGAATCTCAACCTTGAAACACACACACACACACACACACACACACACACACTCACCTAGTCTGAGTCTCAGAGCAGCCAGTGGACCTCTGTGGAACCTGAGCATCAGGAGATCGTGCACTTCCAGCCCCTCGGCACCCTGGGAGTCAGGATGAGCGGTTTTTTTTTTTTTTTTTTTTTAAATAGATTTACTAGACATTATTTAAAAAGTCATATTCATCTTGCTCAGCTAAATGTCTTAAACAAAAACATAAGGCAACAAACCTGTGGCTAATTGTTAGCTTCTACACTTGTAGTTTACAGTATGTATTCACACTGCAAAATTGCCTACATCCAACATAACGCCTGACTGTTTAGTTTGGCAAAAAAAAAAAAAAAAAAACCCACACACAAATTTTTTTTTACAGAACTTTCAATCTAAATGTAGCTAGGTTACTAAAAATGTTTTGTGTTCATCATTTGCGTCTCTAGTTTTGCACTGGAGCTATGAAGATAATGTAGCTAACAATTAGCATATTTTCTTGCTCGCTCAAAATGTTTTCCACAATCGAAATATGTCTCTAACTACATCCAGCACTTCAGTGAAGACACTCAGAATTGCTGATGTGGTTTAAGAAACAGTGTGACTAACTGTAATCTATAAACATGAACAAAACTTCACCCTACAGCTAAATACTGTATTGTTATGAAGCCGGCCATCTTGGAATAACTTTTATGCTTAGCGCAATTAGCTATAACTTCAGCCTGGCCCAGATCGCTCCAACCCAAACACCAAGGACTGTGTCCTGAGAAGCCAAATCGTGTATGACAGCAGGAAGTTATGCAGATTAAGATATAAAACTGTAAAATATGGACTATGCTTGCATTGTATTTAAAAATGAGAATGCTATTTCTCAGAATTCTATAAATTAAATTTGTCACAAACCATTCCGATAAAACAAAACCTACTCTAGCATATAATTAATTATTTTTACTTTAAGAAAAAATAACTTTCAATGCACTAAGAAGGAAAATTAGTCACAGTAGAATTATTTACATTTTGGAAAAGTGTATTCAGTCTATTGACAATTTACTCTACTTTTTTAATATTTGGGCTATTCATGACTAACAAAAGCAAACCTTTTTGAATTAATAAAACTTTGGATTCATCCCTACCTGTGACATTGGTGAGTGTGCCCACTCCACACCCTCCAACCCACCGGTTATTCTCACATGCCTGGCCAGCTGCAGACTCTTGCCACTTGTGCCGATGACATCTTCCTCAGACACGAGCTGTAGTTGGAGAGGGCTGAGTCCCAAATCAAAACACTGCAGCTCACCCTGACCCCCAGCTACTACAATCAAGCCTCCATCAGGGTGCCAGACCAGTACAGAGGGGAGCATGGGGCAGGTAACGCGAGTCTGGAGGCCAGTTTCGATGTGGAGTAGCACCACAGAGGAGTCCTGGAGGCCCAGCAGAAGCCAGCGCTCACTAGGGTCACGGCACCAGGACACAGGAACAGAAGACAGAGGTAAAGATGTAGCTGACAGGCGCTGCAAACATCCACGAGCGCACTCATACACACATGTTTGAGCGACTTGGGCCTCTTCGAGCAGCTCAATGCTGGAACGATTGGGCTCCTCACGTAGCTCTGCAGTGGAGCTATGGGCCTCCTTGTGCAGTTCCACAGTGAGGATCTGGTAGGGTTGAGTCAGACTGAAGCAACAGTCCAAAGGTTCACCACTGGTGCGTATGGAGCTCAGAAGCTAAACAAATGGGAAAGACATGAACAAAACAAACACAAGATTTTTTAACTTCCACCACTAATGGAGGATTACAAAGATTTTATACTTCCAAAATGTGTATCTAGTAAGGAGAAAGCCAAACAAGGAAACCAAACTTAATGAGACACCAAAAACATGGTTCCAACATGGTGGAATCTTCCAAGGAACTCATTCTTCACTTTCCACAAGCAAAACAAAAAACACATCCTGTAAATGGCCTGATTTTCTGGTAATGCCATGTAGCTTCCTATATAAAATAAAAGCTTGTTAGATATACATAGGTTTTAAAAATCAGAGGTGTGAGGGTTGGTCATTCTGTAAAACTTGCACTTGACTATGACTTTCAATTTGGCAAGCTCCATCCCTTTAGTACCTCATCTGTAGTAAAACACCTACTTGATGCAGGAACTACCTGGAACTAAAATAGGCCAGGAATTAAAACCTGCTGTGGTTCCACCTTTGGTGCAAGATCTTCCTGGAACTTGTGGAGCCCAGAAACTAAAATCGGCCCTGGTCCATCTAGTGGAAAATTAGTTAAGGTTTCTGAGTTCCTGAAGAAGTTCCTGAAGTGGAAACACCTCTAGAATGCAGTTTATCTTTATTGACCAAGTGGAAAGCATTCAAATATTTTCTCATTTATCATGAGAAAGGAAAATACAAAAGCCATGGCAAGAACTTAGTGAGGGACAGAACTCGCTGTTCTTCTATAATATTCTAGCCAAGTATATAAATATTTAATTCTCCAATTAGTAACCATAACCAATGACAATTTTGGTCAACCATATGATCACCACTACAAAACTGCATTCGCAGCAACACATGTGCTTAGCACACTGCCTCTTAGTACTTTTGGAGCCAGCAGTGGAATGACAGATCCTGTTGAGAGCTTTATCACGCTTGTGAAAGTGAATAATCAGCATGCAACATTTCATCCTAACCCAAGCTCCAGTTAGCGGGCACAACCAATGATATTACTGTCAGTGTCAAATGCTCGGCAGCATACTCTGGCACAAATGCTATCACAGATACACACAGGAATTCATAAGCATATAAAAATCACACACTTGGCTAAAAAGTGGGGAAGTGATGAGGATTTTGGTTTGGCCATTGTCAAGCGCATGCAGTTCATTTTGTATGTAGACAAAGCAAGAAAAAAAAGAAGAACAGTTAAGAGATTGACAGACGGGGAGCGATAAGACAGTGGAAGCGAGGGAGATGTGAGAGACAGCGAGGACAGAAAGAGAATGGAGGAGAGAGACAGAGGGATAGATGTGGTTTGGCACAGGCAGTGGCGTATTTGGCAGTGCCAGCAGCAGTGACAGAATTAAGCAGGTTGCCCACAGCCTTCGTGTGGAAGCAGAGGATGAGGGCGCCGATTTTGCGGCTCTTGTTTAGCCCTAATCCCTCTAGGCTGCTTCCCGATGCTCCCCAGGGGGGCCAGGAAGGAGGGTTTGGGAGGGCTGATGGGCGAATGAGGGAGTGTGTGAGGGGGTGGTAGTGCTGACAGCACGGAGGGCTCCGGATATGAGCCAGAGTTCCACAGAGACAAACCTGCTGAGGCACACCTGCCCCAACTACAGACTACAGCTAACACCAGGACAACACTGAGGCCTAACGACTTGAAAAAAAACTGCCCTCAAGCTAACAACCCACTAATAAGGTCAGTACTGACTGCAATTGACCAACAAGATCAATTCTGAGGCCAAATGTTTACTGCCATGATGCTAAGAGGAAAACACTTTAACTAGACAGGACAACAATTTACTGCCTGATTCATCCAGATGCTCGAATTCTTCACTTGAGTCTAACTTTCTACTGCTCTCAATGGTCCCACATGGACACCCCAAAGATTTGCACTTCCCAAAAACAGTTTAAGTCTCACCCTTGCTTTAATGGACAATCTCACCTGGATACTGTAGATTTGTACCCGGGAACTCCTGCTGTGATCATACAGACTGTCCTGTGCTCATCACAGGACTCTTATTCACAATACATTCATACTGAACATCCTTTCAGAAAACTCAATACCGTTTGTCTTTATAGTGCACAACTGTGTGAGATTAACGATTTACAATCACACTAGTGTCACTCAGAGGAGGACAGGTTCCCTTTTGGCTCTGGTTCCTCTCAAGATTTCTTGCCGTCTCAAGGATGTTTTCTTTCCACTATCACTTCTGGCTTGCTCATCATAGATTTAAAATTCATATAAAGTTAAAATTCATAACCAGCGCCCTGGTGCTACCAAATGACTGACTACCACCAGGGCAACACTGAGACCCCACACTCTTATCCAGAATTTCTCAGCCCTGCTCATGGAGTATCAAAGCCACGCAGAATTTGTTGTTTTCACTCTTCTAACTCACCTTGTGAATTAGCTGATTAGTGGAATCGGGTGAGTTGCAAGCATTTAAAAAATTGTCCAGGGTGGTGGTACTCAAGCACCAGGATTGATAAACACTACTCTAACCACCGCTTATGCTTACAACTAAGTGACTAGTAGGTCCAACGCCTTAACCAACACTGTCCGAATGTCAGCTACTCAGGCTCCATGGTTAATGTCCAAATATTAACCAGCCTTTGATGCAGAAGCCCAACTCAATAACTAACAATGCCTTATCAAATCCACTGACATCTGAAATATATTTTTTGCTTGTCAACTTTCCTCTCACAATTTACATTTTCACACTTGCTCATTTGGTTGATGCTTTTTAACCAAAGCAACTTACAACTGAGAAAAGATACAACTGAGCAGCTGAGGCTTAAAGGACTTGCTCAAGAACCCAACAGTGACAATTTGGTGCTGCTGGGATTTGAACTTACAATCAGTAGCCTTAACCACTGTGCCACCACTTCCCATGTGTATTCTGTCCAACACAGGAATAAAACTGGACAGAATACAGGAATATACTTATTAACTCTGAGTACAATATATTTGAAGTGATTTTTTTCATGATCAGCTTGACAACTAACTAGCCACTGTGCTATCTAGCCAGCTAGGTAGCAGAATCAGCTTAAATTTTTTTCTTAGGTATCATGTATTAATGCCATAGTTGGCTACATAAGCCAAATTTCAAATCAAAAGTTACATATTTGTAAGCAGTTTTCCCCCACCATAGCTTTGCAGTTCTAGTAAGGAAATTGCATCAGATTGCAATTTGTCTGAAGTCTACAGTTCTGCTGACATGATCCTCTCTCTCAGTCTTACATGGGCCATCAATTTTGCTTGAGCTAATAAAGTATTGAAGCATTTTCTTAAGATGGTGAGTCCTCCATCAGGGTAGGTCAACAAGGGCAGGATGCATGGAACACAGGACAAAGCTAATGCCTGATTCCTGTGACCAACACTGCCCTAGTGTTAGATGTTAGCATCATGGCAGTTTGGCTTCAGTGTTGTCCTAATCAATGGGTTGTTAGCATCTGTGAATAGGACATCCGAACTTACATAATCCTAGCCAGATGCTAAACCTATCAACAGAGATAGGAGTGGCCCAACCTGCAAGAATACACACCAGTGGACCTGGTAGATATAGATAAAGGATGTAGCAGTAACAGCCAAATATCTCCAACAGTTCATAACTCGAGAATTATCGAGAACCTTCTAGCACTAAGCTGGTCAAGGCCATCTCAACCAAGAACCTAGTTACTAAAGAACTTCAGACTTGCTAGCCTAACTCTAACCTGACAGCAATGACACTAGGTCTGCAGTTGCAGCCTAAAACTCGAAACCACCCAAACACTGCTATTCATTTCATTCTCGAGATTCACTAGCGAAATAAAACACAGTCAGCACATTTTCAGCTAGCTAATATGTGCAGGAGATTGAAACAAGAGAACGGGGAGAGGTTTAAGGCTCTTTGCCATGGTAATGCTAAAACAAACAAACAAACAAAAAGACAAGTCAACAGAGAGAGGGGCCATTTTGAGAGCCTTCTGTAAAGAGCTTTAACATCTTCACAGGGTGATCCTTCTTAAGACCTGCAGTCTCTCTCTCTCACACACACACCCAAAATCCCACA